>BSBK01001633.1:225000-767500 GCA_027943335.1 Chamaecyparis obtusa
TCTAGATGCGAGTTAGTTGCGAAAGAATACATTGTTGCTGATTTTATCTCAGATTTCAAGACAAATCTTTTTTACAAGTATGCAACCCATAGTCACAGGTCTCAATGGTTGGATCAACAATTTAGGATGTGTAAGGACACTTTCCCCATTGGAACTATTATATCCATTATAGAATTTGCCGAGAACTATACATTGCAGCCCCAAAATAAGACTCAAGCTCAATATTATAGTTCCATTTAGGTTGTTATCTTTGTACACATCACAGATAGACATTCCCTTGATAGCACAAAAGATGAGTGAAAGATAATCAAAGAGTACCATTTTTATATGAGTGATGATAGGTCTCACTCTCATGATTTTTTTCAACATTGTTTCTAGAACTATTTTGACTTCTTGTAGGAAAATGGTATTGCTATGGATAGGCATCTCATTTGGTCGGATAATTGCACCGGTCAATTTAAGAATGCTATAATGTTTTGGGTTGTGTAGAATGCATGTGGAGAGAGGTGTACCTCATATTTGGAGTTTTTTTGAGTCAAGGCATGGGAAAGGGGAGCATGACAGAGCAGGTGCGTGTGTGAAGAGAGCTATAGTTAAGGAGAAATTGAGGATTTTAGGTGTTGTACTTCTTGATGCTTGTTCTATTGTTGATTGGTGTACTTTAGCATTGTCACAAGGGGGACTCTTGATTCTACCATGCGTAGATTATTTTGGTTGGTTGAGGAGGGAACTATAGGAGATAGATTGGATTGTCAAATAGTGAAAGACTTGTCAAAAATGCATTCACTCCAAAGCTCCAATAGTAGTACATGGACCATTTGGACACAAGAGTTGGCTTGTTTTTGCCCCATGTGTTTTCAGTATGATTGGGATCATTGTGAGTCAAGTGAGTGGGTGGATACATGGGTTCCATAGTATCTAACTCCTTTATCTTTGACACTCTCTATAAGAAATGATGACATGGACACTTCAGTTGAGTATGACCATCTTTCAGATCTTTTGCATCCAGGAGATGTTTTTGCATTGGTTGCACCATAGGGAAACGATGAGAGGTCAGATTATTGGTTAGCACATTGTGTATGAGATAAACAAAATCTTGTACAATCGATGACAAATGGTGATAGGTTCACATATCCTACTGGTTCATTGTTGTTGTAGGAACATGGCTGTGAACATACATGATTAAAAAGAATTGAATTCTGGCATTTGAATACTATGAGAAGAACAAAAATATTTTCATGTATTCACACCTTGTTATAGCAACAAATGTCAAGTTGTCAAAGCATGAAGGAAGACCAAAGACAAAATAACTTTGGACTATTAGTACTGCTGATCATGAAGCACTATTAGAGACCCTGAACTAAAGAGATGACCCTTCAAGAACACTTGACTAGGTAATAAGTTAACTTAGTGCATTATTTTCTAAGTTTGTTAAGCTTAATTTCAATACATTAATTTCACCTTTCTTAGATTGTATTTTGAGTCAATAAACTTGGTTTTGTATGTGGATTGTTACTTGTGCAGGAGTACCTATGAAGACACCTACGGTCATGATGGATCCAATTAGAGATAGAATGAGAAAAGGATCCTTGATGGTTAAGGGTGAACCCACAATAGTGGGTTACACTTTTTTGCTTGACCAGACACTCAAGTCTACATTTTGAGAAAAACTTTCAGATTCAGATGCATATTATCATTAAACCATTTAAAATCAGAAGATGAAGTAAATTAGAGTCTTTTGGGATTTTCTATCTAGATTCTAAATATATTTTTTATTTTTATTTTTGAATTGATTTGAATGGTTTTTTCTTTCTCCCACAAAAACTGTTATGTTGCTGAAAACTTGATTTTCAAAGAGTTGCATTGTTTTCATAGAGCATAATTTTTTTTCTAAAATAGATATCAATGTGATTCTTTCAAAATTAGTTTTTTAACATCCATATGGAGGGCATGCAATTGGTTTCATGACATTATCATGATTATTTCATTTTTTATAAACATTTGAAGTTGACTAAACTATAATTTTGACATACCTTGACTACATAGTTTATAACTTGTCGTGTATTTGTCCAATTTTATTTTTATTTTTTTTAATAGAAAGATAACTTAAATACCTAGGGAATAGATATTTTTTAGAATTTTTTTCCTCTTATTTACTATTTTTCCACAAGCATCAAACATAGAGGTAGACATACGGTGAAATATCTATGTTTAGTAAAACTAACAAAACAAAGTCATAATAAACTTAATATATATTAATATTCTAATCACTAGAAAGATTTTTTCTTAGTAGTACCTTACTACATAGATAAGTATGTCAAATGGATTCATCTGATCTGCCAAAAGATAAAGTCAAAGTGATTTTTTGTCATCATTTTAATAGGTGCAAAGGAGACTCCATTGCAGGTATGAATGAGGAGTATAGATGTTATATCAATATTTTTTTTTAATCTAAGAGGCTTTGAGCTAACCATTTGTAATTAATTCCTTCAAATGGAACCTCTCAAGGCTTAAATAATCATATTTTATTAAAAATATGTTATTTCAGCAAAAATCAGTATTCTAAAAAAGTGTAACCCACTATTGTAGGGTCACCCTTAATTGAGATCTTTTGAAGCCTAGAATGGCAATTGGTAACAATCAATTTGATTTGAAAGTTAAATGTCGTAGAAGTATTGATAAGGACTTATTACCAAAATCATGTATGGGTGGCCAATAGTGCCAACAAGGGATCTTACATGTCATTTACATATGTCATTTGCATGGTTTGAATTCTTACATGTTTAATTGTTGTTTCTAATGCTTTAAGGATATTATTTTTTATCATTTCAAACAATCTATAGAAGTTAAACCTCAAACATAATAAGATCCATGAACAGGGTATTCCAGAGTAAAGAAGAAAAAATGTCCTAATATTTAGTCTTTGTTATTGGGTTTTGGGAGGGGTGGAAAAATATTAAAAATAATTGAATTTTAGTAGAGTGTTGACTGGCTTAATCAAGATTAGTTTCATAGTTCAAATTTCAAACATACCACTAACAGTCATTGCAATGGAACTAGGTCAAGAAAAGAAGTGTGCATGCTTTCCCATTTGGGTCTTCTCTTGTTTCAGAATGAAAACCTAATTGTTTCCATTGTAGACAAGGACATGTTTCCAAGGACTAGTTACTCAATCTGTAAAACCTGATTTCTTGCAGGCTGCCCAGTGTACCATAATACATTGTGTGTTTTATGGTCTGCAAGTGATGTGCTTTCTGAGTTTTCATAGGAGAGTAAAAGGGTTAACTTTTTGTTACTGAAAATGGTGTGGACCATAAGTTGGTGGTTCACTTTCATGACATTGTAAAAGTTAGTGAAAACCTCATTCCGCCCATGGAGTTACTGGAATGCTTGCAACTACGCTCGACCCAAGTAACCCCAAGATGCACTAAGCATGATTAGGTAGTGATCTTCCAAGGCTCGTATCTCAAACCTTGTGAGAGGTATTGAAAAACCATTACAGGCTATAGGATTGTGATTCTAAGGTCTACAATAACCTCTCTTGGGTTTGGCAATTTGACTTCATTTGCATTTCGCAAGGTGATCTCAGTTGATGCCAAAACATGCAGTGAGGGTCAGTTGAAAGTAGTTGAATGACATATCTTGCAAATCATCTATCCTGGCATCGAACTGTCTTCTCCATCAGCTCTAGTTGGCTAGGTAAATGCCAGTGACAACTCTATTCTAGCCATAGAGTCACTGGAACACTTGCGACCACGCTCAACCCAAGTGACCCCAATGTGCACTAAGCATGATTGGATAGCAATTTTTTGAGGCTCATATCTCAGACCTCATGAGAGGTATTGAAAAAATATCATTGGTTATGGGATCATGTTTCAGAGGTCTACAATAACCAATCTCAGTTTTGGGAGATTCAACTTCATTTCCATTTGGCAAAGCCATCTCAGTCGATGCCAAAACTTGCAGTGAGGGTCAGTTGAAAGTAGCTCAATGATGTATCTTTCAAACCATCCATCCTGGCATCAAGCCATCTACTCCATTGGCTTTGGTTGGCCAGGTAAATGCCAATGACAACCCCATTCTACCGACAGAGTCAAAGGAATGCTCGCGACCACGTTTGACCCAATCAACCCCAAGGTGAACTAAGCATGATTGGGTAGCTATCTTGCAAGGCTTGTATCTCAGACATCATGAGAGGTATCAAAAAACTATAAGGGGATAAAAGATCATGTTTCCAAGGTCTACAATAACCTCTCTTAGTTTTGGGTGATTTGACTTTTTTTACATTTGGCAAGGTGATCTTAGTCAATGCCAAAACTTGCAGTGAGGGTTAGTTGAAAGTAGCTCAGTAGTGTATCTTTCAAACCATTTGTCCTGGCATCAAACTATCTACTCCATCAGCTCTAGTTGGTTGGGTAAATGCCAGTGACAACCCCGTTCCACCCATGGAGTCACTAGAATGCTCGCTCGCCACCACGCTCAACCCAAGTGACCCCAAGGTGCATTAAGCATGATTAGGCAGTGATCTTCTAAGGCTTGTATCTTAGACCTCATGAGAGGTATTGAAAAACCTTCAAGGGCTATGGGATTTTTTTTTTGAGGTCTACAATAACCTCTCTCGGTTTTGGGAGATTCAACTTCATTTGCATTTGGCAAGGTGATCTCAGTCAATGCCAAAACTTGCAGTGAGGATCAGTTGAAAGTAGCTTAGCAATGTATCTTTCAAACCATCTATCCTTGCATCAAATAATTTTCTCCATTAGCTCTAGCTGGCTAGGTAAATGCCAATGACAACCTCATTCTACCCACAGAGTCACTGGAACGCTCGCAACCACGCTCGACCCAAGTGACCCCAAGGTGCACTAAGCACGATTAGGCAGAAATCTTCTGAGGCTTATATCTCAGACCTCGTGAGAGGTATTGAAAAATCTATAGGGGCTACGGGATCATGTTTATTAGGTCTACAATAACCTCTCTCAATTTTGAGTGATTTGACTTTGTTTGCATTTGTAAGGGCGATCTCAATCAATGCCAAAACTTGCAGTGAGGGTTAGTTGAAAGTAGCTCAACGATGTATCTTTCAAACCATCCATCCTAGCATCAAGCCATCTACTCCATTGGCTTTGGTTGGCCAGGTAAATGCCAATGACAACCCCATTCTACCGACAGAGTCAAAGGAATGCTCGTGACCACGTTTGACCCAATCAACCCCAAGGTGAACTAAGCATGATTGGGTAGCTATCTTGAAAGGCTTGTATCTCAGACCTCATGAGAGGTATCAAAAAACTATAAGGGGATACAAGATCATGTTTCCAAGGTCTACAATAACCTCTCTTAGTTTTGGGTGATTTGACTTTTTTTACATTTGGCAAGGTGATCTTAGTCAATGCCAAAACTTGCAGTGAGGGTTAGTTGAAAGTAGCTCAGTAGTGTATCTTTCAAACCATTTGTCCTGGCATCAAACTGTCTACTCCATCAGCTCTAGTTGGTTGGGTAAATGCCAGTGACAACCCCGTTCCACCCATGGAGTCACTAGAATGCTCGCTCGCCACCACGCTCAACCCAAGTGACCCCAAGGTGCATTAAGCATGATTAGGCAGTGATCTTCTAAGGCTTGTATCTTAGACCTCATGAGAGGTATTGAAAAACCTTCAAGGGCTATGGGATTTTTTTTTTGAGGTCTACAATAACCTCTCTCGGTTTTGGGAGATTCAACTTCATTTGCATTTGGCAAGGTGATCTCAGTCAATGCCAAAACTTGCAGTGA
Source organism: Chamaecyparis obtusa (assembly GCA_027943335.1). Taxonomy (NCBI): domain Eukaryota; kingdom Viridiplantae; phylum Streptophyta; class Pinopsida; order Cupressales; family Cupressaceae; genus Chamaecyparis; species Chamaecyparis obtusa. The sequence continues at coordinate 230,768 of BSBK01001633.1, forward strand.
GGATCAGTTGAAAGTAGCTTAGCAATGTATCTTTCAAAACATCTATCCTTGCATCAAATAATTTTCTCCATTAGCTCTAGCTGGCTAGGTAAATGCCAATGACAACCTCATTCTACCCACAGAGTCACTGGAACGCTCGCAACCACGCTCGACCCAAGTGACCCCAAGGTGCACTAAGCACGATTAGGCAGCAATCTTCTGAGGCTTATATCTCAGACCTCGTGAGAGGTATTGAAAAATCTATAGGGGCTACAGGATCATGTTTCTTAGGTCTACAATAACCTCTCTCAATTTTGAGTGATTTGACTTTGTTTGCATTTGTAAGGGCGATCTCAATCAATGCCAAAACTTGCAGTGAGGGTCAGTTGAAAGTAGCTCAACAATGTATCTTTCAAACCATCCATCCTAGCATCAAACCATCTACTCCATTGGATCTGGTTGGCCAGGTAAATACCAGTGACAACCTTGTTCAACCCATGGAGTCATTGGAATGCTCACCACCATGCTTGCCCCAAGTGACCCCAAGGTGCACTAAGAACAATTGGGCAGCGATCTTCTGAGGCTCGTATCTCAGACATCATGAGAGGTATCAAAAATTTTTTCAAGGGTTACGAGATCATGTTTCTAAGGTCTAAAATAACCTCTCTTATTTTTCGGTGATTTGACTTCATTTGCATTTGGCAATGTGATTTTAGTCAATGCCAAAACTTGCAGTGAGGGTCAGTTGAAAGTAGCTCAGTAGTGTATCTTTCAAACCATCTATCTTATTGGGAGTTCCCTTTGATCTTCAACTTGTAGATTTATCCTTCAATGCATAAATTTATAATAACTTTGACTCTATAACCACTCCAAAGTCTAAAAGGAAGAGGGCCAATTAACAAGGATCAACAATGAGATCCTCCCACACTTTGAGCCTTAATGCTCAGGGGGGTGTACCCTTGACTCACTTCTCCAAAGGAGCCTCAAAATAATATACAACTATGTCCTTTACTAACTGACTGAAAGATATTATCATTTAAATTTTGGTGTGTGTGGTTGCTGATAATGAAATGCCTCTAGAGAATGGACCGGTGCCTTAACCTAGGGCAAAGAGTCACCCAATTACGTACATAAGCTGAAGATCTTAAATCAAACACTCTTGGGATTAGGATAAGTGCTTTTCCTATTAACCTTCTCCCTCAAACACTAGGACATCAAATTCTTATTTGGTTGTAAAGTCATTGAACTCACCTAGAAGACTTTAATCCTAACTTTGTTAGGAACTCAGAGATGACTTCACAATACTCTTTGTTTACCATATGCTAATACACTTTTTGATACTAAAATATATGAGCTCAGAAGCAAAACAAGAAGACATACACAAATGTAAGATTGGAACTCAATAGCATTCTCATTAACATATTCAGGATCAATATATAATCAAAGAAACACAAAGATAGGAAACAGACCCAAAATCCAACTCCTTCTTCCTCAAATGTTCATACAATCATAACCACTGGAACTAACTAAAATTTAGAATAGAAACTTAGGACCGAACCCTTACTCTATCAAAAAACTAACTACTTATACCCCTAGTCACCTTGGAATCCTTAAAGAGGATGCATCAAGCTTCAGGTGACTAGGGTTAGGGTTTCAACTACCCAATCAATCAAAAATAAAACAAAAGTTATTGTAGGGGAAGAAACATAGGCAACCCAAAGAAAACAAATCTCAGACAGATCTTCTATCATTAAACTCTGCGAGAATAGTACAAAACACCAAAGAATTTCTATGAAAACTAGTCAAATCAGCCACCTGCAAACACACCTCAAGCACAAAACCACACTTCTCCTGGTACAATAGCATCATGCCACCAACCAAAAAGACCCTTAGACTAGTCTGCAACAACTAGTGCCACCAAACCAATCAAAATCAGTCGCTAAAACCATAAATTTTGGTACCTCTTGTCGCTGGAAACCTCATTCAAAAATTCAAATTCAAACTACAACAGTCACGTAAAAAATTTTAAAACACAACCATAGATCTTTTCCTTTTTCTGATAGAATGAATGGCTTACATTTAATCTCACAATAGTCATGAACCCTTTTGAAAATTCATTGGTCTAGTCAACACACCAAAACCAATAAAAATCATGCACGTTAGCTCCGCATAGCAGACATGACTGACAAAGTATGAACCTTAAATCGAACGGTCATCGTATGATCGAATGGCCTGAAAAGATTTCATGTGATCACATGACACACATAGATCCTACATCTGTCAGCCCCCTTTGAAAGATTTGGGCCCACTGAAAAATCGTAATCACGTTCTCGCTTGACCAATCAAAACGTCGCAAGTCAGTGCCACCTATCAAAGGACCCACTCTCCTCAGCTGTTTGAGAAAAATAGAATCGATGGATGGTGTAAGATCTCATGACTTTGGCAACTTTCATGAGAATTTACACCAACTATAGATCTTCTATAGATGTTAGGTCCCACTGACAGATACACCAGCAACCAGGTCCCACTGACACGTTCAAGTAAGATTCAAAATCAATGGATGGTGCATGATCTCATGGGGTAGGAATATTCCTTGAGATCATGAACCAACCGTAGATTGAAAAGCCTTCACTACAAGCCCCACTGATAGGATCCCACTCAGCATTTCACTGACCAATAAGAAACTACCAACTGTGTCAACATTGCAGTGGACCCACTTAGTTTAAAAGATACATCACATAGGAGAATCAATGGTTGGCGTATAATCTCATAGGTCTGATAGATTCTATGAGATTATACACCAACTACTAGATTGAACCATGACCAAGATCTAGGCCCAGGGAAATATTAAAGGCTGAAACCATAGGAAAAGTTAGCATAGGGACTTAGGAAATATTAAAGCCCATCGGGTGCTAGACTTAGGGAAACATTGAGCATGTGGGTTTATGAGATTTTAAGTGGCCCAAAAAGGTAACATAAAAATAGAACATGGCCAGGGTAAAACAAAAGGTTTTTCATGCAACGGCTAGTTTTTTAAAATTTTTGAACTAGGGCTTGAGCCAGAGGCATGAAAAACATTGCAGAGACTAGAGGAAAACTAGTAAAGCCATGAAAATTTTTTAGAGTGCTAACAATGGCTCTATTTTAGGGATGTGTACCTCCTACATGCATAGAAAGGAATCAAAATCATGGGTTAAAGTAGACCACCCGCAAGAAAAAATTACAGACAACAGGGAACAAGCAAGGCAGAACATGCAACTTAGACAAAACAGGACCAGGGACCAGACAAAATTACAAAATTTACAAGGCTATACATATATACACAACCTAACTACTGCTCATGGAAGACAAAATACTTCAAAAGAATTATTTTTTCAAGAATTGTCCATGAACAAGCAATTCTTGAACATTACCATTCAGTTCTTTTACAACATAAGAATCCTGGCCCCATTTTTTATGAATTTGATATGGCCCTAGCCAGATGGGATCAAAATTTCCATGTTTTCCCTTATCCTCCATTATGGCATTCCAAATTAATACTAGGTCATCAAGCTCAAACTTCCTCTCCATAGCCTTCCTTTCATACAGGTTCTTGATTATCAATTGCAATTTGACATTCCTTGAAGTCGACTCTCTCCTGATTTCATCCAGCTTGATGAGATCCTCAATCCTTAGTTGCATTTCATCATCTATGTCATCATCATATAATTGCACAAATTTATACATTTCTAATAGATTATTTTGAGGCATTCTTGCATGTATTCCATATACTAGGTCGAATGGTGTACAACCAATTGTCGTCTTCACAGTTACCCTATTAGCCCATACAGCTCATGGCAGTTTTGAATTCCATGCCTTCTTATTTTTTTCAAGGATCCTCCTAAGGATCTTAATCAAACTCTTATTAGTAGATTCTACTTGACCATTTCCTTGTGGATGATAAGGTGAGGAATAAGAAATTTGAATTCCTAAACCTTTGCAAAAGTCCTTATATTCAGCAAACCTGAAGCACATGGCATTATCACTTACTATGGTCTTAGGGCACCCAAACCTTGTAACAATGTTGTTCAATAAGAAATTAGTTACCACCTTGCTGGTTGCATTCCTTGTAGGTATAGCCTCTACCCACTTTGTAAAGTAATCAGTGGCAACTAAGATCCATGAGTGTCCTCCACTTGACTTGTTTGGTATCTCCCCTATGAAATCAATTCCCCATTGTTGGAAAGGAGCTTGCACCTCAACTGGCCTCAAAGGCACATTGCCTAAAAATTTAAGCTTACCAGAGAACCTTTGATAAGCATCACACCTCCTTACCAACTGCTTTGCATCCTTGAAGATTGTGGGCCACCAAAATCCCACTCTCAAGATCTTTTGAGTAGTAGTCTTACACATGTAATGTCCACCACAAACCCCCTCATGCATTTCTTTCAACAATACTTCAACCTAATTTTCATCTACACATTTCAATAGTATGCAATGCAAATTCTGTCTATACAATTTACATTTCACAATTATATACTTGATGGCTTGTAATTTCAATGTCCTCTTCTTATTGTCATCCATCTCATCTGGACACTTCATGTTTCTTAGATAATAGATAATATCTTGATACCAAACACAATCATCCATATCACATGTATAACCAATTTTAGAATGATTTACCTAATTAGTATCAAGATTGGATTGGGCCATCAGTTTTTCCAATCCCTATCCTCTAACCAACTTGGTAATCTAGACATCAACATTGAATTCTTGGATCCTATTGATCCATTTGCATCTTCTTCCAGACACCTCCTGCTGTGAGAAAATATCCTTCATAGCTGCACTTGGCACAAAAGCAATCACAACTGTCCCCATCAAGTAACACCTAAAAGCCTTGACTGCCTTCACAAGTGCAGATGCTTTTTTCTCATTTATGTCATACTTCAATTCAGCAGCCTACAAAGATTTACTAAAGAATGCAATAGGCTACTCAAAACCATCCTTATTCTTTTGTAACAAAACTGTAGCAATAGTGTGAAAAGATGCAAAGGAAAAGATGTGCAGTGGGACATTATAATCAAGTGCCTTAAGCATTGTTGTATCTATGATATCCTGCTTGATATTTTTCAAAGCTTCATCAGGTTCACCCTCCCATGTAATAGCAATTCCTTTCTTTAACATTTTGGATATAGGTCTAGTGACCTCAGCAAAGTTTGTTACAAATCTTCTCAAGAAGTTTACTTGACCAAAGAAGGACTGAATCCCTTTAACATTCTTTGGTCTCTGAATTTTATCAATAGCTACTACCCTCTTAGGATCAATCCTAACTCCTTGCTTCCCCACTAAGTGGCCAAGCAACTTACCCTCAGTGACACCAAATGCACATTTCATTGGGTTCAATGAAATGCCATATTCCAAAGCCCTCACAAATATTTTCTCTAAATGAGTACAATGGTCTTCTTCCTTTTTGGAATAGGCACTTAAATAATCTTGATAGACAATAAGGAAATCATCAATAAAATCTGAAAAGGCAACATCCATTGCTCTCTGAAAAGTAGCACCAACATTTGTGAGACCAAAAGGCATTCTCACATAAACATATGTCCCCCAAGGTGTTGTAAAAGTTGTCTTGAATTGCTCTGATTCCTTAACAATCACCTGATTGTAACCAGAGAAACCATCCATCATAGACATTAATTTAGATCTGGTTACCCTTTGCAGCATAGCTTCCATATTGGGCAGACAATAATTATCCTTTAATGAGCTGATGTTCAAATTTTTGAAATCCACACAAAGTCTGATATCACCATTTTTCTTTCTCACAAGAACAAGGTTTGAAACCCAAGAAGAGTGCCTTATAGGCTTGATAATTATAGCATCTCTCAGCTTCATTAACTCTTCTTGCATCTTGGGTGCTAAAGTAGGATTAATATGCCTTTGTTTTTTCTTGAAAGGTCTAGCATCTTCTTTCAATTGAATAATATGCTGAAACAAATCTTCTTTATAAACCTTTAGGTCATCATATGACCGTGCAAAAACATGCCTGAATTTTCTCAATAATTCAATCAAAGATTTTTTCACATTGTGAGACATGTCCCTACCAATGTATACCCTCTTAGGTGCCTCATTTGTTCCAAGATTTATCTCCTCTAGATCAGCATGATCTTCTCTTTTGATATTCTTTTGAACTCTATCCTGGTTATCAAAGACAGTTTCCAAAACAACAAGCCCCTTAGGCACCTTGTTAGTTTTGAGTTGAATAACTTCATTTCCAAGACAATCTCTTTTCCTTCTATTGACTCAACCAAAGTTGAGCAATCAAATTCTTGACCATGATACTAATGTTCACAACTCATAAATTTCAAGATGTCCTCATCATCCTCAAAGACTTGCCAATTCTCAACATTGTTTGGTATACTAGGCCTACTCTAAACTTCAACTTTAGAGAGACCAGAAAAAGTAATATCAGTGGGATTGATTACAATATTGGCTAAAAAATCAGCCATCTTATTGTTACTCCCATCCTTCCACTCAATATTGAAGGCATCAAAATGTTCAATCAAATCCCAAACTGCATTCCTATATTGTTTTAACCTTTTGTTCTTGGAAGCATTACCTGACCTAGCTTGGGACACCACCAACTCAAAATCACCAACAACACTTAAGCACTTAATATCATGGCTTTGTTCCAACCTCAGTCCTAACAACATTGCCTCATATTTTTCTATATTGTTGGTACAAAAGAAATTCAATGTGAAAGAAAATTTGTAGGTGTTTCCATTAGGAGAAATAAGTAAAATACCTGCTCCTACTCCATCCTTGAAATTTGCACCATCAAACTACATTACCCACAAATCACCCTTCACATAAATCACACTTACCTCATTAGAGATAGGTGACAAAATAGGTTCCTTCTCAAGTACAGGGATCTCTTCCCTAAAAGCATTAATATCAGTATCCACAAAACATGTAGTTTCATTATCAATACTTCTCTCAATCATGTGGCATACTCTTGGTTCTCGCTCAACCCTGACAAACTGATCATCAATCTTGAAAGTGACATAGGATAGATCACACTGTAAACTTCCACCCATGGCAACACTCCACCTTCTAGATAGTAGCATCCCATAATGAGGAGGGATGTCCACCACCAAAACACTCATTGTTAACTCTTTTTCTAGATATGTTGCCAGCCTATATGGCATTGCATTTATAGTCCCAATGACTGGTACTTCCCTCTAATCCATTGCACAACATCTGCCTTGAACTGTATCAACTTTAAGGCCCAACTTTTCCATAATCGTAAAAGGCATAATAGTATTAGAGGCACCACTATCAATCATACAATTTCTTAATTTCATTCCATTCACAAGGACACTTAAAAATAATGGATCAATGTTTTCAAGGCTAGCATTGATAGAACTATCCAAATATATAGGAGGAATTTGAGATACAATTCCCTGAGCAACAACTCCTTTCAAAGCTTTATCCTAAAATCCATTGCATGCAACATCATTATTATGAACATTATCTACCCATGCAATAGCTCTATCTTTGTGTTCAGTGATCCTCAACAATTTTGACAATGGAACCTTAACTGTAATTTGGGACAACATATATAACATATCAATAGGAGTAGTGGGGGGAGCCTCAATTTGTATAGATTTAGTATCTCTTTGCTTGTCTGATACTTTAGGTGTATTGACCACCCTCATTTTTCCATTCTTAGCCATTGTGTTAACTAGCTTCTCAATCTCACTAGAAAATCTTTCAACTCCAACTCCCTTAGGCTCACAATTCTTACCTTTTACATTCTTGAATTTCACCATGTGATCACCTTTTGATTTGTTCTCATTAGGCTCTCTAGAGTTGGTACTCTTTATAAACATTCCTGCAGCTTTTCCATTTGTATCCCTTGCCATCATGCCCCTAGTTTGCACTTGGGCAATCATTTATGCAGTAATCCTATCCATCTCTTCTCTAGAAGGTCTTCTTAAATTTACTAGCTCAGAAGAAGAGTTCATGTTACATGTCTTCTCATCTATGCCTTCATCATTAGAAAATACCTCTTGATGAAAAAGGGCCTGATTGTGTCTCTTCACATTTACATCTGCTTCTTCATCAAAATCAGAATCATCTTCATATCCTAGATATGGAGTAGCCATGTTGCATCCAACATCATCTTGATCTTCTTCTTGATCTATCTCGTCATTGCCGGAATCTTGATTTGCAACCATAGAATGTGCAACCACACAATGCTCTACAGAATGAGGGGACTGGCATGCAACACACCAAGGTATGTCCTCCATGACATTTATTGAAGCTTTTTGTAGAGGGTCAAGGACACCTCTATCATTGTTTCCTCTTGCAATAGGGACAACAGGGTTTCCATCCTTCCATTGGGTGTTGTAGGGGTAGTTCTGCAATCTATTCTACTTATTGAAATTATTGTTAAACTGAGGCCTTTCATTGGTAGGAGCATTGATGTTCCTATTTTTAGGTGCCTTCAAATCCTTCAATGCATTGAGCACCTTATCCAATTTATCTTCTTCTTGCCTCCTAGTTCCAACATTCCTATCATTTTCATTTTTATATTTCTTTTCCCCAAACAACTTAGGGTCATCTCTCTTCCCACCCAACTTCCCTAATATTTTCATATTGTTCTCAATATTCATAGAAATCCTAAAAGCATCTCTAAGGGTTATTGGTTTCTTGTCCCTCAAAAAATAACCCATCTTTCCATTAAATGCATTGAAGTATGTGGTTAAAGAAACATTGTCATCTAACTGCATAACTTGAAATAACTTATGCATACCCTTTTGAAATCTCATGTTGAAATTAGCTGCAGACTCATTTTGATTTTTCCTTATGGTATTGAATTCATTCAACATGAAACTAGCATTAGGCCTATCACCATACTACTCTTTAAAACATCTCTCAAAGGAATCCCAAGTATCAATACATTTATTAGGAAGTCTCTTAAACCAATCTCTAGCATCCTCCATTAGAGATTGAACAAACAATTTCATGACTACATCCTCATGCTCTACCTCATAATCATTAAGCATATCAACAAATAGCCTAAGATGCTCCTCACAACTAATAGCATTATTACCAGAAAGCTTAGGAACCTTATCTCTTATATCATTTGGAAAAGCATTTGGGTAGCCTGGTATCCCATCAAAACTAATTTGCCTATAGCCTTCTAGCTGCATAGGTCTTCTTTGAAATCCTAAACTAGTGTTCCCACTAGAATTATTATTTTTATCTACATTCCCACCCACTTGCACATTTGACTATCTATTAGGATCAACAAATGATTTGGTAGATACATTAGGAATTAGATTACTAGTAGTAGCATTGTTAAGTGGAACAGTAGTGTTCATAGATGGCATACCTAGTTCAGTAGCAGAAGGGCCATGAATATTAGCTGATGAATCCCTCAAGAACTAGATCTCTCTTCTTTGCTCTGCAATAGCAGTATCAACTTCAGCTCTTTCCAACTCTTGAGCTAGAGCTTCATCCTCTTTTCTTTTTCTTTCTATCTTTGTTTCCCTATTTGATTTAGGTGGTGGGATCCTTGGTATTGTCACTGATTTTCTTATTTGGACACCAACCATCTTTTGCTTTGCTTTTTCATTAATAACTATAGTAGGCCTAGTGATCTCATGTCCATTCTTACCCTTAGGCAAAGGAGCATAACTTTGCACTTATCTGATCATAGGGCCTTCTTCATCAAACTCATGGTCTTGCAACAAGTGTTCCTGATCACTTCTTAGAGCTTCAAGATCACCAAAAACATCATGTTGCAACACCCTAGGAGTAGAAGCAAGCATCTTGTTTCTCTCCTTCATTTCATTAATTTTTCTTAAAAGAGACTGCCTCTCCATTAGAGCATTTTCTTTTTTAGTCTCTCTCTCCTCTTGTAACCTTTTGTATATGGCATCCTGCTCTGCCAACTACAACCTAAGTGCATTTAGGTCATGTAGATCTATCATGTTGTCTTCAGAGCTTGATGATACTTCCACATCAGTAGGATGCTGATATGGGAAATGCACTCACCTTGTTTCCATGGGCTACCTTCTGAATATGTCCTCATCATGATCTAGATTTGGCCCATAACCTTTTTCTCTATCATGTTCATCCTGACCTATAGGTAATCAACCCTTATCTTGAAATACTACTTTTGGGGTATCATAAAAATTTTCTTCAGAGCGGCCACTATCTGATCTAGAACTTATGTCTTTTGAACGTTCCTCATTAGAGGATGCAAGTGGTGCTCTACCTCTGGTATTTCTTTGCTCTCTCATAGGAGCACTAGTAGACTCTTCATTCCTCCTGATCCAACTCTTCTTTTCCTATCTAGGTAACTATTCCAAAGTGACCTTTGGATTCTTCTTAACAAAAGACCTAGTATTCCTTCTTTTTTCCATGATTTGCAATCTATAGCACTGGTTCTAACCTTTTGAGTTTCCACCCACCAAAGTGGGAAATCTTTAACTAAATACAACAGGAAAATAACAGTCCATCTCTAGACTCTCCCCAATAGAGTCACCATTTTGTTGGGAGTTCCCTTTGATCTTCAACTTGTAGATTTATACTCTGATGGATAACTTTAATATAACTTTGACTCTATCAGCACTCCAAATTATACAAGGAAGAGGGCCAATTAACAAGGATCAACAATGAGATCCTCCTACACTTTAAGCCTTAATGCTTAGGTGGGTGTACCCTTGAATCACTTCTCCAAAGGAGTCTCAAAACAATATACATCTATGTCCTTTACTAACTGACTAAAATATATTATCATTTAAATTTGGGTGTGTGTGGTTGCTGACAATGAAATGCCTCCAGAGAATGGACTAGTGCCTTAACCTAGGGCAAAGAGTCACGCATTTACATACATCAGTTGAAGATCTTAAATAAAACACTCTTGGGCTCAGGATAAGTGCTTTCCCTACTACCCCTCTCCCTCAAACACTAGGACATCAAATTCTTATTTGGTTGTAAACTCATTGAACTCACCTAGAAGACTTTAATCCTAACTTTGTTAGGAACTCAGAGATGACTTCACAATATTCTTTGTTTACCATATGCTAATACACTTTTTGATACTAACATATATGTGCTCAAAAGAAAAACAAGAAGACATACACGAATGTAAGATTGGAACTCAATAGCATTCTCATTAACATATTCAGGATTAATATACAATCAAAGAAACACAAATATAGGAAATAGAACCAAAATCCAGCTCCTTCATCCTCAAATGTTCATACAATCATAACCACTAGAACTGACCAAAATTCAAAATAGAACCTCAGGACTGAACCCTTACTCTATCAAAAAACTAACTACTTATACCCCTAGTCACCTTAGAATCCTCAAAGAGGATGCATCAAGCTTTGGGTAACTAGGGTTAGGGTTTCAACTACCCAATCAATCAAAAATACAAAAAAGGTTATTGTAGGGGAAGAAACATAGGCAACCCAGAGAAAACAAATCTCAGACAAATCTACCATCATCAAAATCTGTGAGAACAGTACAGAACACCAAGGAAATGCCATGAAAACTAGTCAAATCGACCACCTGCAAACACACCTTGAGCATAAAAACACACTTCTCCTAGTACAAAAACATCATGCCACTAACCACAGAGACCCTCAAACCAGTCTGCAACAACTAGTGCCACCAAACCAATCGAAATTAGCTGCTAAAACCATAAATTTTGGTACCTCCTATCACTGGAAACCTCATTCAAAAATTCAAATTCAAACTGCAACGGTCACATCAAAAATTTTAAAGCACAAGCGTAGATCTTTTCCTTTTCTCGACAAATCGTGTGGCTTACATTTAATCTCACAATAGTCACAAACCATTTTGAAAATTCATCGGTCCAATTAGCACACCACAGCCAATAAAAATCATGCATGTCAGCTTCACATAGCAGACAGGACCCACTAAGTATAAACCTTAAATCAAATGGTCATCACATGATCGCATGGCCTGAAAAGATTCCATGCAATCACACGACACCCATAGATCCTGCATTTGTCAGCCCCCTTTGAAAGATTCAGGCCCATTGACAAATCCTAATCACCTTCCAACTCGACCAATCAAAATGTTGCAAGTTAGTACCACCTGTTAGAGGACCCACCCTCATCAGCAGTCGGAGAAAAATAGAATCGCCAGCTGGCGTAAGATCTCATGGCTCTAACAACTTCCATGAGAACTTACACAAATTGTAGATCTTCTGCAGATGTCAGGTCCCACTGACACATATGCCAGCAACCAGGTCCCACTGACATGTCCAAGTAAGATTCAAAATCAACGGATGGCGCATGATCTCATGGGGTAGGAATATTCCTTGAGATCATGCATCGACCGTATATTGAAAAGCCTTCACTACAGACCCCACTGATAGGATCCCACTCAGCATTTCACCAACCAATAAGAAACTACCAACTGTGCCAACATGGTAGTGGACCCACTTAGTTTAAAAGATATGTCACATAGGAGAATCAATGGTTGGCATATAATCTCATAGGTTTGACAGATTCTAAGATTATATGCCAACCGCCCGATTGAACCATGACCAAGACTTGGGCCTAGGGAAATATTAAAGGCTAAAACCATAGGAAAAATTAGCACAGGGACTTAGGAAATATCAAAGCCCATTGGGCGCTAGACTTAGGGAAACATTGAGCATGTGGTTTTATGATATTTTAAGTGGCCCGAAAAGGTAACATAAAAATAGAACAAGGCCAGGGTAAAACAAAAGGTTTTTCATGCAATAGCTAGTTTTTTTAAATTTTTGAACTAGGGCTTGAGCCAAAGGCATGAAAAACATTAGAGAGACTAGAGGAAAACTGGTAAAGCCATGAAAATTTTTCAAAGTGCTAACAATGGCTCTTTTTGGGGATGTGTGCCTCCTATAGGCACAACAAGGAATTAGAATCATTGGTTAAAGCAGACCACTCACAGGAAAAAATTGTAGACAATAGGGAAAAAGCAAGGCAGAACATGCAACTTAGACAAAACATGACTAGGGACCAGACATAATTACAAAATTTACAAGGCTATACATATATACACAACCTAACTAGTACTCATGGAAGATAGAATACTTCAAAAGAAGTATTTTTTCAAGAATTTTCCTTGAATAGGAAATTCTTGAAGATTACCATTCAGTTCTTTTCCAACATAAGAATCTTGGCCCCATTTTTCATGAATTTGATATGGCCCTAGCCAGATGGGATCAAACTTTCCATGTTTTCCCTTATCCTCCATTCCGGCATTCCAAATTAATACTAGGTCATCAGGCTCAAACTTCCTCTCCATAGCCTTCTTGTCATATAGGTTCTTGATTTGCAATTGCAACTTGACATTCCTTGAAGCTGACTCTCTCCTGATTTCATCTAGCCTGATGAGATCCTCAATCCTAAATTGAATTTCATCATCTATGTCATCATCATATAATTGCATAAATTTATACATTTCCAGTAGATTATTTTGAGGCATTCTTACATGTATTCCATATACTAGGTCAAATGGTGCATAGCCAATTGCCCTCTTCACAGTTACCCTATCAGCCCATATAGCTAATGGCAGTTTTGAATTCCATGCCTTCTTATTTTTTTCAAGGATCCTCCTAAGGATCTTAATCAAAATCTTATTAGTAGATTCTTCTTGACCATTTCCTTGTGGATGATAAGGTGAGGAATAAGAAATTTGAATTCCTAAACCTTTTTAAAAGTCCTTATATTCAGCAGACCTGAAGCACATGGCATTATCACTTACTATTCTCTCAAGGAACCCAAACCTTGTAACAATGTTGTTCAACAAGAAATTAGTTACCACCTTCCTGGTTGTATTCCTTATAGGTATAGCCTCTTCCCACTTTGTAAAGTAATCAGTGGCAACTAAGATCCATGAGTGTCCTCCACTTGACTTGTTTGGCATCTCCCCTATGAAATCAATTCCCCATTGTTGGAAAGGAGCTTGCACCTCAACTAGCCTCAAAGGAACATTGCCTGAAAATTTAAGCTTACCAGAGAACCTTTGACAAGCATCACACCTCCTTACCAACTACTCTGTATCCTTGAAGATTGTGGGCCACCAAAATCCTACTCTCGAGATCTTTTGAGCAGTAGTCTTACCCATGTAATGTCCACCACAAACCCCCTCATACATTTCTTTCAACAATACTTCAGCCTGATTTTCATCTACACATTTTAATAGTATGCAATCCAAATTCTGTCTATAAAATTTACATTTCACAATTACATACTTGATGTCTTTTAATTTCAATGTCCTCTTCTTATTGTCATCCATCTCATCTGGACACTTCATGTTTCTTAGATAATAGATAATATCTTGATACTAAACACAATCATCCATATCACATGTATAATGAATTTCAGAATGATTTACCTGATTAGCATCAAGATTGGATTGGGCCATCAGTTTTTCCAATCCCTATCCTCTTACCAACTTGGTAATCGAGACATCAACATTGAATTCTTGGATCCTATTGATCCATCTGCATATTCTTCTAGACACCTCCTGCTGTGAGAAAATATCCTTCACAGCTGCACTTGGCACAAAAGCAATCACAACTGTCGCCATCAAGTAACACCTAAAAGCCTTGACTACCTTCACAAGTGCATATGCTTGTTTCTCATTTATGTCATACTTCAATTCAGCATCCTGCAAAGATTTACTGAAGAATGCAATAAGCTGCTCAAAACCATCTTTATTCTTTTGTAACAAAACTGCAACAATAGGTGAAAAGATGCAAAGGAAAAGATGTGCATTGGGACATTATAATTAGGTGCCTTAAGCACTGGTGCATGTTTTATAGCCTACTTGATATTTTTGAAAGCTTCTACCTTAACCTCTCTCAGTTTTGGATGATTCAACTTTGTTTGCATTTGGGAAGGTGATCTTAGTCGATGCGAAAACTTGTAGTGAGGGTCAGTTGAAAATAGCTCACTAATGTATCTTTCAAACTATCCATCCTAACATCAAACCACCTACTCCATCAACTCCGGTTGGCTAGTTAAATGCTAGTGACAACCCCATTCCACCCACAGAGTCAGTGGAACGCTCATGACCACGCTCGACCCAAGTGACCACAAGGTGCACTAAGCATGATTGGGTAGAGATCTTCTAAGGCTCGTATCTTGGACCTCATGAGAGGTATCAACAAAATTTTATGGGATACGAGATCATGATTCCAAGGTATACAATAACCTCTCTCGGTTTAGGGCGATTTGACTTCATTTGCATTTGGAAAGGTGATCTCAGTCAATGTCAAAACTTGTAGTGAGGGTCAGTTGAAAGTAGCTTAGTAGTGTATCTTTCAAACCATCTTTCCTGGCATCAAACCATCTACTCCATTGGCTCTAAGTGGTCAGGTAAACGCTAATGACAACCTCGTTCTACCCATAGAGTCACTGGAACATTTGCAACCATGCTCGACCCAAGTGACCTAATAGCACAAGTGCTACATTTCTCTATGGATTTAGTAAACCCCAATATGATGAGTTATATACATAGTGAGTATATACATAGTATTGAAAAAATGTAGTACTAAGTGGCTCAAGTGGGATTACAAGTTGTGTTAAGACTCGTGGGATCTGTGACGTAGTAGAGTGGGTATATAGAGTATAATATCAACACTTTTCATTGTAATGTAACTTCAACAAAATATAATTTAAATCATAATGATAATCATAGTCAAGATATAACTTCACCATTCAATTCCATAAATATAAATAATAAATATGTATACAAAAGATGATGCAAATATAACATGAAAATGAACATGTTCTATATATAGAAAGTATCAAATGT
This sequence comes from Chamaecyparis obtusa, assembly GCA_027943335.1. Taxonomy (NCBI): domain Eukaryota; kingdom Viridiplantae; phylum Streptophyta; class Pinopsida; order Cupressales; family Cupressaceae; genus Chamaecyparis; species Chamaecyparis obtusa. The sequence continues at coordinate 246,587 of BSBK01001633.1, forward strand.
ATGAAAAGTATCTCCATATACAAATATGGCACATGCCATTTCAAAATGTCTAGAAAATCAATGTTTCAAGGTGTAGAATGTGACATATATGCCATCTCAAAATGTCCCAAGTGGCATCTCTAAATGACCACAAAACTAAAACTACATCCTATGTCGTAGGGGGGTCATCAAAATGTTGCCTCTTTGAAGAAGTGTTTGGCTCTGATTTATCCTGCATCAAAAATGAGTTCAAACCCAAGTTAGATTGCTTAATTTATATGATTTGTACATATATATATATATATGTATATATATATATACATATATATATATATATATATACATATATATATATATATACATATATATATATATATATACATATACATATATATATATATATATACATATATATACATATATATGTATATATATATATATATATATATATATATATATATATATATATATATATATATATACATATATATATATATATATATACATATATATATATATACACATATATATATATATATATATATATATATATACATATATATATATATATACATATATATATATATACATATACATATATATATATATACATATATATATATATACATATATATATATATATATATATGTATATATATATATATATATATACATATATATATATATATATATATATATAATTCATAATTCAAACACTAATTTAATTAAAATTATAAGTAAATAAAAACATATGTACCTAGCCTCTCAGTCACCTACCATGATTAGGTGTCCTAACATAAGTCTTTGGTAGCAAAGGGACAATGCCACCATAACCAACTCTGACCTATAAATATATATTTGAAATACTGAGATTAGTAGAGTGTTGCAACATTAAAATAATAAATCTACAAAATAGGATGATAGAATAATAAAATTACAAATTGATTGAACTAAAATTAAAACTTACATCCATTGATCCCTCCTTTGGAATAGTGGGCTGGGTCAACAAAGATACGAAGGATTCTCGTGGGCCCTCCCTCACACTGGGAGTAACCTATGAGAGTAAAAATATTATCAATTATGTACAAATGTACTTCATCATAACATCCCTGGTTACAAAATAAAAATAAAAATATGTAAAAGTCTACGTACAATCAGGCTATCACTCCGAATTGAGATGCCTATCAACCTAGGCTCCCGAACCCATGTCAGGACATCATCAAGAGCCACACCCTATACAATAAAGTGAAAGTAAAATATTTATTACTACACACAAGTGGCATACATATACATACATAATTAATATTAAACAATTAATTACCTTTCCTTTGTCAACACCTAATGAAGGAACCCCCTCGTGCCCCCCACCAACATCACATGTAGCCTGCAAGAGTACAATAAGATGACAATATTAGTAAATGTATGAATTTTATTTTTCTAATTGATAGATTTTTAAGCATGTACACCAAATGATATAAAAATAACTAATAGATACATAATTTATAATATACTATATAGGCATCAAGGCCAAGTGAAATGGCCAAAAGTGTGGAGTCATCCACCTGTCTCAACTCCTCCTGCGTCATTGACTGAACATAAATGGAAAAAAAATATATACATAAGTGCATGCAATCATTAAAACTAATCTAAATAAATAAATTATTTTTCGTGTGACAAATTTATTTATAATGTTTACTCTTACCGTATCAACAGGAGTCCATAGCTCTACGTACACCTCCTGAGCACTCTCATGAGATGTAGATGCTCCATGAGGTTTTGCAGCCTCTACAACTGTGTCTCCTATATCCTCCTCATCAATAACATACTGATATGTATCACCATTAGTAAGCGGTCTGAGGCACATATTCTTGAATATAATGAAAATATGGGGCTCGCATAAATGTGAACTCTGATGAGATGTCAATGCACCAACATCATCCACACCAAGAGGCAACACTGACCTAGTCTGCATGATCAACTGATCACTCAACAAATGAATGGCTCTGATAGTCTGTGAGGCAGCCTCTGCAATGATATCAAGATGCTGCATTGGAGGAGGGGGTGCGACATCAGTGAGGGGGATGAAGGTAGAGGCCTTTTTGCACTAGGAAAATGGCCTAGTCTGAGGAGCTCCTCCACCTATGCCCATGTTGGGCCTCATGCTAAAATAATTAACATTGTGACCAAGAAAAAACTCAACATACAATTTTTTTATGAAATAGAAAGGGAGCTCCAAATTGCTATGGGATGGTTTATCAAAAACCATCCACCAATGATCCCAAAAGTGTGTGCACATTGCTTCATTTGCACACCATTTTATTGATAATTTGGGCTTTTTGGGGTCAACTTGTAATCTGGTTTTAGGATTCAAAAAAAAGGGAGGCTATATCTTCCTTAGTTATATTAAGGGCCGCAATCCTATCATGGTCAAGCCCATCATCAAATTGGGCGTGCATATCATCACACCAATGAAGAGAAGCATTATGTTGTCGTGTGAGTGTGTCAATGTTTTTAACAATAGTATTTAGGGTGGCAAGCATGGGACCTAGTGTAGGTATATTCTGATATTGTTTTGGAAACCTCGTATTGTGTTCAAATTATCTTGTATCAAATCTTGTAAAGATCAAGGGTTTTGAGAAGGGGTATTGTTTTGGGGATCATTATTTGCTGTGGGAGGATTATTTTCTTCATTTTTGTCAGCCATGCCTGATTAAATAAAAAAAATTCTAAATTTCAATTTGATTTCATATATTATTATAAAAATAAATACAGAACCCTATTTCAACCAAAAAAACTACATTTAGAATCAAAATGAAATAAAATAATCAAAATATACAAAGAATTTACTTACCATATATACTGCAGAGTCAAATTTGTTGTTGGGGAAATCAGATACCTGAAAAAATTGAGTATCAGATATATGGAGCCATTTTAAAAACCAAAAACAATGAGAGAAATGAGAAACACAACCCGCAGGTTTTGATATATGCCACAGGTTTCGGGTACCCAATTTTTTTCAGGTACCCGATATTTTTAGGTACTTGATAAGGATTGTGCTTTGGTGTTAGGTTTTTCGAGGTGTACTGATACCCATGCCTACTAAAAATTCAACAAGCATTTTCATGTGCTTTTGGATGAGTAAAAAGTGAACATTTTTCACATCTCCACTTTTTGGCCCCTCATGATCTTGCATGTACCCTCTTTATAAAACCAAATCTTGTCACTACTGTCCCTTTTTCTATATCCAAAATATTGACTTTGTCCAAGATCTTAGATGTCATCTTATCCATTTCTAATACAGTTTGTGAGGAGGTCTCACAATTGTCCATCATGCTATCCAATGCCCTATCCTTGGCTATGATGTCCTCGATGTTCTTTATGTGTCTAATGGGATTGATGCAATAACTGTAGATTTTTCTTCCTTGTGCAACAAAAATTTTGGCCTTAATTATAGTTTCTTTCAGAATTCCCAAGTCCCATGAGATGGAATGGAAAACTTTGTTCAACTTCTTTTCTAGGTATCTCTTCTAAGCCTTATCCTCTACAATCTTCAACAATGACTCATAATGGCTATCAAAGTTGTCCAGTGCCATGTTTAGGTTCTCTACATCCTTTCCTTGAAATGTAAGAGGTGTAGGGAGTATTTTATTCACAATTTCTACTTTCCTAGCGATCACCTTGACCTTCTTATCTCCTTTTTGTTCTGACCTATCCTTTTCCTTAGCAAATGCCACAAAGGATAATCTCATGAGTTCATCCTCATCCATACTTTCCACATCATTTCTCATAGGTTTGGCCATACTTTCTAACAATAGGGTGGAGGAGGTATCAGGTTCTTGTTTGAGCTCAACTCTTACCTCTTCTTCTTTTTCTTCTCCTCTCTCTTCCTTCTTCTCTTCCTCTTGTTTTTTTTCCTTTTCTTGTTCTTTCTCTTCCTATTTTTTTCTATTTTTTCTTCCTTTTTTTGTCCTTCCTCTTCTATTGTCATTGCACTATTCATATTTCCTTTAAATGAATCATTTACATCGAGTGAGGTATCAAGTGTCATAGGCACACCAGAAACAAAGAAATTTGGTTTCTTGTCAATTTTGCTTGCTTCTATGCTCTTCTCAGTTGTCTTAGAGCTTTCTTCCATTTGCAAAGGTGTAGAATTGGTGTCTTTTGGAGGTGAATTCTTCTTAGGCATGTCGCTCATAATAATTTGATCCATTTCCTTTTGTGTGTCTTCAATTACCCTATCATATTTCCATGCCATTATCTTTACAAGTCTAGTGTTATTTCTCAATAGAGGTTTGAGTTCTTTAATTATTATCTCCCTTTCATGTATGGAAACTACATGCAACATGTCTTCAATTTCTTTTCTTCTTGTTGTTTCATCCTCTGACTATGCTAACTATTTTCTGATTTCCAACTTGCTATACAAGTCTTTTGGTATACTTCCTTCTATTTCCATTAGATTCTTTAAATAAATTAGTAGGTGTTCAATCACTATGTCCTCTATCACTAACTGATTTTTAGAGTCATACCTCTCACAGTACCTGTTCAATGTCTTCAAGTTTCCATCTCTTATTATTATTTTCTATAACATTTTTATGTTTGGTTTCCACAAATTCTCTATTTTCTTTTGTTCTTCCTTTTATTTTTTCTTCTCAGTCACCTTGTTCTTTTTTCCTTTTGTTTCCATTTTGAACTTTTGTTTCTTAGGGCTAATAGGTCTACTTGATATTGTAGATCTCCTAAAAGCTCTCATAAGTACATCTTTTTCTATTTTCTCAGGGGTGATTGATAAATCAATTACATCAGAAGTTGTACTTACTATCTTTTCTACTTTAGAAGGAGGAGGTGCTTCAATCGCCATGCTAGAAGACCCTTCTGTCATCTTAGTTCTTGTTTCCTTTAGTTGTTCCTTTGTGATTCCAGCCTTTGCTTCTATTTCATCTACCATCTTTTCTACTTTCCTCTTTCTTGTTCCTTTATCATGTTCCTCTCCAACCTTTGCTAAATTTTCCTTATAGGTTCCACATCTTTCTTTAGATGTATCTATTTCAGATGCTAGTACATGTTCAATCTTCATTATAAGAACCTCATAACTAATCTCATACCCCATAGGGTAGCACCGTTTCTTCCTAGGCTCAACTGCTTCAAAGAATAGAAAATCAGTTTCAACCATGAAATAGATTGTTTTCTTGTGTCTCCCAACTAACTCCTCAAGAATCATGTATTTCTCCTTCATTTTCCTTTGAAGATTCTTAATCATTGCAAACAACTCTCCATCAGCCAAGTCTTTGTTTTGTCTCTTAAAGCTCTCTGATATTTGTATACCACTAGGTATATTGTCCTTCCATTCTCTAGGGTGCATTCTAGGAAATTTATGCTCAATATGAATGTACATGTGAACCAAGAGTGAAGAAAATATGAATGCTTTTGACTTATCCTTCTTAACAATCCTCACATTCTACAAGAATTATTGTGCTAGGATCTCACATAGGTTGTATCTAGTGTTTTCCTTTACCATTTTGTAAGCCATCATGATTACCCCTCCTAATACAGAGTTAGGTCTGCTACTGTAATATAAATTGTATCCTAGTAGCATTGCTACCAGTCTCACATCTTTCTGAAATATATCATTAACAGTCATCGCTCACTTGTCCCATTTGGAATGTGTTAGGTTTTCTACTTGTTTCTTGGTGTTTTTCTCTACCACAGGGAGGGCTCCAATATTGTCCAATCTAGTTATTTCATGAATCAGTTGGCTACATATTTTTATCTTTCTTCTCTCCTATGTAGATGAATTGATCATGAATTCTACTTTGTATGATCTTAAACCATTCAGTCTTGATGAACTCATTTAGGAGGGATTGATTTATGATTGATTGGTCTCCTATGTGTTTGAATTCTTCCTTTATTTTCCCATCTTATTCTATAATTCATCTATCTCCCTATAGAGTTTTGCATCCCCTATAGTCTCATACTTACAGTGAATGTAATCCTGAATGTGTTCTACATGAAGGACATTGTATGGGGTTTGAAAAAATGATCCTTCAGGATCATCCTCACAAGACTTAAAAGGGCATCTTTTAAACTTATACATTGGCCTATCAAATACATCATAGATCATAGGTGCATTCATAATTTCTTGATAGAGTATATAATTTGATCTAAATTCATTTAATAAGCTGAATTTCAGAACTTCTACTTAAATCGATCATGCAATGTGGTTGCTAGGTGGTTGATGTGCTTCTTAAATCTATTCTCCTTGGTTGCTGCTTATCAAATGGTGAAGAAATGATATGCTTTGAATTATTTTATCTATTTCTGGTTAATTAAATGCATTTTTCATGGTTAGTTCAACTTCACACATAGTCTAGTCGAACACAACTCTTGCGATCATAGGATATGAATCTCCAAATATTGTGATCACAGATGTATACTCCATAATGTCAATATAGACCATATCTAAGCTCACATGAGCTTTTTCCACATAATTAGGGGCTAGATATAATATGTTATCTACATCCAATTCTCCACCTAAGGCCATACTCTACCTTTTAGGTCAATGTAGCAATGTTAACATCATGTGAAGACACATTAGCATCTACTATCTCTCCTTGAACCAATGCCTTATTAAAATATTTTACCTTCCATATCTTTCCATCATCTTCATCTGATGGTTTCCTTAAATGAGTCTTGAATTCATCCATGTATTCACCAAGACTTTTACCACTGTCACCAATATTCTTCTTTATAACAATAGGTGGTGGTCCTCTTCTATTATGCATTCCATCATACATAAAAAACTTTGCTAAGTATCCTAGGTTGTTGCATTTTAAACACGTAGGTGGTCTTCTATCCTAATTAACCTACAATTTAAAATACCTTTCAATATGCCCAAGGTTATTGCATTCGTAGAATGTGATCTTCGCTATTGATTAGTCTCTGATGTAATATTTTCTTCTTGACTGATCAGGTTTTCTACATTCTTCTTTCTTATGTCCATATGCATAAAATTTATAAGAATAACCAGTAAAGGGTTTGAAAAGAATTTTACCTCTTTAATCTCTTTTCATGTGTCCAAGAGTGTTGCATCCATAGCATTTACCTTTGAAAGGTATGATCTGATCTTCAGGTTCTTCAAGAGTGGATCTATCTTCAGTCTTCTCTTCATGTGATTCTTCATGAGTCTTAGAACATTCTCCTTCATTGTACCTAATTCCAGTCATGTCTCCTTTAGGTTTCTGTCTCTCTCATTGTTCATCAATTTTATCACTTCTCGTGTATAACTTCTAAATGTGTAATTTGGCTTGAGTGTGTTCACCTTTAACAATCTGATTGTATTTCTCCAATTCCAAGCATTTATCCTTGTAGTGATCAAGTTCAATCTGCATTTCTCCTATCTTCATGTTTGCTCCTTTTATATTTTCTTCAACTTTTAATCTTGCATCATTTTCATGTTGAATTTATTAATCATCAGAAGATTAATTTGTTCTTTTCTTGTTCCAAATTCTTTACTTGGTCAGATATATCATTGTCTGAACCCTCCTTGATCTTTTCCACAATGTCTTGTCTCTAACTTCTTGAAATTTCAAGTTTTTGAATTAGGTAAAAATAGGTTTTGAATGGGTCCCAAAACCATATACATTCAATTTTTGGAGGGAACTATAACCCAAATCAAGATCAAAGTAGAATAGGAAATTAAGTGTAGATCTAAGTGAAACAGATGGGGGAAGAAGATAAACCTTACAGAGGCCCCCAGCATAGAATGCCAACATAACTACCAGCGGCACAAATTCAATAGAACATCAGTAGCCAGATAAAATAAACACATTAAAGCTCAAGCTGCACAAGCCAAATGTGTAAAGCCTTCACTTTACAGCAACAAAAAATCTTGAAATTTCAAGTTGTTCCTTTAGTTTCTTGATAAAACCTTCTTCTCTTCTTAATTTGAATTTCAAATCTCCATTTGTAGCCTTTTCTCTATCCAGGTCTACTTGGCACTACTTCAAAATTCTCTTGCAAACTTTCTGAATCCATTATGATCTCCCTAAAGTTGTTAGGCTTTCTCTCCAAGGGCCAATACCTCTGATACCAATTGTTAGGATTAAGTAATACTGAGAGGGGGGTGAATCAATATTACAACACTTTACATAAAACTTAAACCAATTGCAAATAAACCATATGAGTGGTGAAATAAAAAGACCATAAACATATAACACATAAAGTCATATTGTTAAATCAAATAATGAAATTTTTATTGATCTTGAATTGATATTAATGGTGAGTTAAAATGTGCCCGTAGTGAAACAAAAAAACTTATAGAGGAAACCCTAGTGTAGAAAAATAAAACTTAGAAAAAACTAATCATCTGATTCACAAAATTTTAATGAATTAGAGAACAAAGTCTTGGGTCTAAAACATAATCTTGAAGAAAAAATAATATGTTGACTACATGAACAATTAAAAGATAAATAGAAGGTAAATTGTACTCTAGGAGTAGAATTTGTTGTTTTAAAGAGAAACCTTGTCATATATAATGATAGTCAAAACATCTTGAGGAAAAAAAAAAACCATAAAAGGAAGGATTGTTCAAGGATTTATAAAAGGAAAATGTTCAAGTTCTAGCAATCATGTTGACGTTGCAAAGGAGAAATACATTGTCAAAAAATGTAACCTTTTGAAACAAGATTTTCATTTTGTTGGCCATTGTTTTCATTGTAGTCGATATGGATATTAGGCAATTGAATTTAGGATTATGTTTAGAAGAGGACTTAGATTTGGAAATGGAAGTCTGTTTAATTCCTTGAAAAAATAAAATTTTATAAATATGGGAATTTTGGGCATATATAATTTTTTTGTAGGGATATCTTTGCCATACAGAAAAATAAAGAAACTTCTAGAAAAAAAAAAAAAAACTTCGACACAAAATCATGAAGTCATGATCATCCAAATAGTTCTAAATGCTCAAAAGAAATATGTATGGGTTTTATATAATATGTTCTCTCACCACATGACTGGTGATAAGAGAAATTTTATCAAACTTGAAGATTACATTGGCTGATCAATTAGATTTGGGAATGATTTATGTATTCTGATAAAAGGAAAAATGAACCATTGTTATAGATAATGATACTCTTATTCACAATGTCTATTATGGACAAGGTGTGACTCATAATCTTCTCATTGTAAGTCAAATATGTGATAGTAGTTTCATTGTCACATTTAATGCTCTAAGTTGTGAGATAAGAAAAAAAAAATAGTATATCTATTATAAACCATTTTAGAACAAATGCAAAAATTTATAATCTCCATGAAACCACTAGTACTAACAAAGAAAGAAATTTTTTATTCATGAGTCAAACTAAAGAAAGTAGACTATGGCATAGAAGGATTGGGCATATTAATTATCATAATATTTTTGAAATCAATAAAATTCTTAATGTAAGGAATATGTCAGTGATCTCTAAACCTAGAAAAACTATGTGCAACGAATGCCAACATTGTAAGAAAACATAGGTAAGTTTTAAATGTAAGGGTTATTCTTCAAATAAACCATTACAACTTGTTCATTTTGATTTAGGTGGTCATACAAGCACAAAGTCATTAAATAATGAAATATATTTTATGATTCTTGTTGGATCTTTTCCTTCCAGGACCAAACTTGAATCAATAGATCTGGGCTTGATTCTTAGGGTAGGCACTCAAGTTTAAAAAGAAAATAGTCCAATTGATGAGGATTGAAAGGAATCCTCCTTCTTCTTTGAGCTCCACATCACTCAGGCAGGTATTGCCTTATCTACACACTCAAGACACCTCATGATAAACCATAGGCCTACAGATACATTAGTGTGGAATAGTCTCCAAACCCCTTCAGGTAACTTGTACCCCAATGAAGCTAATTCATATGCAAAAGCCCTACTTGCATAGAATTGAGTCTGAACACTATAAAGGACCTCTTATTACTACTACCAACATGAAAGGGAAAGGTATTTGATTTTAATGATTTTAATGTTGGGTTGAAGAGACCCCTAAGATACAATAAGTCTCTCATAGACCAGTGCCTTGTCCAATGGGCAACAAAGTCAAATACCCTATTGCAACAAAGAGCTATGAAACAAGAAAACAATACATTCAAATGTTCCTTACACCAAACATACACCATTAATTAGGTCATACTTCAACAATCCACCTGTGTACCCAAATGTGCTATCACCTATTCAAAGGATATTAACTCTCACCTTAGAAAAAACCTATAAACAAGTAATACATTAACCAGTGTCTACTGGAAGACAAACATAAGATACCCTTGATACCCCAGTTCATACACACCTGAAAACCAATCCCAAACCTAGTTTCTTCTACGAAAATAACTCTATTGCAGAAGCATAGGAAATGCAAATAGAAAGATGGAACCACCCTTAATGCTTCAATCAATAGGTCTGAAACTCAAATGGAGACAATCTGAATAATAGTAGAAATATATTGAATCTCATACATAAGACAAATCAATTACAATACATATCATATTCTCTGAGCCAACAAAGGAGAAAAGAACAATCTATATATGAGAAGTAGAGAAAATCTACAGGAAAACGACCCTTCATGGAACCAGTTCTCCTCAAAATTGTAGAAGGAACCCTTACAAAATAAAACATTTTTCCATTTATACCACTAGCTACCTTGGAATCCCAAAGATAGGATGCAACAAGCTTCAAATAGCTAGGGTTAGGGTTTCAACCACCCAACCAACTGGAAATGGTCATAAAGTTATTACAGGGGTGGAAACCCAGGCAACCAAGAGAAAGAAAATCCTGGAATGATCCTCAATCATGAAAAATTCTCTGTGAAGGTACTGAGAATCATGAACAACACTCAAAATGTCAACCCTGCAACACACCTCGAGCACAAAATTGCATAGTACAAACCCTGTAGATGATCACTCAACACCCTGGACCACACTACAATAGCAAGCACCACCAAACCAATCAAAATTAGCTGTTAAAACCATAAATTCTGGTACTTCCTATTGCCGAAAACCCTTTGCAAATTCAAATTTGAAAATAAATGGCTACCTTATGACACTTTCAACAAATCAGAGGTCAAAATTTAAAATCAGGTTCACTTTAAGTCATGACCATCTGATCTTCATGCTTCACGATCTTTTATGATCTTAACTCAACTGCCACCCTGGGTTTACCCTCTAGCGACCCTGCGACAATGCATTTGCAATTCACAAAAAGAAAACTTAACCCACCTTCTAACTCCACAACCTAGCAACCATAGGAAAACATTAACCTCGGTCCCACATTTAGCGAACTAGTGACAAAAGGTTACCGCCAGCTCATGAAACACTTTATCTATCCACCAAAAAGTTTAGCAATTCTACAAATGCTTGTTTGTTGAACTGCTAAAATGCTTAGGAAACTGCCACTATTTCACGTGAACAAGTGAAGCCTTCAAAAAAATTTCAGCCACTAAAACACTTATCCCAACCACCAAAAGACTAAGAAAATTTGATTGGGCCTGCATCAGGAAGATTGACGGCTATCGCAAGTTTGCATATCCATCTGAGATTCTATCAGATTACACGTCCACCGTTAGATCAAGAATCTCCTCCCATCTCTGACAACCATCTGACAGGAAAAAAAATCAACAGTCGTCACAAGATCTTAAGCCTATCACAAAACCCATAAGATTATACGTCATTCGTTGATTCACTAACAAGATCAGGACCCACTGGCACATCCAGAAACTAGATCCCACTGACAGGATTCCACCTCATACTATGTGGACCAATAAAAAACCTCCAAATCAGCTCCACCTGACACTGGGACCACCACCAAAGATACGTTTGAGACAAATGAGATCAATGACTAGCGTAAGATCTCAAGCCTCTGACAGATTCCATGAGAGCTTACGCCCATCATTGAATGGATTACGGATGTCAGGACCCACTTAAAAGGAAAGGCAACGTCACCCAATGAGATCAATGATGGTCTTAAGATCTCATGCATCTGACACATTGCTTGTGAACATACACCCACCGTTAGATGGACATGGTGTTAGAGCCGGGCCCAGGGGAAATAAAGGTTGCCGAAACATAGGAAAAATTAAAGCTCATGACCTAGGAAAAATTAAAACCACTGGGTGCTGGGAACTTAGGAAAGATTAACTGATGACTTAGGAAATATTTAAAGGGGACCCATCAACACATGAAACCTAACCATGTGACATAAATTGAACCCATTTAAATAGCACATGCAGATAAAATGTTTTAAGTGGCCCGAAAAGTTAACTTGAAATTATAACAAGGCTAGGGTAAAAACAAAGGGTTTTTGTATGCAACGACTAGTTTTTTGAATATTCTTCTTAGGGCTTATGCCAGGGACACAAAAATGACTGCAGGGACCAGAAGAAAAAGGGCTAGAGCCATGAATTTTTTTGCACGTGCTAACAATTCTTATTCATGACTATATTAGAATGACTTGGGTAATGTTTCTAAAACATAAATTAAAATCCTTTGATAGGTTTAGAATATTTAGAAAGATGGTTTAGAGGCAATTAGATCTAAAAATCAACTATCTTAGATAAGACATTGGTGGAGAATACACTTCACAAGAATTTGAGGACAATTGTGAAGAACGTGGCATTAAGAGATAATATTAAGTCTCAAGGAGGCTTAAAAAAATAGTGTAGCAGAGAAGGAAAATAGATCTATCAAAGAAATGAGAAGAAAAATGCTTGAAGATGAAAATCTACCTAACATTTATTAAAAAGTAGTTCGTACTCCAGTTTATAGACTAAAAAAAGTTTAATTAAGGAAAAATACTAAATTTACTCTTTATTTGATGTAGTACAGGTTCAGAGGATCCAATTAAGGACTGTCCAAACTTGCAACCAAACACCAAGAATGCAGAATAACACAACAAGACAATGATTCAACAAAATTTTCATTAACATGCCTAGCTATAAGGCCTTCTGGATTAGGGACAAATACAATCATAAAGTATTTATGCTACCTTTCAGCTAGTCCAACTCTGAAAAAAATCAGCAACTAATGGAAAACCTAAGGAAGATCTAAACTTGATCTCGCAAGCCTCCAAGAAATTTCCTTATTCCCAAGCAAGCAACCCCCTAGCTCTGCTATTACAACAATCAAAAAATAATATGATCTTCAAGATCTCACAGAATCTAAATGCTTATCCTTATCAGATCTACTTCCCAATCTGACTCTCTTTCTCCTTGTCCCTAAACAACTACCCAAACACTTCCTTAAATACATTTCCTTAACCATAAGTCAGCTGGAAGAAATAACTAACTCCTAAGCAAGTTGACTTCTACTAAAAAAAATATTAAATGCAACAAAAGTCAGCTCTCAAATAGCCTTAAAATAAATTAATTCTCCATTTCAGCCTCTAGATCTACATAGGAGAATGCAACAAAAGATACCAATAATAAATGCACCAAGTCGGCCAACCAACTCTTCAAGAACTCTCGTCAGTAAGCTAAAACTATTGAGGACTAGTAAAACAACTGACCATGCCAAGAATCACCAAGAAATATAGGCATCACCAAGAAATCACATCGACCAAGCACTACAAGCATTCCTGAGCACAAGTTACACCAAGTGCAAGAGGTTTCACCGAGTTCCCTTCAATACTCAAGACCGTTGGTTAAAGCTGCAACCGAGTAACACAAAACCAATTCAACACATGGCCATACAAATTTTTTGAGTACCCTAGAATGCCCCTGCATCAGACACACTAGGTTTAAAAGGATGTTCTCATACCTGCTAGAAGAACATCTTCCAAGATTCAAAACATAAACCCTGAACTGGTTCTTCACATACAAGCCCTTCAACTCTTTACCTTGCATACTTTTCCACATTTGCTTCCTATGTCTTTCAAAATCTTTCCTTGATAACACACATGCTTTTTCTCCATACTGATCCATCCTTTTAGAATTTATCAACTCATCTTGGCTACCAAAGCTTAGGTTTCTCCTATCGAATGTTGTCTCTAGAAAAGGCGTCAGGGAAGGATTCATGTTATTCTTCTCAAGAGTAAACACATTCTTGACACAATCATGTATATCTTTGCAATCATAGTGCTAAGTTCTACCAAGAAATATATGACAACTATTGATCTCCACAATATCACACAATAGTTGATCCTTATATTGGCCAATCTAAAAATCAACAAGACATTGCTCCCTCAATTCTAGAGCATGAACATCTTGCAACTAGCCAATCCTATAAGGATAAGGATGTCTCATTCTCTTCAAACCAAGTTTCTAAACAATGTCCTCAACATCAAGGTTATCAGTACTACCACTATCAACAATAACATCACAAAGTTTACCTCTAGACTTGCATCGAGTTCTGAACAAGTTACTCTTCTAACAACATTCCACCTTTGTACTGAGCAATGTTCTCTAAACTAGCAAGTTCTTAGATTCAAGTTCATTCTAAATATTCTCATTTACCACAGTAGTCCTTGGGTCACCAAAATTCTCTTGTGTACACTCAAAAGATCATTTTCCTTCTTCACCACAATTATAACAAGTACCCTTAAAGATAACTCTACCCATCTTCTTTGGTTCCACGGGTTTTGGTTCATCTTCTACAGTCAGTTTATCCTTCACTGAGTGATCAAGTTTTTTGTTCCCTCGGGGATTACCATGTTGTCTCCTCTTTAACTTATCTTTTTCCTTCAGAACATACTGATAAGCATCTTCAATAGAATCAATCTTCAGCAAACCAATCCCATCCTGAATATTGAATCTCAAACAATTCACATACTGAGCTACCTTTTCTTTACCAAGTTCTTTGTGTCTAGATTGAATAGTAAATTTATATAACTCCTCAGTATAGTCTTCAACAGTCAAATATTTTTGCTTCAAACTCTACAACAAGTCAACAAGTCAAGCTCATAGTTGGCATGTATGAACTTAGCTTTCAATTTATTCACCATCAACCTCCACTGATTGATCTTCATTTCACCTTCATCTTCCCTATCTCTTTGTAACTCATTCCACCAAAGAGAAGCATTTCCTTTCAACTTAGTCTATGCCATTCTTACTCTAAGAGGATCTTCAATTTCTTCAAGCTCAAAGAAGTCTTCTAGTTCACCAATCCAATCAATCAAATTCTTAGGTTTCAAAGTACCAAAGAAGTTAGAAACTTCCATTCAGTAAATAGTACTTAACCGAGCTCTAGATCTCTACAACTGACCAGTTCTATCTTCACTAGATCTATCTCTCTGATTGAATCTATCATCACCACTAGATCTAGCAGCTTCAAAGTCTTCAAAAACTTTATCATAACCATCATCAGTACTAGTATTCCAAGGTACACTAGCCATAGCCCTCATGATCTCAATGATCATGTCATTCTTCATCAATTCCATATCTAATCTAAAATTAGATTTTACCTTCTCTGTAATCCTAGATTCCACAGTATCATAGAGACCTGCAATCGCCATAGTGTTCAATCTTCTTGGAGGCATCCTCAAAGATAAGAAAACCCTCTGCAACAAGCCCTACACTGACCACCTTGTGAGAACCTCCAAGTTGTATATAAATTAGATCAACCTGCCACCTTCCATGAACAACTAGGCCACAATTCCACAAGTTCAGTAACACAGGTCTATAACTCAGATCATATGCAATCTCTTCACCAACTCTTTCCCAGCAAGATAAACTTTTCTCAAGATCAACTTTTCTCAGATACCATCTAATGTAGTCAAGGTCAGAGGATCCACTTAAGGATTGTTAAAACTTGGAGCCAAACACCAATAATATGGAATAACACAACAAGACAATGATTCAACATAATTTTCATTAACATGCTCAAATGTAAGGCCTTCTGGGTTAGGGCCAAATATAATCACAAAGTATTTTTGCTACCTTTCAGCTATTTCAGCTCTGAAACAAATCAGAAACTGATGGAAACCCTAAGGAAGATCTAAACTTGAGCTTGCAAGCCTCCAAGCAATCTACTTGTTCCCAAGAAAGCAACCCTCTAGCTTTGCTATTACAATTATCAGAAAATAAACTAATCTTCAAGATCTTGCGGGATCCAAATGCTTATCCTTATCAGATCTACTTCCCAATCTGAGTCTCTTTCTCCTTGTCCCTAAACAACTACCAAAATACTTCCTTAAATACATTTCCTCAACTATAAGTCGGCTGGAAGAAATAATTAATTCCTAGGAAAAGTTGGCTTCTACTACACACAAATATTAAATGCGAAAATAGTCAATTCTCAAATAGCCTTACAATTAATTAATTCTCCATGTTGGCCTCTAGTTCTACATAAGAGAATGCAACAAAAGCTACCAACAATAAATGCACCAAGTCGGCCAACCAAATCTTCAAGAACTCCTATCGGTAAGCCAAAACTACCAAGCACCAATAAAATAACCAACCATACCAAGAATCACTGAGAAATACAAGTATCACCAAGAAAGCACATCGATCGAGCACCACAGGCATCACCAAGCACAAGTTCCATCGAGCACAAGAGGTTTCACTGAGTTCCTTCAATGACCGAGTTCCCTTCAATAACCAAGACCGTCGATTAAAGCTGCAATCGAGTAACGTCTAACCAATTCAACACACCACCATGTAGTTTTTCTGAGTACCCTAGAATGCCCTTGCATCATTATTAACCATGGTATTGAAGATCTAAAGGTATTCATTATTTCAAAATATTTGGTAGTAAATGTTTTATCAAAAGAGATGAAGAAATTCTAGGTATCTTTGAGTCACATTTTGATGAAGGTATTTTCTTAGTGTTAGCACGTGAAAAAAATTTCATGGCTTTAGCAATTTTCTACCAGTTTCTGCAATTATTTTTAGGTCCCTAGCATAAACCCTAAGGCAAAAAATTTCAAAATTGTCACCGTTGGGTCTAAAAAAT
Organism: Chamaecyparis obtusa; assembly: GCA_027943335.1. Taxonomy (NCBI): domain Eukaryota; kingdom Viridiplantae; phylum Streptophyta; class Pinopsida; order Cupressales; family Cupressaceae; genus Chamaecyparis; species Chamaecyparis obtusa. Next base: position 263,481 of record BSBK01001633.1, read on the forward strand.
TAAAAAATACCATGGCCCTGTTCTAATGTTGCATTACCTTTTCACGGGTCACTTAAAAACCTTATATCCACATGTGCTAATTAAAATGACTAGCTTCAGGTTCACGGTTAGGTTTCATGTGTCGGCAGGGTCCCCTTTAATTCTTCCTAAGTCCTAAGTTTCCTCGGCTATTTTATTTTCCTAAGTTCCTCGACATTGATTTTACCTATGTCTTGCCCTTTAATACTTCCTGATGTTTTGGCTTTGTAAATTTTCCTAGGCCTGGCTCTCTAACACCATCTCCATCTGATGGTGGGTGTATCTTCTCATGAGATGTGTTAGAGGCTTGTGAACTTAAGATGTCCATTGATTCTCCTTTTTGACAGAGCTTCTCAAATAGGTGGGTCCACTACCATGTTAGCATAGTTGGCATTCTCTCATTGGTCTATGTGTTGCTGAAAGGGATCTTGTCAGTGGGGCCTGCAGTGAAGGATTTTCAATCAACGGTCAGTGCATGATCTTAAGGAATATTCTTCCCCTTTGAGATCATGCACCATCCGTTGATTTCAAATCTTACTCAGCACCTATCAGTGGGACCTGGTTTCTAGATGTGTCAGTGGGTCCTGATCCTGTCAGTGAATTGACGAACATCGTATAATCTTATGGGTTTTGTCAGAGGCTTGAGATTATGCACCATCCACTAATTTTGTTTCTTGTCAATAGGTTGTCAGAGATGGGAGGAGATTCTTCATCGATGGTTGGCATGTAAGCGCATAGAATCTTCCAAGCCTTTTAGATCTTGCGCCAGTCGTGTGATCTTCCAAGCGGCTTAATGTTCTCAGTGGGGCCATTTTCTAGGTGGTGCAAGATTGTTCAAATTTTATTGGTCGATTTGGATGATGCAGTAGGTGGGGTCATTGTCAAAGAGATCAGTGATGAGGACATGATCTACGGTCGGCGTAAGTTCTCATGAGTTTTGTCAGGACTATGATATCTTGCTCCTGTCGTCTGATTACAAGGCTTAGGTGGGTGGGTCTTGTGTCAGTGGTGACTGAGCATGAACTATGAATGAGGTAATGACATGTGGCATAAAGTGGGCCTAGGTGGGGTCTAAGGTTTAGTGGAGAAAATAAAGTTTTTAGCAATGCTGATAAAGTCAGGGGGTTCACTCATTCCCATGATAAAATTATGGTTCTCTAATCTATCTTGAAATTCAGTGAAGGAGGGTCGCAAGGTCGCTAAATTGTTTAGCGGTGGGATGAAATACTCTACGAATTGGTGAAATTGCCTTATTGCCAATTCGCTAAATAAAAGATAGGGGTTAGTAAGTTTCCTTCATTCGCTTGTTCACGGAGTTAAACTTGGGTTAGTGTTTTCATTGTGCAAATAGAAAATGCCTTGTCACATGTTCACTTGAAGTAAACCTGAGGTGTTTGGTTGAGTTAAGATCATAAAGACCGCAAAAAGTGAAGATTAGATGGTCATGATTTAAAGTGAACCTGATTTCAAATATCGACCATTGATTTGCTGAAAGTGCCATAAGGTAGCCATTTGATTTCAAATTCAAATTTTTGAAGGGTTTCCTGTGACCAGAAGGACTAGAATTCAATACAGAAGTGACTGGTGTTGGTGAGAGATGATATGTTTGTTGTTGCAGTGTGGTCCAGGGTGTTGAGTGATCATTTGCAAGGTTTGTACTGTGCGGTTTTGTGCTCAAGGCGTGTTGCAGGGTTGACATTTTGAGCACTGTTCATGATTCTCAGTACCTTCATAGAGAAATTTTCATGATTGAGGATCATTCCAGGATTTTCTTTCTCTTGGTTGCCTAGGTTTCCACCCCTATAATAACTTTTTGACTATTTCTAGTTGGTTGGGTGCTTGAAAGCCTAACCCTAAGTCATCCGTAGCTTGTTGCATTCTCTTTGAGAATTCCAAGATGACTAGGGAGTATAAGTTGCAAAAATTTTGATTTTGTAGGGGTTCCAAACTTTCTTTGGTCCCAGGTGGTTTTGGGTAGTGTTATACTGATAGAGGAGTGGGATTTTGAGTATTTCCTACCCTTGTGTTGTTCTGATTGTGTATTGATTCTGAATATATTAATGAGGATGTTATTGAGTTCTAATCTTGCATTTGTGTATGTCTTCTTGTTTCGGTTCTAAGCTCATAAATGTTAATGTCACAAAGTGTATTAGCATATGGTAAACAAAGAGTATTGTGAAGTAATCTCTAAGTTCCTAACAAAGTTAGGATTAAATTCTTTTAGGTGGGTTCAGTGGGTTTGCAACCAAGCAGGAATTTGATGTCCTTGTGTCTAAGGGAGAGGGGTAATAGGCAAAGCACTTATCCTGGATTCAATTATGTTTGAATTAAGTTATTCAACTGATGTATGTAATTGGATGACTCTTTGCCCTATGTTAAGGCACTGATCCATCCTTTGGAGGTATTTCATTGTCATCAACCATACACACAAACATTCAAATGATAAAATCTTAAAGCAGTTAGTAAAGAGTATATAGTTGTAGATCATTTAGTGATTCCTTTCAAGAAGTGAATCAAGGGTACACCTACCTGAGCAATAAGGCTCAAAGTGTAGGAGGATCTCTCTTAATCTTTGTTAATTGGCCCTCTTCCTTGTAGACTTTGGAGTGGTGATAGAGTCAAAGTTATATTAAAGTTATCCATCAAAGTATAAATTTACAAGTTGAAGATCAAAGGGAACTCCCAACAAAATGGTGAGTCTACTAGGGAGAGTCTAGAGATAAAGGTTGTAAGTACACTCTTGTTTTCCTATTGTATTTCAAGTAAAGATTTCCCATCTAGGTGGGTGGCAACTCGAAAAGGTTAGAACCAGTGCTATATATTGTAAATCATGGACAAGAGGAGGAATACTAGATCCTTTGTCAAAAAGAATCTGGAGGTCACTCTGGAGCAATTTCCTAAATAGGAGAAGAAGAGTTAGATTAGAAGGAATGGTGAGTCTACTAGTGCTCCCATCAGAGAATAAAGAAGTACTATAGGTAGAGCACCACATGTTTCCTCAAGTGAGGAAGGTTAACAGGATAGAGTTTCTAGATCAGATGGTGGTCACTCTGAAGATAGATTTTATGATACCCCAGAAGCTGTATTTTAGGACAAAGGTCCATTGCCTGCAGGTTAAGATGAACAAGCTAGAGAGATGGGTTTGGAGATTGATTTAGATCTTGATGAGGACAATTTCAGAAGAGAACCCATGAGACCAAGGCAAGTCCACTTCCCATATCAAAATCTTTCTGATATGGATGTGTCATCAGGTTCTGATGACATTATGGTAGATCTTGATGATTTAAATGCATTGAGGTTGTAGTTGGTAGAGCAGGATGCCATACATAAGAGGTTACAAGAGGAGAGAGAGACTGAAAAGGTGAATGCTCTGATAGAAAGACAGTCTCTCCTTAGAAAGATTAATAAAATGAAGGAGAGAAACAAGATGCTTGCTTCTACTCCTAAAAATTTGTAGCATGATGTCTTTGGTGATCTTGATGCCTTGAGGAGTGAGCAAGAGCGCTTACTGCAAGATTATGAATTTGATAGGGAGGGCCCTGTGGTTAGACAAGTGCAAAGTTATGTTCCTTTGCCTAGAGATAAAGATGGGCATGAGATCATTAGGCCTGATGTTGCCGCTAGTGAGAAAGGAAAGAAAAAGATGGTGTGACATCAAACAAGTAAATCATTGACAATACCCAGGGTCCCACCACCCAATTTAAATAAGGACACAAAAATGGAGAGAAGAAGAAAAGAAGATGAGGACCTTGCAAGAGAATTAGAGAGGGCTGAAATTGAAGCTTCCATTATAGAAAAAAGATCTAGTTCTTGAAGGCTTCATCAGCTAATGCTCTTGGCCCATCTACTATTGAACTAGGTATGTCATCTATGACTACTACTATTCCACTTAGTAATGCTACTAGTTCAATTCCTTCTTCATCTGCTAGGATAGGTGCTGATCCTAGGTAGCAGTCAAATGCACAAATAAATGTAGATGCTAATGTTGATCCTAGGGTTAACACTAGTTCAATTTTTCAAAGAAGACCTATGCAATTAGAAGGCTATAGGCAAATTGGTTTTGATGGAATTCCTGGCTACCCAAATGCTTTTCCAAATGATATTAGAGATAAGGTACCTAAGTTTTCTGGTAATAATGCTATTAGTTGTGAAGAGCATCTTAGGTTATTTGTTGATATGCTTAATGATTATGAGGTAGATCATGAGGATGTGGTCATGAAGTTATTTGTTCAATCTCTAATGGAGGATGCTAGAGATTGGTTTAAGAGACTTCCTGATAAATGTATTGATACTTGGGATTCTTTTGAGAGATTTTTTAAAGAGTAGTATGGTGATAGGCCTAATGCTAGTTTCATGTTGAATGAATTCAATACCATAAGGAAAAATCAGAATGAGACTGCAGCTGAATTCAACATGAGATTTCAGAAGGGTATGCATAAGTTGTTCCAAGTTATGCGATTAGATAATAATGTCTATTTGACCACATAATTCAATTCATTTGATGGAAAGATGGGATATTTTTTGAGGGACAAAGAACCAAGAACTTTTAGGGATGCTTTTAGGATTGCTATCAACATTGAGAATAATATGAAAATATTAGGCAAATTGGGTGGAAAGAGAGATGACCCAAAGTTGTTTGGCGACAAGAAATACAAAAAGGAAAATGATAAGAATGTTGGAGCTAGGAGGCAAGAGGAAGATAAATTGGATAAGGTGCTTAATGCATTGAAGGATTTGAAGGCACCTAAAAGTAGGAACATCAGTGCTCCTACCAATGAGAGGCCTCAGTTTGACAACAATTTTAACAAACATAATAGATTGCAGAACTACCCCTACAACACCCAATGGAAGGATGGCAAGCCTATTGTCCCTACTGCGAGAGGAAACAATGATAGAAGTGTCCCTGACCCTCTACACAAGGCTTCAATAAATGTCATGGAGGACATACCTTGGTGTGTTGCATGCTAGTCCCCTTATTCTATAGAGCATTGTGTGGTTGCACATTCTATGGCTGCAAATCAAGATTGTGGCAATGAGGAGATAGATCAAGAAGAAGATCAAGGTGATGTTGGATGCAACATGGCTTCTTCATATCTAGGATATGAAGATGATTTTGATTTTGATGAAGAGGAAGATGTAAATGTAAAGAGACACAATCATGCCCTTTTTCATCAAGAAGGTTTTTCTGATAGTGAAGACATTGATAGGAAGACATGTAAAATGAACTCTTCTTCTGAGCCAGTAATTTAAGAAGACCTTCTAGAGAAGAGATGGATAGGGTTACTACAGAAATGATTGCCCAAGTGCAAACTAGAGGCATGGTGGCAAGGAATACAAATGAGAAAGCTGCAGGAATGTTTATAAAGAGTACCAACTCTGGAGAACCTAATGAGAGAAAATCAAAAGGTGATCACATGGTGAAATTCAAGAATGTAAAAGGTAAGAATTGTGAGCCTAAGGGAGTTGGAATTGAAAATATTTCTAGTGAGATTGAGAGGCCCATTAACACAATGGATAAGATTGAAAAAATGAGGGTGGCCAATACACCTAATGTGTCAGATAAGCAAAAGGATATTAAGGTAGTGCAGATTGAGATTCCTTCTTCTGCTCATATTGATATGTTATCTGTATTGTCCCAAATTACAGTTAAAGTTCCATTGTTAGAATTGTTGAGGATCCCTGAACACAAAGACAGAGCTATTGCATGGGTAGGTAATGTTCATAAAAATGATGTTGCATGCAATGGATCTCAGGATAAGGCTTTGAAAGGTGTTACTACTCAGGGAATTGTGTTTCAAATCACTAATACATTTGGGGTGAAATTGCGACGGCAATTTGCGAGGGCAGGCAAATGTCATGCGATTTTGGCTTTTTTTTTTCAAATATAGCCCGACACTGTCGCAAGTGCGACGACAATACATTTGGCACTATCGCAACTGCGACATTGTCGGGATATAAGTGCAAAATTAAAAAGGAACGTTGTCATTTGTGTTTTCAACAGTGCTATAACCCTCCGCGAAATCACATTGGGATATAAGGGCAAAAAAAACAAGAACATTGTCATTTGTGTTTTCAACAGCGCCGTAACCCTCCGCGAAATCACATTGGGATATAAGGACAAAAAAAACAAGAATGTTGTCATTTGTGTTTTCAATAGCGCCATAACCCTCCGCGAAATCACAGCTACAATTTGTGAGTACGTTGGGTTTATTTTTGTTTTATCATTATTATGTAATCTGGTATTCAGCTGTTAGAGAGCTAAAATACCCAGAAATGAGGACATATCTATGTTGAATTTATTGTTAGCGGCTTTGGTTATTTAGAAGTTTAATTTTATTTCTTCATCTTTCAAGCACAAACGTTTTGTGGACCGTAACGTCTTCATTGTTTCGGGTATGCAGTGAAACAACCCTAACTTGCAATGTTGTCATTTGTGTTTTCAACAATGCCATAACCCTCCATGAAATCACATCGGGATATAAGGGCAAAAAAAACAAGAACATTGTCATTTGTGTTTTCAACAGCACCGAGAGAGATTCCCTCCGCGAAATCACAGCTACAATTTCTGAGTACGTTGGGTTTATTTTTCTTTTGTCATTATTATGTAATCTGGTATTCAGCTGTTAGAGAGCTAAAATACCCAGAAATGAGGACATATCTGTGTTGAATTTATTGTTAGCGGCTTTGGTTATTTAGAAGTTTAATTTTATTTATTCATCTTTCAAGGACAAACATTTTGTGGACTGTAATGTCTTCATTGTTTTGGGTATGCAGTGAAACAACCCTAACTTGCAACGTTGTCATTTGTGTTTTCATTTTAATTGTAGCTATGATTTCACGGAGGGTTACGGCTTTGGTTATTTAGAAGTTTAATTTTATTTGTTCATCTTTCAAGCACAAATGTTTTGTGGACCGTAACGTCTTCATTGTTTTGGGTATGTAGTGAAACAACCCTAACTTGTAATTGCGACGTTGTCGGGATATAAGGGCCAAAAAAAAAAGGAACTTTGTCATTTGTGTTTTCAACAGCGCTGTAACCCTCCACGAAATCACATCGGGATATAAGGGAAAAAAAACAAGAATGTTGTCATTTGTGTTTTCAACAGCGCCGAGAGAGATTCCCTCCACGAAATCACAGCTACAATTTCTGAGTACATTGGGACCGTAACGTCTTCATTGTTTTAGGTATGCAATGAAATAGCCCTAACTTGTGACTACCTTCACGGTACTTGTGTACATTATCATGTTGTCTTTACAGTGACTGTCCTCATTCAAGTGGCAATTACACAAGGGACAGTCACTGTGAAATGTCCTCATTTGTGACAAGGACAGTCGCACTTAGGACATCTCACAGTGATATTCCCTTGTGTAATTGCCACTTGAATGTATTGCTATTGAACCACATTAATGCTTTTCTTCTTCAACAAATGAGGACAGTCACTCTAAAGACAACATGATAATGTACACAATTACCAAAAAATGATCTTGTTAATTGATGTAACACTTTGTCTTTCTCACTCCCTATCCTTCACTAGGGTCTCTTTAGGCCAATGTTTTGACTTGATAGGGTACTTAACTATCCCTACACTCTTTAGGTATCTCTACCCAAGATCCCACTCCTTCAACTAGTGCACACCAACAAGAAATACAATGAACTCTGCTCAATACCAATCCAGCTACTAGGACACTCCTAGTCTTGTCTTCACAAATTGAAACACATTCAACTAGAACTTTACTCCATGGAGAGGCTGGCCACTAGGACCTCTATTGGTTTCAATATTACTCCTTCACCTATACTTTTCATCAGTACTTCAATCCGGTTCATCAAACCATGCCAATTGCACCCAAAAATAGGCTGCTAGCAATTAGGCCTTTGTCAAGCCTTTTTGTTTATATTAAGCCACCTAAAGGGCTTAGGATTTAGATGCCCTTTATTGAGAACTCCAAGATATCTAAGATCTTCTCCTCCTAGATTTTTTGTACACCAACTCCTACAGCCATGCCTGAAAACAAGTATTTTGACACAACTTGGACAGTCTGACTAAGAGTTTGTTTTCTTAGCAACCAAAGAAACTCACCCAATCTTCTAATTTGACTTGGGGCTTATTTAGATGTGTGTCTACCTCTCCATGAGATTTTAGTTGAAGAAACCAATGCATTCAACTTGTTGTAATCTTCTTGTAATGATTTGTCATCCCTAACTGTGCTCAACTGACTCACCTAGGACATCATTGCAAACATAGAAAATGAGCTTCCCAGGGCCCCTCCTTCCAAACATATAGTACATGGAGTCTCCTCACCCATTCCAAGAGCCCATACAAAATTGACAATGGAATGATGAGCTAAGACTCCATTTGTTCAACCTGCCTGGTTCAAACCAACGATAGGGTACTTAACAAAAGAATTAACAAACTAGTTGGAATGCTTCAAAACTCAAAAAAAACACAACACAGAATAACAAAACAACTTGTACTAACTTTTCCAATAGACACTGTGAGCTATCTAATCCATTAATCAACTGACAACAAAGAAACAAAAAAACTCAAGAATTCACTAAAACCGTGTTACTCTACAAATCTTCTTAATTCCAAATGTTTTTCCCCCCAACCTTTTGCACAGATCGATGGAGGCCTCTTATAGTTGATTTGATGCCTAATTCAATGGTTTCATATAGTTACATAACCATCTTACTCGAAAATGCTCCCTTGCACAAATGTTGTCAATGTTGTGAATGACAACATTAACAACTTGTTACAACCTTTGGGATTTTGGTTCAAAAATTATTGTTCAAACACCATAAGACCCTAACCATGACTTAGTTATGCTATTTAGACCTCACATAGGCCACTTCTACACTTCTATGCCCAATTTGACCCCTAAATGCTTCATTCCCACTTTTGCCACAATATTGGTAACTTGGGTACAAATTGGCACTTGCCTTCACAAAGGTCACACATGAGGACATCTCACAGTGATCGATTGTCCCTTGTGTAATTGCCACTTGAATGTATTGCTATTGAACCACATTAATGCTTTTCTTATTCAACAAATGAGGACAGTCACTCTAAAGACAACATGATAATGTACACTCACTGTAAGGACAGTCACAAATGAGGACATCTCACAGTGACTGTCCCTTGTGTAATTGTCGCTTGAATGTATTGCTATTGAACCAAATTAATGCTTTTCTTCTTCAACAAATGAGGACAGTCACTCTAAAGACAACATGATAATGTACACTCACTGTAAGGACAGTCACAAATGTACACTCACTGTAATTGCCGCTTGAATTACACAAGGGATAGTCATTGTGAGATGTCCTCATTTGTGACAAGGACAGTCACACATGAGGACATCTCACAGTGATTGTCCCTTGTGTAATTGCCACTTGAATGTATTGCTATTGAACCACATTAATGCTTTTCTTCTTCAACAAATGAGGACAGTCACTCTAAAGATAACATGATAATGTACACTCACTGTAAGGATAGTCACAAATGAGGACATCTCATAGTGACTGTCCCTTGTGTAATTGCCGCTTGAATTACACAAGGGATAGTCATTGTGAGATGTCCTCATTTGTGACAAGGATAGTCACACATGAGGACATCTCACAGTGATTGTCCCTTGTGTAATTGCCACTTGAATGTATTGCTATTGAACCACATTAATGCTTTTCTTCTTCAACAAATGAGGACAGTCACTCTAAAGATAACATGATAATGTACACTCACTGTAAGGACAGTCACAAATGAGGACATCTCACAGTGACTGTCCCTTGTGTAATTGCCGCTTGAATTACACAAGGGATAGTCATTGTGAGATGTCCTCATTTGTGACAAGGACAGTCACACATGAGGACATCTCACAGTGATTGTCTGTAATGTCCCCTTTTTGGCTAACTTGGAAAATAGGAACAATTACTCCACTTCTCAGACTTACTCTATCAGATACTTACAATTAAACTAAGTAATGGAGGTTACTTAAGATATCAACCACTATTTCAGATTCAATCACAATATGTGTGCAAGATGATATTGATACCAATATGTTTAATAGCACCGTTGGATATAATGATATGAAATATGCTATGAATATGATGTTTCCTATCACTTATAGTGATAGTCTAATGATGCTATGTCTAATATAAACAATATCGATATACAATCAATAAGTATTTCTTGTAGCAATGTATTTGTTGTGTCTGATATGATGATGTAATTATGCAAATGTGTAATATCGCTATGAGTGATATGTTGCTATTTCAGATTCTGAATTATATGCTTGCAACTTCAAATATTGATGTTGTTTCTGACTATTCTTTCTATCTATGCAATCATGGTGCTATCTCTGATCTGCAATGATAAACTTGAAACCAAACTGCCAAAGGCAGATGCTCTATTGAGTATATCCAACTATGGATAAGTAAATAAAGTTCCAATGATGCCTTGAGTGACTGAGGAGAATGCATTCTTATATTGTCTTTAACAAATGAAGAGATGCTATGAATGAGACGTGTCTTGTTTCTTCCTCCATGTCCCTTTGTTAATCACACCTTTCCATAATCCAACAGTTCGCATAATATTATTTCATTATTTTCTGATCATAGATAACTCCCAGATTGACTCAATATCAAATCTTTTTATGAAGGTAATCTTCCCTAATTGGTAGTACAACCAGTAGTTAACATCCACTGTGTTTGTATTAGTTTGGTCTAACTATCATTAGTATTTAGTCAATCGATATTAACTCTTGCCTTATCCCATATTGTTATGATTATATCCAATCTTTCTACTTTGATATAAGTCGATATCATTTTCTGATAATTGTCCATTTATTGGTTGATTGTTGGTAGTGGAGTTTGATCTTCAAATTGACTTCCATTCCTGTTAATACTTAAGGATACATTGTACTTATTATCCGCGACTGATGCCTCATTCATCGATAGCTTGTGATATAATCACTGATGCTTTTGTGTTTCTAGAAGATGTGGTTTATCTCAGACAATCGATAATCTTTCAATCCTTTATTTGATATCCTCCTATGTGGTGTCTATTGATATAGATAGTAGAATTCAATCTAGTTTCTGTTATTGTCATGATAACATAGGAAGTGATGGTGCATATTTGCTAGCGGGTCTTCATGTTTGATATTGCTTTATCAGATATGTCATTGTCTAAAATTGTGCAATTAATGATTATTTATAATATATGAATGGTTATCCTTCTTGCTTATCAATACATCTTCTGAAACACATAGCGACCTATCCCTTATTCATATCATGTTGATCTTGACTTCATAGTATTCGGTTCATTAATCATCCTCTCATGGTATCGATGTGTAATGACTAGTGATTGTTGTATCACTTCTTCATTCCTCATCTGTGTTGAATTTATTGTTAGCGGCTTTGGTTATTTAGAAGTTTAATTTTATTTGTTCATCTTTCAAGCACAAACATTTTGTGGACCGTAACGTCTTCATTGTTTTGGGTATGCAATGAAACATCCCTAACTTGTGACTACCTTCATGGTACTTGTGTACATTATCATGTTGTCTTTACAGTGACTGTCCTCATTCAAGTGGCAATTACACAAGGGACAGTCACTGTGAGATGTCCTCATTTGTGACAAGGACAGTCACACATGAGGACATCTCACAGTGACTGTCCCTTGTGTAATTTCCACTTGAATGTATTGTTATTCAACCACATTTATGGGCCCATTTGGAGCATGACACACAGTAGCATCTACAGAGAAGAAGTTTGGTATGCAATGGTCTTGAAACCTCCTGAGAAATTCTTGGTATGCATTTGTGTGGTGCAAAAGCTTCGTTGAAAGAGAAAAAGAAGAAAAGAATAGAAATGATTTTTTTCTTTTTATGTCATATACTGTAACCAGCTACTTACAACTTGCAAAAATTATTATAACCATTTGAAATTGAAACTTGGTTTAATGTGAAACTGAGAACTACTTTATTAGAGCTTTCTGTGATTTAGATTCAGACATCAAGAACATTGTTTGCCTAATATTGTGATTAATGCTTATTTATTAATATCTCATACTAACAGACAATTGATAATTGTAGGGAAAATATCATTGGGGGTCTTTGAGGATCCACCAGAAGACAAGGAGAAAATGTATTCAAATGCTAGAGATGGTGTAACAGTCCTTACAGCTGTTGAACCTTGCTGTGTAGATCATCTCTGATTCTCCAAGTTCAATAGTACTGTGGTATTCCTTTGGATACTTCTAATGGTAAATTTCAGACATCAAGTTCTTTTCATATGAAACTACTACATTTGTAATCTGTAGTTTTAAACTTTTAGTTTATAAATGTTCATCAGCTTTAGTTCGTATGCTGCCATTTCAAGTATGATTAATGAAGTTACCTTTATCACAGGATGAAAGTGAGCAGTTAGCATACTGGTACGGAGCTGGCAGCATTGATAAGGTGACTAGGACATTGTTTAATGGTGGTATTGTGTTTTCCCATGTTTAGGGCATCGGCCTTTTGAAGCATTTCCTTCATCTTTCTTAAGTCTGAGTTTTAAGTTTGTTTATCTCTCTCGGCGCTGTTGAAAATACAAATGACAATGTTCTTGTTTGTTTTGCCCTTATATCCCGATGTGATTTCACGGAGGGTTACGGCGCTGTTGAAAACACAAATGAAAACACAAATCCCTTGTGTAATTACCACTTGAAGGAGGACAGTCACTGTAAAGACAACATGATAATGTACACTTACAGTGAGTGTACATTATCATGTTGTCTTTAGAGTGACTATCCTCATTTATTGAAGAAGAAAAGCATTAATGTGGCTGAATAGCAATACATTCAAGTGGAAATCACACAAGGGATAGTCACTGTGAGATGTCCTCATTTGTGACTGTCCTTACAGTGAGTGTACATTATCATGTTGTCTTTAGAGTGACTATCCTGATTTGTTGAAGAAGAAAAGCATTAATGTGGTTCAATAGCAATACATTCAAGTGGCAATTACACAAGGGACAATCGATCACTATGAGATGTCCTCATGTGTGACTATCCTTGTCACAAATGAGGACATCTCACAATGACTGTCCCTTTTGTAATTGCCACTTGAATGAGGACAGTCACTGTAAAGACAACATGATAATGTACACATACAATGAGTGTACATTATCATGTTGTCTTTACAGTGGCTGCCCTCATGTTGTATATTCTTCTCTGTAGATGCTACTATGTGCTAGGGAACTTCTTAGAACTGTTGGTATATTCTTACAACTTGTTACACCTGGGATATTCTTCTCTGTAGATGCTATTGTGTGTCGTGGTCCAAACAGGCCCATAAATGTGGTTGAATAGCAATACATTCAAGTGGCAATTACACAAGGGACAGTCACTATGAGATGTCCTCATGTGTGACTGTCCTTGTCACAAATGAGGACATCTCACAGTGACTGTCCCTTGTGTAATTGCCACTTGAAGGAAAAGAGCATTAATGTGGTTCAATAGCAATGTATTCAAGTGGCAATTACACAAGGGATAATCACTCTGAGATTTCCTCATTTGTGACTATCCTTATAGTGATTGTACATTATCATGTTTTCTTTACAGTGACTGTCCTCATTTGTTGAAGGAAAAAAGCATTAATGTGGTTCAATAGTGATGCAGAGTAGTCAGCAAGAAACTTGGATCTATGTCCCAACCCACTTCAAGACACCAAAATGAGTCAACCAATCAATTAGGCTCTGATTTCTATAGGTTAATGTTTAAACTCTGCAAAGTAATGAATTTGAAGGTTTCAAGGATCACACAACAACTTATGGACTCAATCCCATTCAATAACAAATTTCCTTTTAGGGACAAGTTCCCTGATTTTCTATCAAAAGAGACTTTTAAGGTTCTAGATCTTACTTCCTGTAGAAAAACTTAGAAACCCCTTAGATATCATCTAAATAACAAGAATCATGCATTGGTTGTGATCTAAACAACCCAAGACATCAAAATAACAAACTGACCTAGTGACCCTAGTAGGTCTCCCAAACCTGCTCTGCAGCCATAACTCTGCAACTTGCCAAAGGACTCTAAGAAGTTATATGTTTTCTGAGTACCCTTTTTGGATTTCTAACAGACCACCAACTCCCAGACCCTGACTCCACTCTAGCATATCAATGTCTTCATTGAGTCCGCAGACCTAATGCATGCTTTTAGGTGTGGGTTCCAAAACAAAGCATTGAAAATGGGTGTATGAAACCAAGATCAGAGTTTTGGAGTGTTCTCCTGATCCAGATAAACAAGAATGCACAAGTTTTCAAGTCCTCAATATGATGCAAGCTTCTGATTTTATTCTGATTACCATCTTCCCAGCCAAAAACATGGTAGTTTTTGATCTAGGGCTCGCTCTCAACAAATGCAGATGCAACCCCCTGCCTCAGGGCTTTTAGAATATACAAATATAGATCCTTAAATCTCATTCCACCAAGGAAGAAGGAATTCCAATGGTTGAAACGCGAGTTAAGGTCTTTACATCAGTCAAACCCTGAAAATGAGGGTTTGTAAACAATGCACAGAAAACTTGAAATAACTTAGATATAAAACAAAGAGAATCAATCAAACCAACTTCCAAAGCATCAGATGTCACTATTACAACTTCCAGGAAAATTTTATCATCCAACCACCATCCGTACAGCCGTACAGAGTTCATTTTTCACCAGAAATGCACTAAAACAGGGTTATTTTTATTTTTTATGAAAGCAAAATGATTACAATACTAGTTCTCTGTCTGTCTTTGACCATTTGAAGCCTAAAATAGGCTCTCCAAATGTTGGTTCAACCATCTAGGTGGTTAGAACAGTTTATCCAACAAATGTCAACTTTGCTAAGCAACTTTTAAAGTTGCATTACAACTTTGCAAACAATGGAGACAACATACTTTGTGTCAATTTTACTGATCAAATTTCCCTCCACCAGGCAAAGTAACAATCTGGGTATGATAAGGTGAAATTTTGTAGTCCTTTTGGGTATGATAACAGTTCCAGTTTCCAATAAGATGGTTCATTTTTATAATCTAGCTTCAATTTCTCTTGTGAAAATCTTTTTTTCATTTTATGGGTGGTAAAATATAATTATTATGCTAGAGGTGTGTACTTATGGCTTTGATGTCAACCTCGTTGACCCATATTCTTCTCTGTAGATGCTACTATGTGCTAGGGAACTTCTTAGAATTGTTGGTATATTCTTACAACTTGTTACACCTGGGATATTCTTCTCTGTAGATGCTACTATGTGCCGCGGTCCAAACGGGCCCATAAATGTGGTTGAATAGCAATACATTCAAGTGGCAATTACACAAGGGACAGTCACTGTGAGATGTCCTCATGTGTGACTGTCCTTGTCACAAATGAGGACATCTCACAGTGACTGTCCCTTGTGTAATTTCCACTTGAATGAGGACAGTCACTATAAAGACAACATGATAATGTACACATACAATGAGTGTACATTATCATGTTGTCTTTACAGTGGCTGCCCTCATGTTGTTCATTCTTCTCTGTAGATGCTACTATGTGCTAGGGAACTTCTTAGAACTGTTGGTATATTCTTACAACTTGTTACACGTGGGATATTCTTCTCTGTAGATGCTACTGTGTGCTGTGGTCCAAACGGGCCCATAAATGTGGTTGAATAGCAATACATTCAAGTGGCAATTACACAAGGGACAGTCACTGTGAGATGTCCTCATGTGTGACTGTCCTTGTCACAAATGAGGACATCTCACAGTGACTGTCCCTTGTGTAATTGCCACTTGAATGAGGATAGTCACTGTAAAGACAACATGATAATGTACACAAGTACCGTGAAGGTAGTTGCAAGTTAGGGCTGTTTCATTGCATACCCGAAATAATGAAGATGTTACGGTCCAAAAAACATTTGTGCTTGAAAGATGAACAAATAAAATTAAACTTCTAAATAACCAAATTCGCTAACAATAAATTCAACACAGATATGTCCTCATTTCTGGGTATTTTAGCTCTGTAACAGCTGAATACTAGATTACATAATAATGAAAAAAGAAAAATAAACCCAACGTACTCAGAAATTGTAGCTGTGATTTCGTGGAGGGAATCTCTCTCGGCACTGTTGAAAATACAAATGACAACATTTCTCTACATTATCATGTTGCCTTTATAGTGACTGTCCCTTGTGTAATTGCCACTTGAAGGAGGACAGTCACTGTAAAGACAACATGATAATGTACACTTACAGCCCGTGTACATTATCATGTTGTCTTTAGAGTGACTATCCTCATTTGTTGAAGAAGAAAAGCATTAATGTGGCTGAATAGCAATACATTCAAGTGGCAATTACACAAGGGACAGTCACTGTGAGATGTCCTCATTTGTGACTATCCTTACAGTGAGTGTACATTATCATGTTGTCTTTATAGTGACTGTCCTCATTTGTTGAAGGAAAAAAGCATTAATGTGGTTCATTAGCAATGTATTCAAGTGGCAATTACACAAGGGATAGTCACTCTGAGATTTCCTCATTTGTGACTATCCTTACAGTGAGTGTACATTATCATGTTGTCTTTACAGTGACTATCCTCATTTGTTGAAGGAAAAAAGCATTAATGTGGTTCAATAGCAATGTATTCAAGCGGCAATTACACAAGGGATAATCACTCTGAGATTTCCTCATTTGTGACTATCCTTACAGTGAGTGTACATTATCATGTTGTCTTTACAGTGACTGTCCTCATTTGTTGAAGGAAAAAAAGCATTAATGTGGTTCAATAGCAATGCATTCAAGTGGCAATTACACAAGGGACAGTACATGCCCATTAAAGTTGGTGTTTTGTTATCCAGCATGACAATGGAGGCAGCATACTCTGTGTCAATTTTACTAAGCAAATTTCCCTCCACCAGGCAAAGCAACAATCTAGGTATGATAAGGTAAAGTTTTTGCAACAATTTCTTGCTGCTGCTAAGGTTACCACTGTTTATGGTTTCTATTATATAGTTCTATCTATATTGCTATATGGCTTTTTGTTTAGGTTTAAGTAGACGAGGGAAAATATTTCTTTTGTGGATTGTAAACAAAACATTGAATTATTTCAGAGAATAGATCTAAATCTATAAGATGCTACGATGGAGCACATGACCATGTACTTGTGAATATTAGGATCCATGTTAATCAAATGACTGCTTTATGTAAATTACTTTTGAGTAAGTAAAAGGTAATACAATTTTTCGAAGTGTGCAAGGATTTTTATGATATACAGGTGTACGAAGAAATGAATCTATGTTGTTTTGTATCAATATCAAACATCTCTAATATATTTTCATGTTTTTATAATCTATTTTGCAGATGGAAAGTTGAAATGCCAGCTATCCTAGAGCAGTCAATAAGAATATTGTCTGATGGTGGTCTTGGTATGGCCATGTTCAGTCTGGGTATGTTTTGAATTCTTCTCTATCTCTCTGATTGAGGAGTACTCGATATATGCATGTGCTTTTTTCTTCTTTGATGGTTGTGAAGCTCTATTTGTTCTAAATACCACCGTATTGCAATTGTATTAGTTTCATTATTTTCTCTAAAGTCACTATATAGACAACATGATAATGTACACTCACTGTAAAGACAACATGATAATGTACACTCACTGTAAGGACAGTCACAAATGAGGACATCTCATAGTGACTGTCCCTAGTGTAATTGCCACTTGAATGTATTGCTATTCAGCCACATTAATGCTTTTCTTCTTCAACAAATGAGGATAGTCACTGTAAAGACAACATGATAATGTACACTCACTGTGAGTGTACATTATCATGTTGTCTTTAGAGTGACTATCCTCATTTGTTGAAGAATAAAAGCATTAATGTGGCTAAATAGCAATACATTCAAGTGGCAATTACACAAGGGACAGTCACTGTGAGATGTCCTCATTTGTGACTATCCTTACAGTGAGTGTACATTATCATGTTGTCTTTACAGTGGCTGTCCTCATTTGTTGAAAGAAAAAAGCATTAATGTGGTTCATTGGCAATGTATTAAATAATTTTTTTTTTTAATCCACCCACGGGCGTCGCAATTGCGACGGGAGCCCGTCGTAATGCGATGCAGGTGCCCGTCGCAATTGCTTGGGAGGCCCGTCGCAATTGTGACGGCCCTTCGAAGCCATGCAATGGGGGGTGACACCCATGCCGCTAACAAATCTTAGCGACATTGCGATGGGAGGGAGTCGCAATTGCGATGGCTACCCATAGACATCGCAATTTGTGACTAAAAAATAGCGACGTCTATGGGTGTGGCTATTGCGATAGATAGCCGTCGCAATTGCGACACATAGCTATCGCAAAATGCCCCCAAATGTATTAGTGAATTCCTCCAATATACTTGGATAGTTCTCTCAATGCTAGCCTTAAAAATATTGATGCATTCTTCTTAAGTGTTCTTGTGAATGGAATGAAGTTGAGAAATTGTATGATTGATATTGGTGCCTCTAATATTGTCATGCCTTTCAAAATCATGGAGAAGTTTGGCCTTAAATTTGATAGAGTGCAAGGCAAATGTTGTGCAATGGATCAGAGGGAGGTACTAGTTATTGGGACTATCAATGCAATGCCATATAGGTTGGCAGCATATCTAGAGAAAGAGTTAATAATCAGTGTTTTGGTGGTGGATATCCCTCCTCATTATGGGATGCTACTATCTAGAAGGTGGAGTGCTTCCATGGGTGGAAGTTTACAATGTGATCTATCCTATGCCACTTTCAAGATTGATGATCAATTTGTCAAGATTGAATGAGAGCCAAGAGTATGCCACATGATTGAGAGAAATATTGATAATGAAACTACATGTTTTGTGGATACTGATATTAATGCTTTTAGGGCAAAGATCCCTGTATTTGAAGAGGAACCTATTTTTCCACCTATCTCTATTGAGGTAAGTGCTAATTCTATGAAGGGTGATTTGTGGGTAATGTACTTTGATGGTGCAAATTGCAAAGATGGTGCAGGAGCAGGTATTTTACTTATTTCTCCTGATGGAAACACCTACAAGTTTTCTTTCACATTGAATTTCTTTTGTACCAACAATATAGCAGAATATGAGGCTTTGTTGTTAGGATTGAGGTTGGAACAAAAGCATGGTATTAAGTGTTTAAGTGTTTTTGGTGATTCTGAGTTGGTGGTGTCCCAAGTTAGGTCAATATATGCTTCCAAGAACAAGAGGTTAAAACAATATAGGAATGCAGTTTGGGATTTGATTGAACATTTTGATGCCTTCAATATTGAGTGGAAGGATATGAGTAACAATAAGAAGGCTGACTTGTTAGCCAATATTGCAATCAATCCCAATGATATTACATTTTTTGGTATCTCTAAAGTTGAAATTCAGGCTAGGCCTAGCATACCAGATAATATTGATAATTGGCAATTTTTTGATGATGATAATGATATCTTGAAGTTTATGGGTTATGAGGATTAGTATCATGGTCAGGAATTTGATTGTTTAGCCTTGGTTGAGTCAGTAGAAGGAAGGGAGGTTGTCTTTGGCAATGAGGTCATTCAGCTTAGAACTAACAAGGTGCCCAAGGGGCTTGTTGTTTTGGAGACTGTCTTTGATAACCAGGATAGAGTTCAAAAGAATATCAAAAGAGAAGATCATGCTGATCTAGAGGAGATAAATCTTGGAACACATGAGGCACCTAAGAAGGTATACATTGGTAGAGATATATCTCAAAAGGTAAAGAAATCTTTGATTGAATTATTGAGAAAATTCAAGCATGTTTTTGCATGGTCATATGATGACCTAAAGGTTTATAGAGAAGATTTATTTCAGCATATTATTCCATTGAAAGAAGATGCTAAACCTTTTCGGCAAAAACAAAGGCCTATTAATCCCACTTTGGCACCCAAGATGCAAGAAGAGTTAATGAAGTTGAGAGATGCTGGAATTATCAAGCCTATAAGGCATTCTTCTTAGGTGTCAAACCTTGTTCCTATGAGAAAAAAGAATGGTGACATTAGGCTTTGTGTGGACTTCAGGAATCTAAACATCAGCTCATTAAAGGATAATTATTGTCTACCCAATATGGAAGCTATGTTGTAGAGAGTAACCAGATCAGAATTGATGTCTATGATGGATGGTTTCTCTGGCTACAATCAGGTCATTATCAAGGAATCAGAGCAATTTAAGACAAGTTTCACAACACCTTGGGAGACATATGTTTATGTGAGAATGCCTTTTGGCCTCACAAATGATGGTGCTACTTTTCAGAGGGCAATGGATGTTTCCTTTTCAAATTTCATAAATGATTTCCTTGTTGTATATCAAGATGATCTAACTACTTATTCCAAGGAGGAAGAAGACCATTGCACTCATTTAGAAAGAATATTTGTGAGGGCCTTGGAATTTGGCATTTCTTTGAACCGAAGGAAATGTGCTTTTGGTGTCATTGAAGGTAAGTTTCTTGGCCACTTAGTTGGGAATCAAGGAGTGGGAATTGACCCTGAGAGGGTAGCAGCAATTGATAAAATTTAGAGACCAAAGAATGTTAAAGGAATTCATTCCTTCTTTGGTCAAGTCAATTTCTTAAGGATGTTTGCGACAAATTTTGTAGAGGTTACTAGACCTATTTCTAAGATGTTGAAGAAGGGATCTGTAATCAATTGGGAGGGTGAGCCTGATGAGGCTTTCAAAAATATCAAGTAGGCTATCAAAGATGCACCAGTGCTTAAGGCACCTGATTATAATGTCCCAATGCATATCTTTTCCTTTGCATCTTTTCACACTATTGCTGCAGTTTTGTTACAAAAGAATAAGGATGGTTTTGAGCAGCCTATTGCATTTTTCAGTAAATCTTTGCAGGCTACAAAATTGAAGTATGACATAAATGAAAAACAAGAATATGCACTTGTGAAGGCAATCAAGGCTTTTAGGTGTTACTTGATGGGAGCAGCTGTGAAGGATATTTTCTCACAGCAAGAGGTGTCTAGAAGAAGATGCAGATGGATCAATAGGATCCAAGAATTCAATGTTGAGGTCCAAATTTCTAAGTTGGTTAGAGGACAAGGATTGGCAAAATTGATGGTCCAATCCAATCTTGATGCAAATCAGGTAAATCATTCTGAAATTGATTACACATGTGACATGGATGATTGTATCTGGTATCAACATATCATCTATTACTTGAGAAACATGAAATGTCCAGATAGTATGAATGATAATCAAAGGAGGACATTAAAATTATAGGCCATCAAGTATGTAATTGTGAACTGTAAATTGTATAGAAAGAATTTGGATTGCATACTTTTGAAGTGTGTAGATGAAGACTAGGCTACTAAGTTGTTGAAAGAAATGCATGAGGGAGTTTGTGGTGGGCATTATATGGGTAAAACAACTGCCCATAAGATCTTGAGAGTAGGATTCTAGTGGCCCACAATCTTCAAGGATGCAGAACAGTTGGTGAGGAGGTGTGATGCTTATCAAAGGTTCTCTGGTAAGCTTAAATTTTTAGGAAATGTGCCATTAAGACCAGTAGAAGTTCAGGATCCTTTCCAACAATGGGGAATTGATTTCATAGGGGAGATACCAAACAAGTCAAGTGGAGGACACTCATGGATCTTAGTCGCCACTGATTACTTTACAAAGTGGGTAGAAGCTATACCTACAAGAAATGCAACTAGTGAGGTGGTAATTGATTTTATGATGAATAATATTGTTACAAGGTTTGGGTGCCCTGAGAGAATAGTAAGTGATAATGCCATGTGCTTGAGGTCTACTGAATATAAGGAATTTTTCAAAGGTTTGGGAATTCAGATTTCTAATTCCTCACCCTATCATCCACAAGGAAATGGTCAGGCAAAATCTACTAATAAGAGTTTGATTAAAATATTAAGGAGAATTCTTGAAAAGAATAAGAGGGCATGGAATTCAAAATTTCCATTAGCTCTATGGGCTAATAGGGTAATTGTGAACAGGGCAATTGGTTGTGGACCATTTGACCTAGTATATCAAATTCATGTAAGAATGCCTCAAAATAACTTATTGGAAATGTATAAATTTGTTCAGCTATATGATGATGACATAGATGATGAGATGCAGTTGAGAATTGAGGACCTCATTAGGTTGGATGAGACTAGAAGAGAATTAGTGGAAATGAATGGCAAATTGCACTTGCAAGTTAAGAATTTATATCATAAGAAGACTATTGATAGAAAGTTTGAACCTGGTGACTTGGTGTTAGTTTGGAATGCCAGACTAGAGGATAAGGGGAAACATGGTAAATTTGATCCCATCTAGCTAGGGCCATATCTAATTCATGAGAAATGGGGCCAAGATTCATACATTATCAAAGAATTAAATGGTGATATTCAGGAATTGCCAGTTCATGGACACTTCTTGAAGAAATACTTCAATTGAGGTATCTTATTTTCCATGAATAGTAGTTAGGTTTGTACATTTTGTAAATTCAGTAAATAAGCTGCTTGCCCCTACCCTATTTTGTCCTAGTCTGTCAATTTTTGGTCATGTTGCCTACTCTACCTTGCTTGCTCCCTGTTGTCTGCAATTTTTCTAGTGGGATGGTCTACTTTAAACTAGTGATCCTAAGTCCTTGCTATGCCTACAAGAGGCATACATCCCCAGATAGAGCCACTGTTAGCATGTGCAAAAAATTTCATGGCTTTAGCAATTTTCTACTAGTCTCTACAATTGTTTTTAGGTCGCTGGCATAAACCCTAAGGCAAAAAATTTCAAAATTGTAGCTGTTGGGTCTAAAAAATTTAAAAATACCCTGGCCCTATTCTAATGTTACATTACCTTTTTGCGGGTCACTTAAAAACCTTATATCTGCATGTGCTAATTAAAATGACCAGCTTTAGGTTCGCGGTTAAGTTTCATGTGTCGGCGGGGTCCCCTTTAATTCTTTCTAAGTCCTAAGTTTCCCCCACCGTTTTATTTTCCTAAGTTCCTCAGCATTGATTTTCCCTATGTCTTACCCTTTAATACTTCCTAATGTTTTAGCTTTGTATTTTCCTGGGCCCGGCTCTCTAACACCATCTCCATCTGAAGGTGGGCGTATCTTCTCATGAGATGTGTTAGAGGCTTGCGAACTTAAGACGTTCATTGATTCTCCTTTTTGACAGAGCTTCTCAAATAGGCAGGTCCACTACCATGTTGGCACAGTTGGCATTCTCTCATTGGTCTGTGTGTTGCTGAGAGGGATCCTGTTAGTGGGGCCTGCAGTGAAGACTTTTCAATCTATGGTTGGCACATGATCTTAAGGAATATTCTTCCCCTTTGAGATCATGCACCATCCATTGATTTTGAATCTTACTCAGCACCTATCTGTGGGACCTGGTTTTTGAATGTGTCAGTGGGTCCTGATCATGTCAGTGAATTGACGAACGACGTATAATCTTATGGGTTTTGTCAGAGGCTTGAGATTATGTGCCATCTGTTGATTTTGTTTCTTGTCAGAAGGTTGTCAGAGATGGGAGGAGATTCTTCATCAACGGTTGGCGTGTAAGTGCATAGAATCTTCCAAGCCTTTCAGATCTTGTGCCAGCCATCCAATCTTCCAGGTGGCTTAATGTTCTCAGTGGGGCCATTTCCTAGGTGGTGCAGGATTGTTCAAATTTTATTGCTCGACGTGGATGATGCGGCAGGTGGGGTCATTGTCAGAGAGATCAGTGACGAGGATGTGATCTACGGTCGACGTAAGTTCTCATGAGTTTTGTCAGTGCTAGGAGATCTTGTGCATGTCGTTTGATTATAAGGCTTAGGCAGGTGGGTCCTATGTTAGTGGTGATTGAGCATGAACTGTGAATGAGGTAATGACATGTGGCATAAAGTGGGCCTAGGTGGGGTCTAAGGTTTAGCAGAGCAGATAAAGTTTTTAGCAGTGCTAATAAAGTCAGGGGGTTCGCTCATTCTCATGATAAAATGGTAGTTCTCTAATCTATCTAGTGATTCAACAAAGAAGGGTCGCAAGGTTGCTAAATTATTTAGCAGTGGGATGAAATACTCTATGAATTAGCAAAATTGCCTTATCGCCAATTCGCTAAATAAAGGACCGGGGTTAGTAAGTTTCCTTCATTCACTTGTTCATGGGGTTAAACTTGGGTTAGTGTTTTCATTGCATGAACATAAAATGCCTTGTTGCATGTTCACTTGCAGTAAACCTGAGGTGTCCAGTTGAGTTAAGATCATAAAGACCGCGAAAAGGGAAGATCAGATGGTCATGACTTAAAGTGAACTTGATTTCAAATATCGACCACTGATTTGTTGAAAGCGCCATAAGGTAGCCGTTTGATTTCAAATTCAAATTTTTGAAGGGTTTCCTGCGACCAGAAGGACTAGAATTCAATGCAGAAGCAACTGGTGTTAGTGAGAGATGATCTATTTGTCATTGCAATGTGGTCTAGGGTGTTGAGTGATCATCTACAGGGTTTGTACTATGCAGTTTTGTGCTCAAGGTGTGTTGCAGGGTTGACATTTTGAGCGTTGTTCATGATTCTCAGTACCTTCACAGAGAAATTTTCATGATTGAGGATCATTCTAGGATTTTCTTTCTCTTGGTTTCCAGGGTTTCCACCCCTGTAATAACTTTTTGACCATTTCCAGTTGGTTGGGTGGTTGAAACCCTAACCCTAAGTCATTTGTAGCTTGTTGCATTCTCTTTCAGAATTCCAAGATGACTAGGGAGTATAAGTTGCAGAAATTTTGATTTTGTAGGGGTTCCAAACTTTCTTTGGTCCCAGTTGGTTGTTGGTAGTGTTATACTGATAGAGGAGTGGGATTTTGGGTATTTCCTACCCTTGTGTTGTTCTGATTGTGTATTGATTTTGAATATATTAATGAGGATGTTATTGAGTTCCAATCTTGCATTTGTGTATGTCTTCTTGTTTTTGTTCTAAGCTCATATATGTTAATGTCACAAAGTGTATTAGCATATGGTAAACAAAGAGTATTGTGAAGTCATCTTTGAGTTCCTAACAAAGTTAGGATTAAAGTCTTTTAGGTGGGTTCAATGGGTTTGCAACCAAGCAGAAATCTGATGTTCTTGTGTCTAAGGGAGAGGGGTAATAGGCAAAGCACTTATCCTGGATTCAATTGTGTTTGAATTAAGGTATTCAGTTGATGTATGTAATTGGATGACTCTTTTCCCTAGGTTAAGGCATTGTTCCATCCTCTGGAGGCATTTCATTGTCATCAACCACACACACAAACATTCAAATGATAAAATCTTAAAGCATTTAGTAAAGAGTATATAGTTGTATATCATTTAGTGATTCCTTTCAAGAAGTGAATCAAGGGTGCACCCGCCTGAGCAATAAGGCTCAAAGTGTAGCAGGATCTCTCTTGATCCTTGTTAATTGGCCCTCTTCCTTGTAGACTTTGGAGTGGTGATAGAGTCAAAGTTATATTAAAGTTATCCATCAAAGTATAAATCTACAAGTTGAAGATCAAAGGGAACTCCCAACACTTAGGTCAATCCACTGATAATAAGTATTATAAATGATATAATAAAATATTAAGAGTGTTTTAAAATACTAATATAAAAGTAGATGAAAATTTATAGTCTTTTCAATAGTAGAAAGAAGAAAATAAAGATCCATCAACATTAAGTTGAAGACAAATTAGAAAACAAATTGGAAGGTGAAGGAAATTATCCTTAAATCCCAGTAGGGTTAACACCTAATATTTCTTCAAAAATAGTGCAAATGAATCATCCTCAAGAGGAGATAATTAGGGATAGAGCTACTGGTGCTCAAACTACAAGAAAAATGGCTAATGCAAGTGATTAGCTATACTTGTGATTTATTTCAAAAGTTGAACCAAAAAATTATGTAGAAGCTAGTAAAGGTGAGTTCTAGATTAAAGAAATGTAAGAGGACTTAGATCTAATAGA
Organism: Chamaecyparis obtusa; assembly: GCA_027943335.1. NCBI lineage: Eukaryota > Viridiplantae > Streptophyta > Pinopsida > Cupressales > Cupressaceae > Chamaecyparis > Chamaecyparis obtusa. The sequence goes on from BSBK01001633.1 coordinate 289,404, forward strand.
GAAAAATAGAACATGGGAACTTGTTTTTATACCAAAGGATAAAATTGTTATTAGAAAAAAAATAGGTTTTAATAAATATACTTGATGACAAATGAAATGTAATTAGAAAAAGGAAAGAATTTTTTGTAAGGGATACTCTCAGATTGAGGGTATTGATATTGATGAAACCATTTGTCCAATAGACAAAATTAAAGCTATAATGATTTTCCTAGTTTTTTTTGCTTAAATTTTTTAAAGTGTTTTAAATGCATGTTAAAATAACCTTTTTAAAATGTGATGTAGAGGAAAAGGTTTATATGGAATAACCCTAAGGTTTATAATGTGTAGGTAAAGAGGATCATGTCTGTAGACTGAAAAATACATTAGCTGATTCAGGAAAAATAGGTACAAAAGTATTTTGAAGTCCTGCAATAGACTCTTCTTCAAGATCTTGTACATGATTATTATCAAGAATTAATTTTTTATCAAAGGTAACATTGATAGGCTCAATTATTTTGTTCAACCTGGGATTAAAGCATTTGTAATCCTTGATGTGTGAAGAATAACCTAAAAAAATGCCTTCATTAGATTTGGTATCAAAACTACCTAGGTTTTCTTCTTCCATTTTAATGTAGTATTTACAACCAAAAATTCTGAAATATTTAATAGATGTGGGTTACCATCCCAGATTTCGTAAGGAGAATAATTCATTCTTACTCTAATTTGAACACAATTCAAAATGTGTACAAGTGTGTGGATAAATTCCTTCTAGTACCTATTAGAAAAATTAGCTTTATTCAACATAGTTATAGCCATTTCTTTGACAATTCTATTATTTCTCTTAAATACCCCATTTTGTTTAGGTGTGCAAGGAGCAGCATACTACCACTTAATACCATGTTTTTCACAATAAACTACAAAGTCTAGATAGGTAAATTCATCTTCTTTGTCAAATTGTAAACACTTTAACTTTAGATCCGATTCTCTTTCAACCATTTTCCTAAACAATTTAAACATGTCAAATGCTTCATATTATTGTTTTGAAAAAGTAACCCATAGCATTTGGGTATAATCATCAACAAATAACATGAACCATTTTTTACCATTTATAGATTGAACTCTTGTAGAACCACATAAATCTATGTGAATCAATTGAAAAGGTCGTGTAGTAGTATGTTCTTTAGATTTAAAGGATACCTTTATTTTCTTTCCTTCAAATATTCTTTTCAAATAATATTGCTACATTTACTTAGTACAGGTAAACCTCTAACATTTTGATATTTACTCATTTTGACCAATTTATCAATGTGGACATGTCCAAACCATTTATGCCATAAATAGTTTTCTTCTACTTGACTCGTTAGACATATATCAATGTTGGTGTCATAGGTTTTAGAATAAAGTATATTATATAGATTACCAATTGTTCTTAAGCCACTAGCTATAGTCTTTTGAGTCTTAGTTTTTATATCACATCCTTTTGAATAAAACAAAAAATCATAACCACTATGGCATATTTGACTGACACCTAGGAGATTATGTTTTAGACCTTCAACAAAGTATACATCATGGATAGGAGTATTATCATTCAAATAGACTGATCTTTTACCTCTTATATAAGAACCTAACTTATCACCAAATAATACAAACCCACCATCAAAATCTTCTAAGTGTTGTAATTTTCCTTTGCTTCCTATCATATGATGGGAACAACCACTATCTAACACCCATGGGACAACTTTATTTGAAAATAAAGTGGTTTGTACCAGCAAATACTTTTATGTGTTAGACACAAGTTTGGATTGCTAGACATGAAGACAATTTTGCTTTGATTTGCATTGGTTAGATATATGCCCATAATAGTGAAAATTAAGAAAAAATAGGTTTCATAGGGACCCAAAACCCGAAGAGTTAAAGATAAAGATAAGTCATTAAAATCAGCTGGAAAGATCAACCAAAATAGCTAAGGGGGACACAAAACATGCCAAACAACCAACACAAAACAAAAAAAGAAACCGAAACAAGAAAAATCAACAAAACAAACCAAGCTCTACCATCTTCTCATCTTCTGGATGGAATCTTCCATCTTCTTCTCCATCTCTTCCATATGCTTTAGGTTATCCATGAGACCTTCAATCTCCTTATTGGAAGAAGTGTCTTGACTCTTTTTTTCTCTGGTTCTAGCCCCAGGTCCCCTCCTAGTATTTTTGGCATCTGCATGGCTTCTCATTCCTTCTTTTCCAACATGTTAACTAGCCTGCGGAGATTACTAGTATAAGATTCCATGCCTTCCATAGAATACCTAGGAAGGTTCTCCAGAGTGTCTTCAATGCATTCAATCCTAGCGATAAGTTTAACCGGGTCACAGACATGATGAGAGTAGTCCTTAATCCTATTTTGGGTTTTGTCCAATAGATTATGATGTTTTTCTTTGAGGTCCTTGTTGCGAGCTTTGAGCTTCAAAATCTCCTGAAAACATCAATTTTCATTCCTAAATGAGAACATAGAATTATATTTAACTAAAGCTCATAATAGTGACATAGATAACATCTTGTTGTTTTTTGAAAACCATAGGATTTCTTGTGTCCAGACTTGGGATTTCTATGTAACAAGAATTTACAAGTATTCATTTTTTGTCGAAAAGTGTTATAGAAGAAACAATATCCATGAAAGTAACCAAAATTAAAAATCAGTGTTGTTATATGACATATTCGGATTTACAGACTTCAAATGCATGTTATAGAGCTACTAGACAAAATTTAGAAAGATCATATATAGTTGAAAGAACCTGTAAGTTTTTAGTCAAAATTTCTAGTTACAGAATGCTATTGGCATTTTTTCCCTAGGTACATAATAAGTTTTTCTATGTACCTTACATCTTTATCTCATAATTTACCCATAGGTTAGATATGTGCTCTGGTTTCCATTTTTTTACTTTTCTACTCACTGTCAGTCCATATCAGTATGTTAATTTCAATTGTATCGTAACTTGTCTGATTAATAATTTACACTATATCACATCATTTTTATTTTCATCTTTCATATTTTAGTGAAGGATAATTATCCCATTTAGTATTTTCAAGATAGTTTTATTGCTTCAACATTAAAAAATTACATCATCTTCACCTCCAACAAATGAAAACATCCTTACATAGTTTTGTGACACATAATCCAACTGAATTTTAAATTTTTTGATAGTTGGAGGTTACTTGGCACCTAACTAAGCTCTTTGATAAGTTGTTTCAAAAGTTGCAAATAACTTTTACAACATTTTTACATCTTTTTTAGGTAATACTTAGCCATTGATTTCTTATAACTTATATCTTGACCCTAGGACTCCTAAGTGACTCAAAAATCTTTAAATATGACAAATTCCTATTTTCCTACCTTTTATTAACCCTTTGACCAGATTAAGCCATGTTGGTTTATAAACACCAAACATGCCAATGACCTTACACTTTGGGTTTTATTTGACACAACTTAAAAAATATTACCTCCTTAAATTGAGATGTCCTCACATGTCCTCAAATTCCTTCATCTTTAGGTTTTACATTGTCCTCATTGCATGCTCCTCCACCAGATGTTTAGTAAGTTCTCTAATGCTTTAGATTCATTTACTTTGATACGTGATGCTCTATAGATTGATATATTTCTGGATTATAGTTTTTGACAACCATTGTTAATGAATATTGCTTTCTAATTCTAATTGAGATAAAAAATATTAGATATTGCAATTCATGACCCACAAAATATGACCTCAATAAAAATTATTATTGAAGACCTTTCCAATCCATTATATGGAAAAAGACCAATGTTGGGGAAAATTACTTCCATTGAATTGTCAACATGATTATGGTCTTAGGAGCATTGTCATGTGAATCTCATTTAGCTAAGAAAAAATTATTGTTCAATATTTTAAGCTCTTTGTTGCTTTCATTTTGAAGAATTAATAAACATGAGGAAGTTGCATTCTCTTGCAATCAAGAATAATTTTGGTCCTATATCACATTAAATAGTATTTGTTTACTTCACACATTATTGCCAATTTTGTGTTTAAAATTGAATACATATCTTTGGAGTCTAAACTTTATTAATTTGTAACTAAATTTCCTTATTTTTTAGTCTTCATTACAAATAAAGTACCATGATAATTATGTAGGGAAGGACATGTATCACAAAGCTTATTGGAATGGAAAAAGCCAAACAGGAATTTTAGGATAGCTCCATTTATTGTATTGTATTTGTATGCTATTTTGAATGTGTTATTGCATATTTGGTATCCACTATTTGAAAATGATCCTTTCTATAAGTCCATCATCAATATTTAAATACAATAGACCCTAGCTACTCTTGTCTTTCTAAATATGTACATACCAAAAGCTCCTTCCTCCGCTACAATATTTCATTAGCTCCTTCCTTTGCCACAATACTTCATAGTCCCTTGTAAATTCTTAAGAAATTCAATTAGAGCTCCTTAGTTGAACACTCTTCTTTAAAAAATTTATTTTTTGTTTACAAGCACATGTAGCATTTTAGGATGAAATATTCTACACTTTGGGAATCATTTGTGGTAGTTTGAAGAATATTCTAAGCCATTTTGGAGGAAAAATATGCACTTCACATCACAAAGTTTGAATCATTACAAACTAAGGTTAGTTTGTGGTTATTTATTGACATAAATAAAGTGCTGAAAATCCTAGAGTAGGGTGTTTTACTTGAAGGGAATCATAGTATTTTTTTCTTTGTAAGGGCAACTAGCGAAAAAAAGAGTTCCAAGATTACAAGAGGTTAAAGCATATTTCTCGGTAAATCCGGCATTGAAGAGATATTAAATATACATTTTATTGAGTTAGGGGTTGCAGATATTCTGTAAGAATCACCCCAGGTCTACACACACCTAGATCTAATAAAAAGGGGGCTAAGGAAGATGATAATGACTGGTACACAACTTCTTTATTTTCCTTAAATCTAGTAGTTACATTCTCATATGAATTGTAAGTCAGAATAGTGATAAATATATATTTTTCTCTTTTGCCAGACCATTATTTATAGGACTGAATGATATAATATAATCATGACGGTTTATGTCAATTTACATGTGGATTGAAGATCTGTTGGCAGTAGTAATAAATAAATCTTTTTAAAAATTATCTAATATAAATCAATGGCCATGCATAAACCCATTCATTTCAGTTTGAAATAACAAATAGTCTGCAGGAAGATCTAGTAATAGAAAGAACATTAAAAATTTATATATCAAAAGGTTAAAAGCCAGTGACACCACAAGTGCCACATAGAGCAGCGAATATTTGAGAGTAAAGTAGCTCAAAGCTGAAAATTATTATAATTTCTGTAATAAAAAAGATATATAAATATGTTTATCCATCCTAACAAGATATACAAATATAATAAATGTTTGAAGTGATGTCAAGATCCTGCAAGGAAAAGAGTTTTACTGAACACTTTCAAAGGATTGATTTAACGGAATAAATGGAAGAATTAAAATCTCCATTTACAAGTTGCAGTGTTTCCATTGAAGAGAAAAGATAAAATGACGGCCTTGAATTTCTATGAATGTAATTATGAAACCCTTAATTATCGGTTAGATCAATCAAACACTTTTTGCATTTATCCTTTGTATTTGTGCATTCTATTGCACTAGATCCTGAAATGCATCCTCCAAGACTGGCCTGTCATGATTCATATTTTATAATCAAACGTTTAAAACTTATTTCATCATCATTTAACTACATGAAAAATAAACCCTAATTGCCTGGTGTTCTTCACAATTTTGTGATCCTTATAAGGTCATGACAACATCTCGCATACAGTCCAAGTTTTAAATATCGCACTCTCTTTTGTTGGAATTCACATGTATTTAGCAAGGAGTAAAGAAAACAAAATTTGGCTGAGGTTCCAGCCAAGGCGGTCCTATTTCGCCCTCGAGAAATGGTAGTATTGTCCCTACCTATGTAGAGACGAATACAATGATTATCCTCCATACAAAATGAAGGAGACAGAGACAACAAGTAAATGTCAAATTATCCATTGCCCAACTCTTAGATTGTTAGGGGAATCCAAGTTACCATGATTTTATATTATTTGTTCTTTAAATGGTAGTCAGAGACTGAACCTTGATCGCCAGCCCCTCACGTTCAATGGAAATCAGACAATGTAAATGCATCACTTCTTCCACTACTATAGGAATTAAGAATAATATGGAAAGCTTCACTATTAAGAAAGGAAAATATAATGCTTCTTTACCTAATAGTCAGATACATCCATTTTTTAGAAGACCACAGATTTAAAACCATAATTGTCACATCTCTTCTACATGCATATATGTGTATCTATATTCTGCTCTTGACCTGCCACCTTTGCACAGCCACAACTCCCTATAAATAAGTTCACCAAATACAAGGACATGCATTATCTGGTAGAGAAATGACTCAATAAATGTGCCTTCTCTTGTTTTGTGAGTTTACAAACGTTCTATCATTTCCTAAAACCGTCTCCATAATCCAATAGGAAAATGGAAAAAATATTTGAATTAATGTGTCTTTAAAAATATGCAACTTGATTGAAAAAGATAGTAATTGGAAGAAAAATCTTAACAAAAAGTTTATTCTAATTGGTTCTTAGAGGAAGGTATAATCACTACTTAAGTTCTATGCCCTCCACAATAGTTTCCTGCTTGTAGGAACTAATATATCTCACCTTTTCCATAGAATCTTATCCTTTATTTTATTTTATTCTATCAAATCCCAAACTCAAATGGTTATCCTAAGAGAACTTGTCAAAATGCTTCTAAAATCCGATGCTTCTCACAAATATCAATATAGAATTAACTTCTAAATGTAATAATGAGAATCATTTAAGTTCATAGACTTCTAAATTATTAATTTATATTAAATATTATATTTTAAAGCTATATTATGTAGTGATTGTTCTGATATAAAATTGAATTTCGTTATTGTCAAGGTATTGTTGAAAAAGGAAAATGTGAATCATTGAGGAGACTCTTTTTTGGGTCCAAATTTATAAAAAAGTGGAAAGCATTGTGAAGAGAGAGTGGTCATTTGTAGTATAGTTTCCAAAAACTATTAAATAAATTCATTTGTATTCTGCGCTACATTGAAAAAGTGCTACAATCAATGATGGAGGATCCAAAAATGGACAGTCCAAACCTTGCAACCAACATCAACACAACGGAAATATATAGAAATAACAAGATATAAACATAATTCAACTCCTTTATTCATCAAATTTTAATTACATGCAACATGCCGAGATGTAAGGCTTTCTCGGTTATGGCCAATTACATCAGCAAATACAACATACATCTCGCAGGATCCAACAATCACCTAGTTAGCCTAGATCTACAAAACCATAGGAACTGGTAAAAATTGGAAGGAAAATCTAAACTTGTTCTCGCAAGCCACCAAGAAATCTCCTTATTTTACCAAGCCCACAATATCTACTAGCTCTGCTAAACATTCACAAATCTATCTCTGCTACTTCCTCCCTCTTTAAACAACTACCTATACCCTCCTTATATATTAATCAGCCACAAGTTAGCTTTACAACAATAATTAAATACAAAACATCACTCATCTTCATGAAATAACTCATGAAAGATGTTATTCATCTGTCAACTTGCAACAAGCATTAAATCTGCATAGGAGAAAGCATCAATCTAGATATAGGTCCTCACACACCCAACGGTCAATCCACACCATGAGGAACATGACCCAAATTAAATGCACCAGTCGGCCAAGCCCAAACAAATCAAATAAACCACTTGGTGAACCAAAACACTGAACAATCAGCACTGGTCAATGAAAGGGCACTGAGACCCATTCAGTGAAGAACACCATCGAGTAACTACCAAAACACGAAACCAAATGCTAATATATTTTTGCTAAGACAAGATTGCCAACTTCCCTATGATGCTCCTACCTCAGACACCCTAGGTATGAAAAAGATGTTCTCATAAGCTCAATGAACATATTTCAAGATTCAACACATAGATCCCAAACTGATTCTTGACATACATTTCTTTCGAGTCCTCAACTGACAATCTCTTTCCTCATAAACACTTCTATTTTCTCTACCTTCTCAAATAATTCCTCAACAAGCTACATGTTTGTCCTCCTTTCTAAATTCTAACTGTAACACAATCCTTCAACTCATTCTTTGTAAAAAATCTCAAGTTCATTCCACTGAGTTATGTATCCTACGAACAAATCAAGGAAAACTTTATGCCATACTTTTCAACAGTGAATACATTCATCACACAATCATGTACAACCCTATAATCATACTGCCAAGGTCTACCAGACAATATGTGACAAGAACTCATGTCCACAATATCACATAACACTTGATGCATATACTTCCCAATCTGAAAACCAACATAAGATTGTTCCCCCACCTCCAAAGCATATTCATCTTGTACTGAAATGATCTTATAAGGACAAGGATGTAACACTCTCTTCAAACCAAGTTTCTGAACCACCTCCTCAGCAACAAGGTTATCACTACTACCACCATCCAAAATCACACTAAAAAGCTTACCAAGAGACTTACACTGAGTTATGAACAAATTTATTCTCTGACAAGGTTCCTTCATCAGCTTATTACCGAGCAATGTTATTTGAACTAGCAAGTTCTCTTCCTTCTTAGGGTCATTCGGTATGCCCTCATTCACCACAAAATTTCTAATACTATCGAGCTTCCTATTTGCATGTGTACACTCAAAAGACCTATGTCCTTTTTCTCCATACTTATAACAAGAACCCTTGAATCCAAATCTACCTATTCTTCTCCTTGTTTCAATAGGTTTTGGTTCATCCTCAACTATTGGTTTGTCTCTTACCAACTTCTCTTGCTCCTCCTTCCCTCGGGAGTTACCATGATGTCTCATCTTCAACTTATCTTTTAAGTTTAGGGCATACTAGTAAGAATCCTCAACTGAATCAATCTTCAACATGTCAATCTCATCATGGATATTGAATCTCAAACCACTAACATACCATGCCACCTTTTCTTTAGAAATCTCTCTATGTCCAGACCAAATAGTCAACTTATAAAACTCCTTGGTATAGTCGTCCACAATCATCTCCTTCTTCTTTAGGTTCTATAACTTCTTATATAACTCAAGTTCATAGCTGATGGGTATGAAATTACCCTTCAATTTTTCCACCATCAACCTCCACCGAGTGATTTTCATCTCACCTTCTTCTCTAGCTCTCTACAATTCCTTCCACCATAAAGCAGCATGTCAATTCAATTTAGTCTTTTCCAACCTCACTCTAAGGGGATCTCCAATGTCTTGTAACTCAAAGTATTCTTCTAACTCACCTATCCAATCAATCAGGTCTTGAGGTTTCAATGTACATGAGAAATTAGAAAACTCCATTCAGTGACTTATACTCAACCAAGCCATAGATCTCTCTAACCGATTATCTCTATCTTCCATAGATCTCTCCACACAATATATCATATCTTCTCCATTTGATCCAGAAGCTTCAAATTCTTTAGTAACTTCTTCATATCCATCATCTATTCCATGGTTCCTTGATATACTAGATATAGCTCTCATAATCTCTAAGACTGTCTCATTCTTCATCATCGCCATCTCAGATTTGGCATCCAATCTAATATTTTCTGCTATCTTCATCTCCACCATATCACAAAGATCTACAATTTCCCTAGGGTCCAATCTCCTTGGAGGAATCTCCAAGATCTTCGAAAACCCTTTGCAATAAATCCTAAACCTGACCACCTTGTGACAACCTCTAATTTATTTGCAAGTCAGATCACAACCTACTACTTCACATGAACAAGAAGACAGGGTTTCACAAGTATAGGAACACATATCTACAACTTGGATCAACCAGATCAATATTCACTAACCAGATCAAACCTTTTATCTAATACCACCTAACAGAATAAAGGATGGAGGATCCAAAACTAGGTAGTCCAAACCTTGTAGCCAACATCAACACAACATAAACACACTAAAACAACAAGATATAAATAGAATTCAACTCTTTTATTCATCAAATGTCAATTACATGCAACATGTCCAATTGTAAGGCCTTCTTTGTTATGGCCAATTACATAATAAAATACAACATAGATCTCACATGATCCAACAATCACCTAGCTAGCCCAAATCTACACAACCACATGAATTGGTAGAAATGCCAAGGCAAATCTAAACTTGTGCTCACAAACCAACAAGAAATCTCATTATTTACCCAAGCCCACAATAGCTACTAGCTCTACTAAAAATTCACAGATATATCTCTACTACTTCCTCCTTCTTTAAATAAATACCTACACCCTCCTTATATACTACTCAACCACAAGTCGACTTTACAACAAGAATTAAATACAAAATATCAGTCGGCTTCATGAAACAACTCATGAAATCTATTATTCATCAGTCAACTTGCAACAAGCATTACATCTACATAGGAGAAAGAATCAATCCATATATAGGTAATCACACGCCCAATGGTCAATTGAAATCATGAGGAACACAATTCAAATTAAATGCACCAATCAACCAAGCCCAAACAAATCACATAAACCAGTCAGTGAACAAGAACACCAAACAACCAGCACATATCGGTGATAGGACACTGAGACCCATTCAGTGAAGAACACCATCAAGTAACTACCAAAACTAGAAACCAAACACTAATATATTGTTGGTGATATAGGATTTCCAACTTCCCTAGGATTTTCCTACATCAAAAAGAGGGAAAGGGAATAAGTTTGGAAGACTTATAGCCAATAATTGTAGGGAACATTTTCAAATATTATAGAAGACCATTTGGGATGCAAGAGATTGGCAAAAGATCTATTTTTTAGGATTGCTAAAATTGCTTATATTCTAGTAGTTGAATATCTCTCTAAAGAAACAAGGTTGCCTATTTCTATTTTTCATAAAGAGAGGAGCTCCAAATAAGATCTATAAATAAATAGTGTCGAAAATATCAACATCAAATATTAAGAAAAAATGCAATAAATTGCAATCATATAATAAATTTCAAAATGCTAGAGTTCGAATCTTTTCATTTATTGTTCATATTGTAAGGAAAGCTTACATAATGGTAAAAGCACCATAAGTTGTCACCCTTTTACAAATGAAAAGGCTAACAACACCAAAACTGAAAAACTTCAAGGGCATAAAGTCACATTTCTGTTGAGAATTTGAAGATGATGTTAACTAAGGAAATATGTGAAATAGGATTACTTTTATGCCCATAATTGTTAAAAATTAATATGAATAAAAATTAATATATTTTTTAATTTTTAGGTCTATTTTTCATATCCTAAAAAATACTGCAAATCGGGGAGTTTACTTCTCGTCAAATCATTATAAGTAAAACATTGTTTTTCCCTCCAATTTCAGAATATTTTTTAGATAACATGTATATCTAGTGCAAGAAAAAAGAAAGAAGTGATCTATAGTTTACCCGTTATAAGTATTCAAAGTCAAACTTACCTAAAATCAACAATTTTTGTCTCCCGCCATTTTTTCCCTAGCAAACCTATACCAAAAACAAAATAAATTTCATATTCTTGAAGAGGAATCTATTCTCTACTATTGTGTATGATTTTTTAAAAAAAATGAATTGATTTAGCATTTTTCTATATTTTCTGAGTCAACGTCTTCTCAAAGTTTAATATACCTACATGTAGTTTTTAGAAAATTTATTTAATGTTTTGTAGTTGAAACAATATAAAATTTATATGTCCATAATTTTAGTTCTGAGGTCTAGAAAAGGGTTCTTTTAGTTTTTTGACATTTTATATTTTCATCAGAGAAAGGAAGAGTAGAAGTGAAAAATTCTGGTTATTTTGTGTTTTTGGAGGTTTGGTTGCCAACATGGCATGCCACCTAGATAGACTTGGCCAAGTCCAACTGGGCCAAGTCTGACTCGAACGAGTACCCATAGCTCCTCAATGTGGAAATGAGGGGCTTGGGGCTCTTTTTTCTATTTAAAATAGCATTTGGACTGGGCTGAGTACCACTCGGTCCAATCAACGAGGCCATGTAGGTACCATTCGAAACCACATGGCACCTATGTGTACTTGGCCATGTTGGACTCGGCCATGTATGACTCGACCGAGTCAAAATGGGCCATGTCTGTCAAGTTAGCCTAAAAGAAGATAACTTATTGTGCTTTTACCCATAAGTAGATTTTCACTGACATTCAAAATTGATCGATTGTATGTCTATACACTAGATACAAGTTGTTACTTTAGTTGGCCTCCCTTCACTATAAATTGAGTCTTACTTTAGAATGAGATAAAAAAATAAATGCAATATGCATTTAATCTTTTTGTACATTTATGTTTTCATTTATATTCATTTTGAGTGTATAGTAACTAAACTAACCTAGCTCCCCCAATATAGTTGTGTAAGTGAATACCTTTGTAGGATTAGTTTTATAAAAATATCAGTTCAAACTGAAAATATCTATACTCTTAAACAACTTTGAATTGAAAAGATCAAGAACATGGACAATGGCTCCCTAACTAAGAAGACTAAATTCATCATCTCAACTACAAAAGAACTCCTAAGGTGACAATCCTTCGAATGATAATGATGAATTATGCTAAATGATGTGCAATTATGCTAGATTATATGAAAAAATAAGCTAAATAATCTATTCTAAATGCTCAAGTTGATGTAATTTTGTTATTATAATGCTTCAATTTGCTAAAACGATCTTTACCTTGAAAGATATTGGATGCAAAGGTATGCTAAATGCCTATAATGATGAAGCCTAATGAAATAGATAAGAATTACACTAACTGTACCTCCTATTTATTGGATTTCCCAAGGTTAGGGGAGTGAGTTTAATATGATTTGAGTTAATCCAAGGTTAGAGACAAGGTTGAGTTGTGTTTGTTGAGGTTTCACTTTATTAGTAAGAAGATCATGGCTTCTAGTGTTTATAATGTGCTAGTATTTTAGTTGGTTATAAATATTGAGAGAAAAATGTTGGAGAGAAGAGCTGATTGCACAAGATTCAAGGAGTCTATTGAGAATAAGTGTACTGATGATAAAGGAAATTTATCCATATTAATTAGTGATACCAAAGAATGTATATAGGAATCTTTGGATATTTATATGTATTACCTTTGGTGGCCTACTATTGTTGAAGATTTTAGAGATAGAATCAAATGATTTAGGGAAGACATATGATTATTTCAAAGGTAGAGAAGAAAAATAGAGGATAACAGTTGGACAATTACAAGGAGAAATCATATAGCTATAGGGAAAAATAGAAGATCTAGTGAAAACATTTTGTCTAGTAAAGGACTTTGTCAGGGTTTAGTTGGAGCATGTCCCTAGTTTCCTTGCTAACACAAAGAGTTATGAATGGTGGTTTCGGTCCCAAGACTAGATTTCATCTTTTGACATATTGATGCAGGAGCATCCTGGGTGTAAGAGCAATCTTGCATCACCCAAAAATATTTCTATTTTTTTCTTATATTCAATAAGGGCTATTTTGTGCAGAGCTGCTATTTATGGAAAGTCACTATTTTTGGTAATTTTCATCTGTGCTCAGAATGATCTAATTTCTTTCTTGGAGGTTCATTTTGGTCATATAAGTCTGCCAGTAAAGTTTCATTTCCAGATCAAGTGTATGTTGGAAGATATTGAAGATTTTCGGTATTGGCAGCAGGGTACAGAAACTTTGAACTCAGTTTTGAAGGCTTTAGAGGCCCCGGATGAGGTCGAAAATTTGGGTGACTGGCACTTGCGTAGGTCAAGCCTGTAGAGCGCTTCGTGGCATTTTCAAAATGGGGTTATAATAGCCGAGCGGGTCAACGGGTGATGACTTATGGTCTTCGGAAGTTGGGCCACCTGAAATGGCGAAAAATAATTTTTTTCAAAATTTTTGTTCGGGTTTCAAAGGTTATCTTGAGCTGACTATGATGTAATAAAATATAAAATAAAATAATTCTAAGTTTGGTCGGCCTTATTGGCTAAAATTCTGGAACCTTCCCAGGCGGTGGAAAATTGCCTATATAAGGAAGGTTTTATTATTGTCTTAGGCAGTTCAGAATAGTTTTGGGTAGTAGATCTGGGTAATAGTTCGAGGCTTTGTCCTCCAGAATATTGTAAGGGAATGCCCATGTGGCTTTGCATATTGTAATTCTAAAAGTTTGTAATTCCATATTTGTGGAGATAATAAGAAGCCAATTTTCTGTTCTTGCATATTACTGTTGTTGTTTCTCTATTTCTGTTATGTGTTTGTGGTATTAAGGCGAGCACCCTTCATCAGGTGGTATCAGAGCAGGAGTTCTTAAGTGTGTAAACAGATCACCGATCGTGAGACAGTTTTCACCAGGACCATGGCTAGGGTTTCAGCGCACATCGCGAAAATGCCTCCACGAAGGGAACGTGGCGGAAGAGCTGGTGTTGTAACACCTGAGGTTAGACAGCTGCAGAGACAAGTGCAAGCATTGCAAGAAGAGATTCGCAGAGGAATGAATCTTAATGTCAGAGATGAAAGCGAGGATGAAGCTGAAGAAGAATATCAAGAAGGAGAAGTCAAAATTGTGAACCAGGAGGAAGAAAGACTTTTTCAGGCCATTTCTAAGATTGGGAAAAGACCTAAGATTGAGGTTCCTACATTTTCTGGAAATCTTAACCCAGAAGAATTGATCGACTGGATCAACGAATGTGAGGAATATTTTGAGTACGAAGATGTTGATGATCCTAATAGGGTCAAATTTGCGAAGGCCAGATTGAAAGGTTATGCGAAGATCTGGTGGCAAGAAATTCAGTTGGAGCGAAATAGAAGAGGGAAAGATAATATCACAAGATGGGATCGGATGGTGGATAAATTGAAGCGACAGTTCATTCCTGTTGATTATGAGCTTGACCTACTAAAGAAAATGCAGAGTTTGAAGCAAGCAGGAAGATCTGTTCAGGAGTATACAGAGGAGTTCTATCGACTTCTCATCAGAACAGGCCATGCAGAAGCTGATAAGGAGAAAGTTGCCCGATACCTTAATGGGTTAAGGCCAAGCATTCAGGAGGAGCTGAATCTGGTTTGAATGAATAGTATTGAAGAGGCATACCAGTTTTCCCTAAAAGTAGAGGAAAAGCTGAATAAGAAGTTTAAGAGTAGACAAAATGGAAGAGGTCGCGGTGGACGATCTGGTGGACGGTCATACGGTGGCCGAAATGAAGATCCGAAAAAGAAGGATGAGGCCACTAGCAGTCAGAATCAGCGAAGAAATAATTTCAATCGCTTCCAGGATCAGAATAATAGAGATCAGAGAGGAAGAGGAAGGGGACAAGGATCTGGAAGAGGTGGCTTCCGTGGAACATGTTTTCACTGTGGAGAAGAAGGTCATAGGGCATTTGAATGTCCTCAGCACCAAGGCAGAACAGACAGGAGAAATGAAGGCCAGGCCAGAGTTGCACATGTAGATGAAGATGCCAGATCATCAAATTTTGAAGATGCTGAAAGAGGAGAAACGTTGATTAACAAAAGAGTCTTGTTGAGTGGTGAGAATGAACCTGAGCAAAGGAGGAGCCTGTTTTGCACCAGGTGCAAGTGTGAAGGTAAATGTTGTGATGTGATTATTGATAGTGGAAGCACTGACAATTTGGTGTCAGAAGAGATGGTGACAAAGTTGAAGCTCAAGAGACAGAAACACCCACATCCATATCGGATTGCCTGGGTACAGGATGACCACAAGGTCATGGTCAATGAATAATGCCTGGTGAAGTTCAAGATTGGCGGATACCAAGATGAGGTATTGTGTGATATCATATCTATGGATGCATGTCATATGTTGTTGGGTAGACCATGGCAGTTTGATAGATGTGCTGTACATGATGGTCGTGCTAATACCTATTCCCTGACAAAGGATGGAGTGCGGCATAAGCTAAAACCATTGAAGGAGACTGAAGAAAAGGTATGTGGTAATGCAAGGATAACTTTTGTTGCTGGAAGAAATTTCCTAGATGGTATGAGGCATGAGCATGTATGTTTTGCTTTAATTCCAAAAACTGGTAAAGAGAAAGTAGAAGATGTTCCTGTAGAAGTTGCAAATTTGTTGAATGAGTTTCAGGAGATTGTATCCGATAACGTGCCTGATGGATTACCACCAGTTAGGAAGATCAGTCATTAGATGGACTTGATCCCAGGAGTGAGTTTTCCAAACAAGGCAGCACACAGAATGACACCTGCAGAAAGTGAGGAGTTGAACAGACAAGTACATGAGTTGTTACAGAAAGGATTGATCCGTGAGAGTCTGAGTCCCTGTGCTATACCAGCAGTATTAGCACCAAAGAAGAATGGAGGATGGAGGATGTGTACAGATTCTAGGGCAATAAACAAGATCACAATCAAGTATAGGTTTCCATTGCCATGAATGGATGATATTATGGACTGTTTGAGTGGAGCTATGTATTTCTCAAAGATAGATCTGAAAAGTGGATATCATCAGATTCGGATCAGAGAAGGAGATGAGTGGAAGACTACCTTCAAGACAAAGGAAGGACTGTATGAGTGGTTAGTCATGCCTTTTGGGCTAACCAATGCACCGAGCACTTTCATGCAGCTCATGAACGAGGTTCTGAAAGAATTTCTAGGTAAGTTTGTCATTGTTTACCTAGATGATATTTTGATCTTTAGTAAGACATTGGATGAGCATATGATGCATATTCGTATGGTATTTGAGAAGTTGAGAGAAGAGAAATTGTTGATTAATTTGAAGAAGTGCAATTTTGTGAAGAAAGAGTTAGTGTATTTGAGATTTGTAGTTTCAGCAGAAGGTCTAAAAATGGACCCAGAGAAGGTACAGGCTATCCTTGAATGGCCTACTCCAAGGAGTGCTACTGAGGTAAGATCTTTTCATGGTCTAGTTAGCTTTTACAGAAAGTTTATCAGAAATTTTAGCAGTATTTGTGGACCCTTGATTGAAACAATGAGAGGGGATAGAAAAGAGTTTAAGTGGACTAATGGGGCAAAAAATAGTTTTCAGTTGTTGAAACAAAAAGTTCCAGAACAAGCCATTTTAGCACTTCCAGATTTTAATAAGCTGTTTCAAGTAGATTGTGATGCTAGTGGTACTGCAATAGGAGCTGTTATGAGCCAACAAGGTAAACCTGTTGCTTATTTCAGTGAGAAGTTAAATGATGCCAAGAGGAAATATTCTGTTTATGATCAGGAATTTTATGCTATAGTTCAGGCATTAAAGAAGTGGAGACATTATCTGCTTCCTAATGAGTTTGTTTTGTATACTGATCATCAAGCTTTGCAATATTTGAATAGTCAAGGAAAATTGAATCAAAGGCATTTGAAATGGGTTGAGTTTTTGCAGAGTTATACATTTGTTTTGAAACACAGGAGTGGAAAGTCTAATAGGGTTACAGATGCTCTTAGCAAAAGGAAACTATTGTTGATAGAAATGTAGATTGAAGTGGTTGGGTTCAAGGAACTCAAGAATTTATATCCAGAGGATCCTGATTTTGGTGAAGCTTGGAAAGCTTGTGTAGAACCTGTTACTCTAGACAGGACAAAATGGTTGGATTTCATCATCCAGGATGATATTCTATTCAGAGGGAATCAGTTGTGCATTCCACGAAGTTCTATGAGGGAGAATCTCATCAAGGAGAAGCATAGTGGAGGATTGGCTGGACATTTTGGTCGTGATAAAACCCTTGGTCTGGTTAGTGAGAATTATTATTGGCCACAGTTGCAGCAAGATGTAAAGAAGTTTGTACAGAGTTGTAGAGTATGTCAGATGGCGAAAGGAGTGAAGTAGAATACAGGGTTGTATCAGCCATTACCCATACCAGAGAAGCCTTGGGAGGATATCAGCATGGACTTTGTTCTTTGTTTACCGAGGACTCAGCGGGGACATGATTCAATTTTTGTGGTGGTTGACAGATTTTCAAAGATGGCACATTTCATTCCCTGCAAGAAGACTAATGATGTTGTTCATATAGCAGAATTGTTTTTCAGAGAAGTAGTGAGACTTCATGGTTTGCCAAAGAGCATAGTTTCAGATCGGGACACTAAGTTTGTTGGGTATTTCTGGCGTACATTGTGGAAGAAGTTGAAAACAGATTTGAAGTTCAGTTCATCACATCATCCACAGACTGATGGACAGACAGAGGTGGTGAATAGGAGTTTGGGAAATTTGCTGAGATGTTTGGTTGGAGATAAGCCAACAGGATGGGATTTGATTTTACCACAGGCAGAATTTGCATACAATAATTCTGTCAACAGGAGCACTGGTAAATCACCATTCCAGATTGTATATGGAAGTAGTCAAGAAGTGCATCTGAATTGAGGAAGATAGATAAAGGAGAAATAAGTAGTGCTGAAGCTGAAGATTTTGCAGAACACTTGAAGAACATCCATGGGGAGGTGAGGAAGCATATTACCAAGATGAATGCACAGTATAAGGCTAAGGCAGATGAGAAAAGGAGGTATAAGGAATTTCAGGTTGGTGATGAAGTCATGGTTCATTTGCGGAAGGAGCGGTTTCCAGTTGGTACATATAACAAGCTGAAAATGAAGAAGTTTGGACCATGTAGGATACTGAAGAAACATGATTCAGGAAATGCATATGAGGTAGAATTGCCTACTGAGCTAAATATTTCACCAGTTTTTAATATTTCAGATCTGACAGAGTATCATGAAGGAGGTGTTGAAGATGAGATCACCGCAGCACAGTGGAGTATTCCACCAACTAGCTCAGACACTAAGGAGATCGAAGATATACTGGACAGTCGTGTTGGCAGAAGCACAAGGAACAGGACATATGAAGAATATCTGGTCAAGTGGAAAGGATGACCTGTTGAAGATTCATCATGGCTGACAAAGGAGGAGGTTAGCCGTCTTGGTTTTCCTCTGCACACCTGAGTCATGACAGGGTCACTTCTTAAATTACCCCGGGTGTCTGATGCAGGAGCATCCTGGGTGTAAGAGCAATCTTGCATCACCCAAAAATATTTCTATTTTTTTCTTATATTCAATAAGGGCTATTTTGTGCGGAGCTGCTATTTATGGAAAGTCACTATTTTTGGTAATTTTCGTCTGTGCTCAGAATGATCTAATTTCTTTCTTGGAGGTTCATTTTGGTCATATAAGTCTGCCAGTAAAGTTTCATTTCCAGATCAAGTGTATGTTGGAAGATATTGAAGATTTTCAATATTGGCAGCAGGGTACAGAAACTTTGAACTCAGTTTTGAAGGCTTTAGAGGCCCTGGATGAGGTCAAAAATTTGGGTGACGGGTGCTTGCACAGGTCAAGCCTGTAGAGCACTTCGTGGCATTTCCAAAATGGGGTTATAATAGCTGAGCGGGTCAATGGGTGATGACTTATGGTCTTCGGAAGTTGGGCCACCTGAAATGGTAAAAAATAATTTTCTTCAAAATTTCTGTTCGGGTTTCAAAGGTTATCTTGAACCGACTATGATGTAATAAAATGTAAAATAAAATAATTCTAAGTTTGGTCGGCCTTATTGGCTAAAATTCTGGAACCTTCCCAGGCGGTGGAAAATTGACTATATAAGGAAGGCTGTATTATTGTCTTAGGCAGTTCAGAATAGTTCTGGGTAGTAGATCTGGGTAATAGTTCGAGGCTTTGTCCTCCAGAATATTGTAAGGGAATGCCCATGTGGCTTTGCATATTGTAATTCTGAAAGTTTGTAATTCCACATTTGTGGAGATAATAAGAAGCCAATTTTTTGTTCTTGCATATTATTGTTGTTGTTTCTCTATTTCTGTTATGTGTTTGTGGTATTAAGGGGAGCACCCTTCATCACATATTAGTGGAGCATGATAATCTATGCACTCAGATGGTTGTTTCAATTTTTTATTTGAAGAAGAATCTTCCAATCATTAAGGAAAGCTATAAGGAGGTATTTAAGGTGTCATCTTTTGTGTTTATTTAAGTTTTCCAAGTTTTAGTTTTTGGCCCTTTTCTACTATGGAAAAAAGAGAGGGAGAAACAAGAAAACAAAAACATTAATGAAATATCTTCTTATGGGGATTTTTTGGGTTGTTTGGAGTTTAATTTTTTAAAAAGTTTTTTCTAATGTTCCATCAATTCCAAAGGGTGAGATTTTTAGACATACTAAGATGTTTATGGAATTTTTGTCATTGGTGTCAAAACCTCCATGTACTAGTTACTTGGTGGTACTCGATTGGTTGTTGGTAGTGTTAGGTAGATGTTAGTGGCTATTGGTTAGACATCAATGTTTTAGTTATTCTTGTAGAATAGAATATGTATATGAAATTTTGGTGTATGACATTGAGTGTACCTATTTATACTAATGGAATACATTTTTTTGGTAATTTATCATATTTTAGTGGTTTTAGTATTTGTCACTAGGTTTTGATTACAATTCTTATACATTTCTTCTATATGTGTTCCTACTACCTAGACATTTTGGCTAATCATTAGGGGTTTTGTTATAGTCATCTGGACAGGTTTCATCAGTTCATATCTATTGGTTGGTTTGGGTATTTTGATGAGCAAGTCATGGACCTAGTTGTGGTGTTTTGATAGTTCCATACTCTTTAGGTATATGAACTATACTTATCTTAAGGGAAACCTATATTTAGGTCTTCTAAAAATATGTTGTAAATAATTCTTAATTATGACCCAGATTTAGGTTTGGTCGTAGCATGTTAAATATAATTGTAGTTATCTTCTATTTTGGGGCTTGGATGACATAGGTAGCTACCTTATCATATGTATATAAATAGAGAGATCCTTTATATATCTGATATGTGGATGAATAAATATATGTGAGAAATATACATTTGAAGGTGATATAGTGTGAATCCATTTCAGTGTATATCAGGTAGAAGTGTGTAAGCATAATCAAGTTAAGTGAAGATTTATTGTTGTATAGAGAGAGGGTCTTACATATTGAGATTCATAGGTTTTTTATATGTTGGTAGAAGATATGTATTAGATCTATTCTTAATAGTGATTACAATACTTTCAACTAGAACTATTTCATGCATAGGAAAATGAAATTCTATAAGCTCATAGTTTGTCAATCAAATTTTTTTGTATTACATATCTTAAGGGTAGTGAGCCTAACTAATAGTGATAAAAAATGGTAGCGATCCCATGTAAAAATTACTTTAACTAGTGTCACCTTACCATTATTTAATTTCATGTGAATTATATTCTCTGTAGGTTTTCTCAATTCAATTTTCCACATTATATCTTGTGTTATGGTGTTGATTATTCCTATTATTTAATTGTTTTATATTCTTACTAGTTTAGTAAAAATTTAAGAAAGTTTTTTGGAATAACTAATTCACGCTTCCCACCCCTCTCAGTTATTGAGACTTCTTAAAACTATCCCCATCAATATTTGTACTACATCTTTATGTGGAACTTATTGGGATACTACTTTGGTACAATAGATTAGTAATATCCAAATATGGTAAATATCTTTGGTTGTGATGTCCATATCCCTTGCTAATAGATAGAAGGTAGAGTTCTTGCGCCTGTATCTCTCATAAAGTGTTGTCACCATTTCTATGGGAATTTGTACATGGGGTTTCCTACCCAAATAACTTAAGATAATATAGTCGACACTAGTCTAGTTTACATTTGTGAACTATTTTTACGCCCTCAAAACTACTGCATGTCACTCATGTGACACTAGTATGTCCATTGACCATTACACACAAAACCTACAAGTTATATTATTTATAGTTACCCTAAATATTCCCCCTATGACATTCCTAACTAACTTATCCATTGAAAATCACCCCTAATTCTTGTATGTTTCTTTCTTGTCAATTTTTGTGGCCCTAATTCCCTCTTTTCCTTCATTTTAAGTATTATTTCTATACTTAGTTGTGATCCCACTCGAGTTAAAACTCTCATTCCTCCCTTTGACCCTACTCGTATGAAAATGTAGTCCAACCATAACCTTAATTCTAAACCTTTGGGATCGCCAACTAGAAAATCCTTAAGCCATGATATCATGTTCCTACACTTTCTTTTTGTGCACCTTCCTTCGCAAGATCATTTTGTCAAAAACCCTAACCGAGCTACCTTGTCATAGTAAGTCTATTGACCCTTTTGTGCTCTAGTAGGATAACATTCTCACTAGAACCATGCTCATTCCTGTGGGGGAAAAACTTGGGAGAATGCTTGTATACCCACATTCCAAGCTAAAAAGTGCACAAAGTCATCTACAAAGATCTAATTTTTTTCTTGATACCTCTTAGTGCTCTCATTAGCATTGCCTAGATGATGTCTATCTAGTGCACCAGTAAACCTCCTACCACCATTTCCACTAATGCAAAAAAATGCTCTAAAGAAAGGGTAAAAAATTCTTCTCTCTCATATTTTCAAAACTGCAGGGTGCAAAAGAATAGTAATTTATCTAAAAATGCTTATATAAAACTCTTCTTATCCCTTATTTTCACCTTCAAATCCCTTACAAAGTCATTTGTTGCATCGTTCCTCCCCAGACACTCCTTTTGAGCCCCATCTTCACTATTAGACTATATTTTACTTTTTCATTTCTTCTTCTTGTTGGAGCAATTTTTTTTAGACATCACCTAGGATCCCCTTTTTTCCAATGTGCACTCTCAAGAGGGCATCATCTTATCTCATTAACATAATGGCATGTCATTTAGGGAAATTCATTTCCTTGATTTCTTCGCGTTGTCAAAATACTAATTTTATTAAAGAAAAATGATATTCTAATTTCATTTTAGAGGGAAGAAAAATGTAGACACCTAAAATTGATCAATAATTTTGATTATATTTAGTCCCCTACTTACATTATTAATTAAATAATTATGCATTATTTAATTAGTTGAATGTTAACCTTCTAGCCAATTTAATTTAATTAAATATGTATTTAGTCTAATTAATTTAATGGTAAGCCATAAAAATTTAAATAAGTCATCCCCTTTCTTCTATTAGCGTAAATAAATACACTTCTATATTTAAATTAATTTACATTATCCTGATTTCCTCCACTTGTGATTAAATAATTCCTATTTAATATATTTGAGCACATGGATCCTAAATTTAACCCACAGCTAACCTCTCTCCAACTAACCTATGATTTCAACCTAACCTATGCCACTCTCTCACTTATTAATCATAATCATAAACTAATCCCCCTCTTACTCATTTTCACATTCCTAAGCCAAAATATGAGCGACCAAAGTCAAGTTTTATTTTTTCAACCTTAAATGCACATTTAAGAGCCCATATGGGGTTCTTACATTTTTTTTACCTCTAAGGAATACTTTATTCCTTCTTCCAACTTCTCCAAAATCCCTTCACAATCTGCAAAATGGTCACATTCCCCAACCTTTCCCTTTTCTTACACCACCCCAAAACTCTTTTCAAACTCTCCTATGGTAACAATTGTCAGCGTCCTATGCATTTAAGAAAGCACAATCCTTGTGCTTCTCTTAAATTGCATATGAACCCTTCCTCATGAATCAAGATCAACTATTCCTTGCATCCACTTTAACTCTATAAATTGAGATTTTACTCCTCATTTATTCATCCATCATCAAGAGAAAAGTCATATTGTCATTTTAATTTCAAGGTAGTTGCAATCTTACCAATATAACATGTCATAATATGTTTACTTTTGACAATTGAGAAACTATTATTGAGTCCACATATTCAACACTTTGACAAATCTATGTATCTAAGCAGCTACTTGAGTTTGCACAAGGTTCACATATTGAATTATTGTTAATTTACTCATTTTAGTCCAATCATGATATTTTATTAACTAGTGTATTTGAGTGCTTAACTTGTTTATGCATTCCCTTTTATCTCACACTTTTCATTTCACATAGTATGCACCCTTTATAAACCCTTGATGTCAATGGGGTTGTAGTCAGATATATGGAGTATGGTGATATTTTTTTAGTAGATGTTGTCATCAATGAAAGAGAGAGAATGTTAGAATATTATCATTGATTTTGTGTTTCTCTTTTCCACATGATCATGAAGATGTCTAACAATTTTTGGAGTGACCCACTATATCTTCCAATATGTTATGTTTGGTTGACTATGCATTTATATTTTTCATTTTTCTCTACACTCCTCTATAATTGTAGTTATTGCTTTGTAGTATTAATAATTTGTTTATGATTGCTAATAGCACTTAAATTAAAGTTTTCATATGGTATGATTCTATATATGAAAGCTATATGGATTGGAAGGTCTAGGGGAGAGGGACCAATAGTTGTGTGGGGTCCAATAGTCGATCACTTAATAGTAAATATATTATCTAGACTTACACCATATTTTTACTATATAATGTGATTAAATAATCCAAATGTAAACCAAAAAAATTCCAAATGTTGATAAAAAATGGACCAATACTTGAACACATGAGAACCTATAAATGTTATATTAAAAGAACATTAACAACTGAAATAGATAACTTTTTGTCTCAAATAAAATATCATAGCTATCTATCATATGTGTGTCACTTTAAAAATAATATGCTCAATTAATAAAATAGGATGCCCACTTAAACAAGTATTGTTATCTTAGTGCACAAATACTATTCTTATGTGTATAACTATTGGGGTAGCAAAGTACATCCATTAGAGTATTTCATATTAATAAAAAAATTTATCACAAAAGTAAAAGGTGAACACAACAAATACCTTGTATTTTCTCATTAAATGTGTGAGATTGTCAAAAAGTTTTAGTGTTCAACTATTAGTCCCTTTGTGTTGGATATACGTTGTATTTTACATAATAATGTCTTATTTTTATAACAATAAATAATTTTTTTGTGTTGAAGAATTGGTCCTTTTGTGTTGGATTTAAAAGTTAGATATAACAAATATCGATGATTACTAATAGGTATATGGTCCATTTAAGTTGCATATATGTCATATTTTGTATAGAAATACAATCACCCACTAATAACAAATGATATTTTTAAATTTCACTACTAGAGAATTTTAGATTAAGTTTTGGTCGAATCTTTAAAAAGTCAATTTTTGTACATGTTTAACTAGGCATGCTATTTTAATGAGTTGTGTGATGAGCCACACCTTCAAACCTTAGTTATAGGTAGTTAAGTGTCCATTTTACATTTCTTAAAAAAAATGAAGGTCTTACGATATTCCATGTAACAGTTACATGTTGACGAAGTTAGCCCTCATGACTATTGGTCCCTCTCCCTATTTTGTAGTTACTATGTTTCCTTAGGTACAAAACAAGTTCTTTAGGATATCCACTATTTCTTAGAAGACTTTATTTTTCCTTATAAAATTTTAGGGTAAATTTAAGGATCCATTGTAGTGTATGGTTTCTAGTTGACATCAATTTTGAGTGAAGTGTATTGAGCCAACAAAGAATTTTTTGATCTGTGCGTGTCTATATATATATATATGTATGTATGTATGTATGTATGTATGTATCCTTTTTGAGTTTTCCACATTGTCTCCTTTGGGTTGTATCTTTCATTTTCATTCAATAAATTCAGTGGCTTATTTTCTAAATGACACACTAATAGTGGATAGCGACATACTTTACTTTAAGTAAAAATTTATTTATTTCCCTTGTTGATGAATTTATTTATACCTTTTTTATATAACATTGATAGGTTCTCAACTATTCAAGTGTTTCTTCATTTTGACCAACATTTGGTATGTTTTTTTCTTTACATGTAGATAATTTATTTACAATGTATGGTGTAAATATGTTGCAAGGCTGATTAATATATGTACAAATAATTGTACAATTATTAAACCCTATACAACCACTACTACACAGAGGGGGGTTTTGAGACAATATTAGAGACAATTTTGGGGTAAATTGTCTTAATTTGAGACAAAATAAAACTTGTAAATTGTCTTAAATATCATCTTTAAGGTGTCTTAAACTATTGTCTTAAAAAAATTTCTTTATAAGACAATAAAGAACATCAGTATTATTGTCTCTTAAAAGACAATTTTCATTTTGTCTTTAATCTGACTTATTGTCTTTCTTAAGACAATAAAAATATTCTCAGAGAGAATATCATTAATATCTCTCTAGAGATGATATAAACCAATGAATTAAAAAAATATTGATTAATTAATGACAGGGCATGATGGAATCAAACCACCATCCTCCTGCTTATAAAATAGGTGCTCTTCCATTGAGCTAGCACCCTGTAAAGAGTAATTATATGCTTCAAAATATTCTCCTTAATCTATTTATTACAAATGCACTCCTCCATTACCTGTAAAGCAAGTAAAAAAATTATTGAGTAAAACGACACACACAAAGTCTAATAAGATCAAAGGCCAAACATGGGAGAAAAAACCCAAAATGATTAAATAGCTACTATTTAGCATTAGGTAGATCATTATCATCAGAACTTTCACACAAGACATTTGCGGAGATAGGGACATGAACAAATTCTCAACCAGTGAGTGTACCTTCTTCCTCAAGAGTGTACCTTAGTATTGAATTTGGAATCACAAATGCCCATAGAAATGGAAGAGACTAAAGTTGCATAGATTTCCTCGTCAGAAATATTCTATGGGATAGCATGCATGCACTCAATATTTTCCATACTTCATCTTTAAATTCAGAATTAAACATGCCCATAGAAATGGAAGAGATTAAAGTTACACAAATTTCCCTCTAATAAATATTGTATGGGATAACATGCATGCACTCTAAGCTCTATGGAATATACTCCAATCTTTCAATTAAAATTGTACCTTTCATGTTTGAAAATCTGCAGAACCCGAATGAGTTTTTGCAGAAATACTGAATATTCAATCTAGGCTAAATTATGTTGATTTGTAATTTATTCCACTCTTTCATTGGGGTTAGTTCTAATTTGTATATCCTTTTTCTATATTATACTGAATGCAGATTTCATAGCTGTTGCACAAAATCTTTCAATTAAAACTGTACCTTTCATGTTTGAAAATCTGCACAACCCGAATGAGTTTTTGCTGAAATACTGAATATTCAATCTAGGCTAAATTATGTTGATTTGTAATTTATTCCGCTCTTTCATTGGGGTTAGTTCTAATTTGTATATCTTTTGTCTATATTATACTGAAAGCAGATTTCTCTAGTTGTTGCACAAAATCTTTCAATTAAAACTGTACCTTTCATGTTTGGAAATCTACACAACCTGAATGAGTTTTTGCAAAAATACTAAATATTCAATCTAGGCTAAATTATGCTGATTTGTAAGCATTTAATTGATTTGGCTAGAATGCAAATAGATAACTGGAGACTGATATCTCCCAGTGAGCATTTTAAAGATGTATTTAAAATATCAACATATTAGTTTCCCCCATTTGCAAGACTGGGTTACATTTTGGGGTATAAACTGATATTCTATTATATAAATTGTCATCTAGAATTTTTCCCACTTGCAATAATGGCAATTTTTAGCAAGCCTAGAATTATAGCTGCTCTTTTTTCTACAGGAAGACATCTTGATGCACGTTTGTCTCTATGCATGTGAGAAGACTATTATTTTATTATTTGCATGGTAACCTAATATTTCTGCCATTTGCAATGGCTAACAGTTATATTTTGGGGGAGAGACTCATTATTTATTGTTTGAACTATCATCTAATTTTTTTATAAATTGAAAGACTAATTAAAATTTGTGGGAGAGACTGATAATATATAATTTGAACTGTCCCCTATTTTTTTCGCAAATTGAAAGACTGAAATTAAAGTTTAGGGAAGAGATTGATAATTTATTATTTGAACTGTCACTTCCATTTTCAAGACTAAAGTTAATTTTTTTGGAGAGAGACTGATAATCTATTATTTGAAATGTCATTTGGAGAGACACCGATAATTCATTATTTGAACTGTCACCTAACTGTTTGCCACTTGCAAGACTAAAGTTAATTTTTTGGGGAGAGATCTAATAATTTAGTATTTCAACTGTCACCTAAAATTTTCCCATTTGCAAGACTCGCAGTTGTAGAGTTGATGCAATTTTTGGTAAAATTTCCACCTACACATCCTACAGATACCTTGGTGATGGAAACTATTACATTCAAAAAATAAATAAATACTATGGCTAGCAAATGCCAAATACTTTCATCCAAGGAAACACAGATATACATTGTTATTTTAAACATGATAACTGAATTCATTATTACTAAATGAATTTTCTGTCAATTGTAATAGCTTTCAATATTAGTGTTCAAATGACAAATGTAATTTTTGAATATATTATATGAAGTTATTTGATTGAAAGCGACAAATAGCCCATAGGGGGTATAGACTTGTATGCAGGTTTGCAGCAGGGACATAGGAAGGTTGAGGTGCATAAATTTTCAAAGCTATTTTAATTTAAATTGACTAAACCTTAAATATTGATGTCCTAACTTGTTTAGGTGTCAATGTACTTAAATTTATTCTGAAATCAAATCCAAATGTGCTTTAACTAATTCTAAAATCAAATGCATAAATAGAAAATTCAATCCTCATTACAGAAATGAGATGTGTTGAAAATATTAATTGTTATAGTGCATGGCATGAATAATTAGTGAAAAAGTGAAAGAACCTATTTAGACATGGACAAGGTTGATTTCTTAAGAAAGGATTTAAAAAAATCCATACCTGTTTGTCAGGTGGGTTGTGCTAGCCATGCTCCGTGGGAGTTCCTCCTCTTTGCCACATGTTCCTTAACAAATTTTATTCATCTCAACAAATCTATTTGTATCTTTTTATAGCTCATATAAGAAAACATTCTTGCACCTTTAAGGTTTGGAACACTTGTACCTCATTCTTCTTTGGATTCGTAGCCAGCTGAAACAACTCTCATGCACAAAAAGTTATAGTTGTACTAGTTCTATACCCGAAACTAAATTCTTTAAGAAATGCTAAATCAGATGCAAATTTAGTGGGCATACAATACCAAAAGGTCTATGCATTTCAATTTTCCCATCAGCCCTTCTTTTCTACATCAAGGTGTAAAACCCCAAACAAGAAATTGTCATAATTAATAAAACTGCACCAATTAACATAAAAATATTTGTAATTAAGTTCAGGATGTTAGATTGCACTGAATTACCTGGTGTCAACAATTAAAACTCAAAGTAAGAAATAAAAGATAGTCACATCATGAATTATTATCACTAACCATAAACTCATTAAGTAATAG
Source organism: Chamaecyparis obtusa (assembly GCA_027943335.1). Taxonomy (NCBI): domain Eukaryota; kingdom Viridiplantae; phylum Streptophyta; class Pinopsida; order Cupressales; family Cupressaceae; genus Chamaecyparis; species Chamaecyparis obtusa. Next base: position 318,561 of record BSBK01001633.1, read on the forward strand.
GATATACTTACCAACAAAATATATATCGCCTATGAAATTAGTTCAAAATGAACTTGGCACTTTGTAGTTTTGGCTGCCCATCATGAAGCCTGTCCCAATAATATTTGATCATCTAAAAACAATTATTAATAGGAAAATTTGCACTTTAGAGGTTAAATAGTTCTGGTTGTCAAAATTGAGAGATCGAGCAAAGGCTGAATCAACACCCAACTTTTTTCTATAGTGAATCTCTAACACCTTGAATCTCAATGCATTAATTAGATCTAAAAATGTGGCAGCCATAAATTTTAATGTGCCTTCATATGGTATTTGGCACTGGTAGGTCCTAGGATTTGGTTTGGAATCTGCAAAGCATATTTTGTCTCTCCAATGTATCAAAATGAATTTGGAGATTTATAGTTTTGGCTGCTCATCATGAAGCCTGTCCCAATAATATCTGATCATCTAAAAATAGTTTTATTAACAGGAAAAATATGCATTTTAGAGGTTAAATAGTTCTGGTTGTCAAAATTGAGAGATCGGACAAAGGTCGAATCAACACTGACCTTTTTCTATGGTGAATCTCTAACACCTTGAATCTCAATGCATTAATCAGATCTAAAAATGTGGCAGCCCTCAATTTTAATGTGCCTTCATATGGTATTTGGCACCGACAGGTCCTAGGATTTGGTTTGGAATCTGCAAAACATATTTTGTCTCTCCAGTGTATGAAGTTGAATAGGAATGACCTTGATGATAAGGTTCACATGCTGAAGTTCTCCATGAGAAGCCTGATTCAAGGTTGCAAGCTCAATTTGCCACAAGACTACAATGTTTGTTATTAATATATGACACAAAAATACATCAGTAATTGTACTTGTAGTCCACAAGGTAAAGATACTTATGATAATAACTTTTGGAAGTTGAGCTCTAATGAATTTTTTGTTGTCAAAGTCTATCAATACCAGGTGTATTTTCTATGAGCACAAATTGGAGATTTCACATCAGCTTATCACATTCAAAGTGTTGATCCTTAACAACAAAATTTGTGCATTCTACTACAATAGAAGTAGAATGGTGAGCACTGAGAACATACAGATACTTGCATTCAAAGATTATCTATGGAAACAAGTAGTTTCTCTAATTTTTCTTACCCAAACAACTTTACAACTCTTGCATTTTTATTTTCTGTATGTTGATTGCATAACTGGTTTTGCTTTCATCTTCTGCTAGGGCCAATTTTATTAACCTTTTTATGTACCAAGTTTGCAATGCGCTTCTCTCTAATTTTTCTTTTAGAGAAATATAAGAAACTCTGTAGGAGTAAGAGATAAGACATATTCCTTTTCTTTTATTAGATTAGTACAGTGCCTAGGGGTCTTAAGTTTGGACATAAGAGTGTTGAATAGTCTAAAGATTAAAAACATTTTTTATGCCAAGTTTTAAGGATCCTAACAATATTATTAATAGACCATTCACATAAAATAATGGCACTTTTTGCTTCTTTTCCTTGAGGCTTTTCTCTTAGAACTTTGAAAAGATGTCTTTCTTTAGTCTTTAGGTAAATAATTTGTTGACAAGGCTTACGAAAGAACCATAATGGATTGGCACTAACAGAAACATGCATGTAGCAACTGGCACTAATCATGCAAATATTAAGAGCACATGCCCAAAGAATTTAAAGATAGAAACATAAAACAATTTCCAACATTCTCATTGTCATGAACTAACTATTTGCATTTGGGAAATGAATCTAAACATGCATGATGCAATAAAAGATAAAGATTAAATATCATAGAACGTGACCAAGATATATTTCTTGACCAAAAAAAGTGCACCTTGTTAGTCCATTTTCCTGTCATAGCAAAAATCCTTTGAAAATGGCCTTTTCCCTGCAAGTTTTGAAGTTGTCTCTACCCGGCTTGCACTCACAGTTTTAATGTGTGAGGAAAATCCACAAGGTCTTTTGGTGTGTGCTCTTGGCCCCTTGTTCTTCATTGTGTCACCTAGCTCCAGCTTTGATCGCATCTCCTAAATTGCAAAATCTAGGGAGTTATTCAATTTTTAAGGTCTGTGGGAGATAGTTCTTAATATACCAAATTGTTGAAAACCCGTTGTTGTTTTCTATCTCTATTACTTTTGGGGTCTACATGAAAACCTTGGTTGTTTTCGACTCGCACTTATCATCCCCGCTGCTGGGACCAGTTGATGGTTTGAATAAGGCAGAATACCCTTGATGTTTTCGATCCTTCCCCGAAAACCCTAGATGTTTTCGACCTCGCATTTCTTCTCTTCTGTCGGCACTCTTTGTTCGTCGATCTTAAGCGCGCAAGTGCGATGGTTGGTGGGGCTAGATTCTTCAAGTTGCAGAGGGAGGAGATCGATGGTTGACGTATCAACGTAAGGAATTTTCCATGCTCATGAGATCATGCACCTGTTGTTGATCTTGTTTGTTTCAAGCATTTCTTCGGTGGTGGTCCTGATGTCAGAAAGGAAGCGAAGGTGTGTGTTTTCATTGGCTATCACATGATCGCATGTTAGGAATTTTTGATATGCGACCATGTGACCAGTTGACATCTGTCGCTTGCAGCCCGTTGGTGGATAAGTGCGGTGGGACCTGTCTGCTCGATGGCACTGATGTGTCAGTGTTCGGTTGGTTGAGCCAGATGGTGATATGGAATTGTAGTGGGACCTGACATCCGTATAAAATCAAAGGTTGTCATAAAAGCTTATGAAGGGTGTCAGGTCTATGAGATTATGAGATGGCCATCGATCTTCCTGTGTGGGCCCGGTTGAATTTCTCAGTGTCTTTGGCAGTTGTGATAAAATGTTTAGTGGCTCGACAAAATTTCTTCTTCTTCACTGGTTCACATGATAAATTGGCAATGCCCTAAGTGTTTTGGTGATTCAGTGAACATGCCTTTGTGCATTCTCTAAATGATTTGGCGATGATGTAAAGTTTTCCGTGACTTGGTGATATTCTTTCAATCGCACGTTCGCCAAATAGGAGGGTTGAGTTTGCTGAGATGGTGGGACCATCTGATGATATGTCGACTTCTAATTGGTCGGCGAGCGTTGATGTGTATATGTTGTCAGAAGGTCTGAGAAAATGAGAGAATTTGGATGTCCACTTGCCAGATTTTGCGACGTGTCTTCTTCTCATTGGTTGGCTGCATCGGTGACATGGTTTTTCTCAGTGGGGCCCGTGTCTGCAGTGCCCGAGCATGTTTAACTTTCGGTGGTGAATGTTAGTGGGTTGTCGCATGTTCTCATAAGCCATTTTCAGGCTATGCGACCATGCGACTAACTATTAAGATGTCGCTATTGTAGACTTAAAAGCGGGCCCAGTCTTCTGTCAAGGGTTTTAGCGACGACGTAGAAAGCCAAGTGTTGGCAGTTTGTCACATAGCCCATTTCATGGCTATGTGATCATGTGACAACTGTTATGCATGTCACGGTTGCGGAGTTAAAGGTGGGTCTTGCCAATGTGCTTATTTCTATTTAGCGGCTTGCTAGCGTGGGACCACGACTTCTCAAGAGGGTTTTTGGTCATAGTTGCACGGCTAGGGGATTGCGGTCGCATGATCATAAGGGTGAGTAGGGTGTCTTGCGATCATGTGACCAGGTATAAATGTAAACTAGGATTCCTTTAAGGGCCACCCGATTTACCAGGAAAGATGGATCATCAACGACCATGTTTTAAAATGAACTGGGTGCCAAAGACTTGACCATTGGAATTCAAATTCAAGCTTGCAGAGGGTTTTCATGGCAAAAGGTACTGGTTTTGATGGTTTTAGTGACATTTTTTGACTGGTTTAATGACGGTAGGTGTTGCAGTCTGGTCCGATGGTCTCAGTGGTCAATGGCATGATGTTTTTGTACCTAGTGGAGAATGTTTGCAATGTGTCACATGTTTGTATAGCCCTTTTCCTAGCTATGCAATCATGCGACAACCATTATTTTGCAGGGTTTTCAAGCAGTGAACCATGTGCGATGAAAGGGGTTCCTCAAAATTAATTTTTGCAGGACAATAGCAGTTGTGAAGTTGATGTGAAGGACTATTTTGTTGCTCGAGGTGTGTTTGTAGATGGTTGATTAGACTGGTTCTCATGGAAATTCCTTCATGTCCTGTACTAAGCTCGCAATTTCTCATGATTACAAATCATTCTTGGATCTGATTATCCAGGTTGTTTGGTTTTTCACCCAATGTAATAAATTTTTGATTGGTTAAGTTGTTCTAGTGGGTGAAACCTTAGCCCTACCCTAGCTGTCTGAAGCCTGTTGCATCCTGTTTGGGATTCCAAGGCAGCGAGTGGTGTATATTGTAGCATTTTTGACTTAGTGTGGGTTTTTTTTCCAAGATTTCTTTTTGTCCTAGGTTGTTGACCTATAAACATTTGAAGAAGGAGAAACTGGATTTTGGGTCTACATCCTATCTTATTATTGCTTTGATTGTATACTGATTCTGAGTATGTTAATGAGAATGTTATTGGGTTCCAATCCTGCATTTGTGTATGTCTTCTTGTTCTGGTTCTAGGCTCATATATGTTAATATCACAAAGTGTATTAGCATATGGTAAACAAAGAGTATTGTGAAGTCATCTCTGAGTTCCTAACAAAGTTAGGATTAAAGTCTTTTGGGTGAGTTTAGTGAGTTCATAACCAAATAAGAATCTGATGTACTTGTGTTTGAGGGAGAAGGGTAATAGGCAAAGCACTTATCCTGAACCCAAGAGTGTTTGATTTATGATTTTTAGCTAATATATGCAATTGGGTGATTCTCTACCCTAGGATAAGGCACTGGTCCATTCTCTGGAAGTTTTTCATGGTCTACAACCACACGAACACACACAAATTAAATGATAATATCTTTCAATCAATCAGTAATGGGTACAGTGGTATATTATTTTGGATTGCTTTGAAGAGGTGAATCAATGGTACACCCGCCTGAGCATTAAGGCTCAAAGTGTAGAAAGATCTTGTTGATCCTTGTTAATTGGCTCTCTTTCTTGTAGACTTTGGAGTGGTGATAGAGTCAAGGTTATTTTAAAAGTTATCCATCAAAGTATAAATCTACAAGTGAAGATCAAAGGGAAGACCAAAAAAATGGCGTCTCTACTGGGGAGAGTCTACAGATAAAGGTTTTTAATGTGCACTCTTGTTTTCTTATTGTATTCAGTTGAAGGATTTCCCACTTTGGTGGGTGGCGACTCAAAAGGGTTAGAACCAATGTTATAGACTGCAAAGATGGAAAAAAGAAGGAATACTAGGTCCTTTGTTAGAAAGAATCTAGAGGTCACTTTGGAGCAATTACCTAGATAGGAAAAGATGAGTTGGATTAGGAGAGATGGTGAGTCTACTAGTGCTCCCATGAGAGAACAAAGAAATACCAGAGGTAGAGCACCAGATGTTTCCTCAAGTGAGGAAGGTTCACAAGATAGAGTTTCTAGATCAGATGGTGGACGCTCTGGAGATAAATTTTATGATACCCCAGAAGTATTTCAAGATAAGGGTTCATTGCCTATAGGTTAGGATGAACAAGCCAAAGATGTGGGTCTTGTGGTTGATTTAAATCTTGATGAATATAATTTCAGAAGGAAGCCCATAGAACCAAGGCGAGTACATTTCCCATATCATCATCCTACTGATGTGGAGGTTTCATCAAGCTCAGAGGATGTTATGATAGATACACATGATTTGAGTGCACTAAGATTGTAGTTGGTAAAGCAGGATGCCATATATAAGAGATTACAAGAGGAAAGGGAGGCTAAAAAAGTGAATGCATTAATAGAGAGAGACTCCCTTCTTAGAAAAATTAAGGAGATGAAGGAGAGAAACAAGATACTTGCATCTACTCCTAAAACTCTGTAGCATAATGTTTTTGATGATCTTGAAGCTTTGAGGAGTGAACAAGAATGTTTGCTGCAAGACCATGAATTTGATGAAGAAGGCCCTATGATCAGACAAGTGCAAAGCTATGATCCCTGGCCTAAAGATAAAAATGGGCATGAGACTACAAAGCATGTTGTTGTTATAGCAGAAAAAGGAAAATAGAAGATGGTTGGATCCCAAATAAGCACGCCAGTAACAATACCAAAGATCCCACCACCTACTTCAAACAAGGATACAGAGTTAGAAAGGAAAAGAAAAGAAGATGAGGATCTAGCTAAAGAATTGGAAAGAGCTAAAATTGAGGCTTCCATTGTAGAGAAGAAGAGAAAGATTCAGTTCTTGAAGGCTTCATCAGTAAATATTGCCGGCCCATCTTCTGCTGAATTAGGTATGCCATCAATGACTACTACTGTTCCACTTAATAATGCTACTACTAGTAATCCTGTTCCTGCTGCATCCACCAAACTAGTTGTTGACCCTAATAGATAGTCAAATCTAAATATGGGTGGGAATGTAGATAATAATGCTAATGCTAGTGGGAATACTAGTTCAAGTTTTCAAAGAAGGCCTATGCAGTTAGATGGCTATAGGAAAATTAGTTTTGATGGAATACCTAGTTATCCAAATGCTTTTCTAGATGATATAAGAGATAAGATACCTAAGTTTTTTGGTAATAATGCTATTAGTTGTGAAGAACATCTTAGGTTGTTTATTGATGTATTAAATGACTATGAGGTTGAGCATGAAGATGTGGTCATGAAGTTATTTGTTTAGTCCTTGATGGAAGATGCTAGAGACTGGTTCAAGAGACTCCCTAATAAATGTATTGATACTTGGGATTCCTTTGAAACATGTTTTAAGGAGCAATACAGTGATAGGCCTAATGCTAGTTTCATGCTGAATGAATTCAATACCATAAGAAAAAATCAGAATGAGTCTGCAGCCGAGTTCAACATGAGATTTTAGAAAGGTGTGCATAAGTTGTTCCAAGTTATGAGGTTAGATGACAATGTTTGTTTAACCACATACTTTAATGCATTTGATGGAAAGATGGGTTATTTATTGAGGGACAAGGAACCAATAACTCTTAGAGATGCTTTTAGGATTACTGTTAATATTGAAAACAATATGAAGATATCAGGAAAATTGGGTGGGAAAAGAGATGATCCAAAGTTGTTTGGAGACAAGAGATATAAAAGGGATAATGAGAAAAATGTTGGAAATAAGAAACAAGAGGAAGACAAGTTGGATAAAGTACTCAATGCATTGAAGGACTTGAAAGCACCTACCAATAGAAATAGTAATGTTTTTGCCAATGAGAAGCCTGAGTTCAACAATAATTTCAGTAGGCAAAATAGATTGTAGAATTATCCCTACAACACCCAATGGAAGGATGGCAAGCCTATTGTCCCTGCTACAAGAGGAAATAATGACAGAGTTGTCCCTGATCCTCTCCAGAAATCTTCTATAAATGTTATAGAAGATACACCTTGGTGTGTTGCATGTCAGTCCCCTCATTCTACAGAGTATTGTGTGGTTGCACAATCCATGGCTGCAAATCAACATTGTGAAATTGAGGAGATGGAAGAAGATGGCCATGATGACATTGGATGTAACATGGCAGCTTCATATTTAGGATATGAAGATAATTCTGATCTTGATGAAGAAGTAGATATAAATGTGAAGAGACACAATTAGGCCCTTTTTCATGAAGAGGTATTTTCTGATGATGAAGACATTGATAAAAGGACATGTAACATGAACTCTTCTTCTGAACCAGTAAGTTTGAGAAGACCTTCTAGGGAAGAAATGGATAGAATTACTGCAGAAATGATTGCTCAAGTGCAAACTAGGGGCATGGTGGCAAGGAATACAAATGAGAAAGCTGCAGGAATTTTTATAAAGAGTACCAACTTCGGAGATCCTAGTGAAAACAAATCAAAAGGTGATCACATGGTGAAATTCAAGAATGTAAAGGGTAAGAATTGTGAGCCTAAAGGAGTTGGAATGGAGAAAACTTCTAGTGAGATAGAGAAGCCAGTTAACACAATGGCTAAGAATGAGAAGATGAGGGTGGTCAATACACCTAATGTATCAGACAAACAAAAGGATACTAAGGAAGTACAAATTGAGGTTCCCCCCACTGCACCTGTTGATATGTTGTCTGTACTATCCCAAATCACAGTCAAGGTTCCATTGTCAGAATTGTTGAGGATCCCTAAACATAAAGACAAAGCTATTGCATGGGTGGATAGTGTTCATAATAATGATGTTGCATGCAATGAATCTTAGGCTAAAGTCTTGAAGGGAGTAGAAACTTAGGGATTGGAATCTCAAATTCCACCTATATATTTGGATAGTTCTGTCAATGCCAGCCTTGAGAACATTGATACATTCTTTTTAAGTGTTCTTGTGAATGGAATGAAACTAAGAAATTGTATGATTGATAGTGGTGCCTCAAAAACTATTATGCCTTTTAAAATCATGGAGAAGTTGGGCCTTAAAGTTGATACAATCCAAGGCAGATGTTGTGCAATGGATCAGAGAGAAGTGTCGGTCATTGGGACTATAAATGCAATGCCTTATAGATTGGCAGCCTATCCAGAGAAAGAAATAACTATGAGTGTTTTGGTGGTGGACATCCCTCCTCATTATGGGATGTTATTATCTAGGAGGTTGAGTGCTGCCATGGGTGGAAGTTTACAGTGTGATCTGTCTTATGCAACTTTCAAGATTGATGACCAGTTCATCAAGATTGAGAGAGAGCCAAGAGTATGTCATATGATTGAAAGAAATATTGATTATGAGACTACATGTTTTGTGGATACTAACATTAATTCTTTTAGGGCAGAAATCCCTATGCTTGAGAAGGACCTTATATTGCCACCCATATCTATTGAGGTGAAAGCTAAATCGATGAGGGGTGATTTGTGGGTGATGTACTTTGATGGTGCTAGCTGCAAGGATGGTGCAGGAGCAGGTATTTTACTCATCTCTCCTGATGGTAACACCTACAAGTTTTCTTTCACATTGAATTTCTTTTGTACCAATAATATAGCAGAATATGAAGCATTTTTGTTAGAATTGAAGTTGGCACAAAAGCATGGAATTAAATGCTTAAGAGTTGTAGGGGATTCTGAATTGGTGGTGTCCCAAGTTAGATTAGTATATGCTTCCAAGAACAAAAGGTTGAAACAATATAGGAATGTTGTTTGGGATTTGATTGAGCATTTTGATGCCTTCAATATTGAGTGGAAGGATAGGAGTAATAATAAGATGGTTGATTTGTTAGCCAATATAGCAATCAATCCTAGCGATATTACTTTTGCTGGTATCTCTAGAGTTGAAATTCAGACTAGACTGAGCATACCAGATAATGTTGAAAATTGGCAAGTTTTTTATGATGATAATGATATACTGAAGTTTATGAATTGTGAAGATCAGTATCATGGTCAGGAATTTGATTGCTCGGCCTTGGTTGAGAGTGTAGAGGGAAAAGAAGTTGTCCTTGGTAATGAAGTTATTCAACTTAAAACTAATAGGGTTCCTAGGGGGCTTGTTGTCTTAGAAATTGTATTTGACAACTAGGACAAAGTTCAGAAGGATATTAAAAAGGAAAATCACATGGAAGTGGAGGAGATAAATCTTGGGACAATAGAGGCACCTAAGAAAGTGTATATTGGTAGGGATTTGTCTCATAAAATAAGAAAGTCTCTGATTGAATTGTTGAGGAAATTCAAGCATGTTTTTGCATGGTCATATGATGACTTGAAGGTTTATAGGGAGGATTTGTTTCAGCATATTATTCCTTTGAAAGAAGATGCTAAACCTTTCAGGCAAAAACAAAGGCCTATTAATCCCACATTGGCACCTAAGATGCAAGAAGAATTGATGAAGCTGAGAGATGCTAGAATTATCAAGCCTATCAAGCATTCTTCTTGGGTTTCAAATTAGTTCCTGTCAGGAAGAAAAATGGTGACATCAGACTTTGTGTGGACCTCAGAAATTTAAATACTAGCTCATTAAAGGATAACTATTGTCTACCCAATATGGAAGCTATGTTGCAAAGAGTAACCAGATCAGAATTGATGTCTATGATGGATGGTTTCTATGGTTACAATTTGGTAATTGTAAAGGAGTCAGAACAATTCAAGACAACTTTCACTACACCTTGGGGGACATATGTTTATGTGAGAATGCCTTTTGGTCTCACAAATGCCAGTGCAACTTTTCAGAGGGCAATGGATGTTGCCTTTTTAGATTTTATAAATGATTTTCTTGTTGTTTATCAAGATGATTTGACTACTTATTCCAATAAGGAAAAGGACCATTGTATTCATTTAGAGAAAATATTTGTAAGGGCTTTGGAATATGGCATTTCACTAAATCCAAGGAAATGTGCTTTTGGTGTCACTGAGGGCAAATTACTTGGCCACTTGGTTGGAAAGCAAGGAGTGAGAATTGACCCTAAGAGAGTAGCAGCTATTGATAAAATCCAGAGGCCAAAGAATGTTAAAGGAATTCAGTCCTTCTTTGGTTAGGTAAATTTCTTGAGAATATTTGTGAAAATTTTTGCAAAGGTTACTAGACCTATATCTAAGATGTTGAAGAAGGGATCTATTATTAATTGGGAGGGTGAGCCTGATGAAGCTTTCAAGAATATCAAACGAGTTATCAAAGATGCACCAATACTTAAGGCACCTGATTATAGTATCCCAATGCACATCTTTTCCTTTGCATCTTTTCATACTATTGCTGTCATTTTGTTACAAAAGAATAAGGATGGTTTTGAGTAGCCTATTGCATTCTTCAGTGAATCTTTGCAGGCTATTAAATTGAAGTATGATATCAATGAGAAACAAGCATATGCACTTGTCAAGGCAATGAAGGATTTTAGGTGTTACTTGATAGGGGCAATTGTGATTGCCTTTGTGCCAAGTGCAGCAGTCAAGGATATCTTCTCACAACAAGAGGTGTCTGGGAGAAGATGCAGATGGATCAATAGGATTTAAGAATTCAACATTGATGTCTAGATTACTAAGTTGGTTAGAGGACAAGGATTAGCAAAACTCATGGCCCAATCCAATCTTGATGCTAATCAGGTAAATCATTCTGAAATTGATTATACATGTGATATGGATGATTGTGTTTGGTATCAAGATATCATTTATTACTTGAGAAATATGAAGTGTCCAGCAAACATGGATGACAATAAGAAAAGAACATTGAAATTACAGGCCATCAAGTATGTGATTGTGAGACGTAAATTGTATAGGAAAAATTTGGATTGCATACTTTTGAAATGTGTTGATGAAGATCAAGCTAACAAGTTGTTAAAAGAAATGCATGAGGGAATTTGTGGTGGACACTATATGGGTAAAACTACTGCTCATAAGATCTTGAGAGCAGGATTTTGGTGGCCCACAATCTTCAAGGATGCAGAACAGTTGGTAAGGAGGTGTGATGCTTGTTAAAGGTTCTCTAGTAGGCTTAAATTTTCAAGAAATATTCCATTAAGACTAGTAGAGGTACAAGCTCCTTTCCAACAATGGGGAATTGATTTTATAGGGGAGATACCAAACAAGTCAAGTGGAGGACACTCATGGATCTTAGTTGCCACTGATTACTTCACAAAGTGGGTAGAGGCTATCCCAACAAGGAATGCAACAAGCAGGGTGGTAATTGATTTCCTTTTGAATAACCTAGTCACAAGGTTTGCGTGCCCTAAGAGAATAGTAAGTGATAATGCCATGTGTTTCAGGTCTGCTGAATATAAGGATTTTTGCGAAGGTTTAGGAATTTAGATTTCTTATTCCTCACCTTATCATCCACAAGGAAATGGTCAGGCAGAATCTACTAATAAGAGTTTGATTAAAATCCTTAAGAGGATTCTTGAAAAGAACAAGAAGGCATGGAATGCAAAGTTGCCATTAGCTCTATGGGCTGATAGGGTGACAGTAAAGAAGGCAATTGGCTGTGCACCATTTGACCTTGTGTATGGAATACATGCAAGGATGCCTCAGAATAATCTGTTAGAGATGTATAATTTTGTGCAATTATATGATGATGATATAGATGATGAGATGCAACTGAGGATTGAAGATCTCATCAGGCTGGATGAAATCGGGAGAGAATCAGCTTCAAGAAATGCCAAGTTATAGTTACAGTTTAAAAACCTATATGACAAGAAGACTGTCACAAGAAAGTTTGAGCCTGATGATTTAGTATTAATTTGGAATGTCAGATTGGAGGATAGAGGAAAGCATGGTAAGTTTGATCCAATCTGGCTAGGGCCATATCAAATTCATGAAAAATGGGGCCAAGATTCTTATGTTATAAAAGAACTAAATGGTAATGTTCAAGAATTGCCTATTCATGGACAATTCTTGAAGAAATACTTCTCTTGAGGTATTCTTTTTTCCATGAATAGTAGATAGGTTTGTATATATGTGCATAGCCCTGTAAATTCTGTAAAGTTGTCTGGTCCCTGGTCCTGTTTTGTCTTAGTTGCAAGTTTGCCTTGCCTATTCCTTGTTGTCTGCCTTTTTCTGCCTGTGGGCGGTCTGCTTTAACCAATGATACTAGATTTTTGCCATGCCTACAAGAGGCATGCATCCCCAGACAGAGCCACTGTTAGTCCATTTTTCTGTTATAGCAAAAATCCTTTGAAAATGGCCTTTTCCCTGCAAATTTTGAAGTTGTCTCTACCTAGCCAGCACTCATCATTTCAATGTGTGAGGAAAATCCACAAGGTCTTTTGGTGTGCGCTCTTGGCCCCTTGTTATTCATTGTGTCACCTAGCTCTAGCTTTGATCGCATCTCCTAAATTGCAAATCCAGGGAGCTATTCAATTTTTAAAGTCTGCAGGAGATAGTTCTTAATATGCCAAATTATCGAAAACCCATTATTGTTTTCTGTCTCTGTTACTTTTGGGGTCTACATGAAAACCTTGGTTGTTTTTTACTCACACTTATCATCCCCGCTGCTAGGACCAGTTGATGGTTTGAATAAGGTAGAATACCCTGGATGTTTTTGATCCTTCACTGAAAACCTTGGATATTTTTGACCTCACATTTCTTTTCTTCTGCCAGCACTCCTTATTCGTCGGTCTTAAGTGTGCAAGTGTGATGGTTGGTGGGGCCAAATTCTTCAAGTGGTAGAGGGAGGAGATCGATGGTCGGTGCATGAGTGTAAGGAATTTTCCATGCTCATGAGATCATGCGCCTGCCGTTGATCTTGTTTGTTTCAGGCGTTTCTTCGGTGCTGGTCCCGATGTTAGAAAGCAATCGAAGGTGCATGTTTTCATTGGTTGTCGCATGATCGCATGTCAGGAATTTCTGACATGCGACCATGTGACCAGTTGACATCTGTCACTTGGGGCCTGTTGGTGGATAAGTGCAGTGGGACCTGTCTGCTTGGTGGCACTGATGTGTCAATGTTCGGTTGGTTGAGCTGGATGGTGATGTGGAATTGCAATGGGACCTGACATCTGTATAAAATCAATAGTTGGTGTAAAAGCTTATGAAGTGTGTCAGGTCTATGAGATTATGAGACGGCTGTCAATCTTCCTATGTGGGCCCGGTTGAATTTCTCAGTGTCTTTGGCAGATGTGATAAAATGTTTAGCGGCCTGACAAAATTTCTTCTTGTTCACTGGTTCACATGATAAATTGGCAATGCGCTAAGTGTTTTGGTGATTCAGTGAACATGCATTCACGCATTCTCTAAATGATTTGGCAATGACGTAAAGCTTTCCGCGACTTGGCGATATTCTTTCAGTCGCGCATTCACCAAATAGGAGGGTTGAGTTTGCTGAGATGGTGGGACCATTTGATGATATGTCGAGCTCTGATTGGCTGGTGAGCGTTGATATGGATATGTTATCAAAAGGTATGAGAAAATGAGAGAATTTGGATGTCTGCTTGCCAGATTTTGTGACGTGTCTTCTTCTCATTGGTTGGTTGCATCGGTGACGTGGTTTTTCTTAGTGGGGCCCATGTCTATAGTGCCCGAGCATGTTTAACTTTCGATGGTGAATGTTAATGGGTTGTCACATGTTCTCATAAGCCATTTTCAGGCTATGCGAACATGCGACTAACCGTTAAGATGGCACCATTACGAACTTAAAGGCGGGCCCAGTCTTCTGTCAAGGGTTTCAGCGGCGGCGTAGAAAGTCAAGTGTTGGCAGTTTGTCGCATAGCCCATTTCTTGGCTATGTGATCATGCGACAACTATTATGCATGTCGCAGTTGTGGAGTTAAAGGTGGGTCTTGCTAACGTGCTTATTTCTAGTTGGTAGCTTGCTGGTGTGGGACCATGACTTCTCAAGAGGGTTTTTCATTACAGTTGCGCGGCTAGGGGATTGCAGTTGCATGATCGCAAGGGTGAGTAGGGTGTCTTGCGATCATGCGACTAGGTATAAATGTAAACTAGGATTCCTTTAAGGGCCGCCCGATTTGCCGAAAAAGATGGATCATTAATGGCCATGTTTTAAAATGAACTGGGCGCCAAAGACTTGACCGTTGGAATTCAAATTCAAGCTTGTAGAGGGTTTTCGTGGCAAAAGGTACTGGTTTTGATGGTTTTAGTAGTAGTTTTTGACTGGTTTAATGATGGTAGGTGTTGAAGTCTGGTTTGAGGGTCCCCGTGGTCAATGGCATGATGTTTTTGTACCCAGTGGAAAATGTTGGCGGTGTGTCGCATGTTCACATAGCCCTTTTCCTGGCTATACGATCATGCAACAACCATTATTTTGTAAGATTTTCAAGCAGTGAACCATGTACGATGAAAGTGGTTGCTCGAAATTAATTTTTACAGGATAGTAGTAGTTGTGAAGTTGATGTGAAGGACTATTTTGTTGCTCGAGGTGTGTTTGCAGATAGCTAATTAGACTGGTTCTCATGGCAATTCCTTCATGTCCTGTACTGAGCTCGCAATTTCTCATGATTACAAATCATTCTTGGATCTGATTATCCAGGTTGTTTGGTTTTTCACCCAATGTAATAAATTTTTGATTAGTTAAGATGTTCTAGTGGGTGAAACCTTAGCCCTACCCTAGATGTCTGAAGCCTGTTGCATCCTGTTTGGGATTCCAAGGCAGCGAGTGGTATATATTGTAGCATTTTTGACTTAGTGTCACATTTTTTTCCAAGATTTCTTTTGGTCCCAGGTTGTTGATCTATAAACATTTGAAGAAGGAGAAACTGGATTTTGGGTCTACATCCTATCTTAGTATTGCATTGATTGTATACTGATTTTGAGTATGTTAATGAGAATGTTGTTGGGTTCCAATCCTGCATTTGTGTATGTCTTCTTGTTCTGGTTCTGGGCTCATATATGTTAGTATCACAAAGTGTATTAGCATATGGTAAACAAAGAGTATTGTGAAGTCATCTCTGAGTTCCTAACAAAGTTAGGATTAAAGTCTTTTGGGTGAGTTCAGTGAGTTCATAACCAGATAAGAATTTGATGTCCTTGTGTTTAAGGGAGAAGGGTAATAGGCAAAGCAGTTATCTTGAACCCAAGAGTGTTTGATATATGATTTTCAGCTGATATATGCAATTGGGTGACTCTCTGCCCTAGGATAAGGCACTGGTCCATTCTCTGGAAGTTTTTCATGGTCTACAACCACACACACACACAAATTAAATGATAATATCTTTCAATCAGTTAGTAATGGGTATAGTGGTATATTATTTTGGATTCCTTTGAAGAAGTGAATCAAGGGTACACCCGCCTGAGCATTAAGGCTCAAAGTGTAGAAGGATCTTGTTGATCCTTGTTAATTGACCCTCTTTCTTGTAGACTTTGGAGTGGTGATAGAGTCAAGGTTATTTTAAAAGTTATCCATCAAAGTATAAATTTGCAAGTGAAGATCAAAGGGAAGACCAACACACCTTGTTGCTCCCCAGTCCTCTTATCTTTGATCAAAACAACTTCCAGCACATTTCCATGTTCAACAAATAGGAGATGTATCTGCAAAGAAAAAAAACATCATTTCATTTAGTTAAATTTAAATACTATAATTTCAATAAAAAAATGTCTCCCATATTCAACAAATAGAAATTGTCTTTGACACAAAAATTAGAAATAATATTTACCATAATTAAATAGTATAATAGTATTACATTTTCAAATAAAAAATCTATAATCCCAAGACACAACAATGGACAATACTCCAGAAATTTTAATTTCTATCTCTTCCCATTCATCATGTCTTTCTAGCATTTAGAATAGTCAAACAAGACAAGAGAGACCCCAGACAAGTCTAACAAGCAACCTTTCCCAAATTTAGTTAATACATATTTTATAATGTAAGTAACCTTTAGTGACAAACATATGTCTTCTTTTGTAACTATTCTGGGCACAGACCCCACAAAAAGTTTTGCAAAATTCCCTGAATCTCCTGAATTTGCAAGATCCAACATAGATGTTAAAATTGTTTACACATGAATGCACCAGAAATAATTAGAATTCTTAGTAAAACATAAAAGAGAATCAAATTTTCCATTCTTTGGTCCCATTCACAAATAGAAAAGGACAAAATAAGAAAAAATATGCAAGAGACTAAAGCCTGGTGATAAAATATGTAATTTGGGACAAGAAGGTCAAAATGCAAGCTTACAGCATGGGTAGGTGAAGTCAAATTGCTAAAACATGCTACTTATTGAGCTCTCTAATACTGGATGGTAATCCCAAATCCTTTACAATATATATTACTTTTACATTAAATACCAACAACACAAATAGAATGTATCATCTATAAAATCAAGCTATGTATAGATGCATGCAATTAATAAAAAATTGCATATAAAATTCAGAATATTATTAGAAAATTTGGATATATAAATAGAATAAATTAATTTAGCAATTACATAGAGAAAATATATGTGAATGGGAAGTGGTGAATGGAACCAATGATAGATCACATGAACAAAAGCAACAACATCAGAAGAAATTGACCAATTGCTAAAGTGGTAAGTGTACATCCTATGCCAAGATGTTGCATAGAGTAAAGGCACCAACACTGTGCACTCAGTTAAAAGAGCCCCATGTGGCCCCAAATGTGGATTTATTTCATGTCCCAACCCCACTGTAATGACAACAGCTACACTATTAAACTTGACACTACAAATATGCACATAGAACTTTACATATAGATAGAAATGAACTTCTAACTTATCAATGAATGAAAGGGAGAGTGTTACTCATCTAACATAAAAAGCACTAGCATACATCCTAAAAGTGCCCAAGTGTATGGCATAACTTATTTGGATAAAAGGAGATGTCCAAGTAAAAAATGTGCATTAGAAATTTCCATTTATTGTTCTTCTGGTAAACTTGTTCAGAAGTTTCTTACTTCTTCCTAATGCAAAATTTCTTATGAAGCACTTGTAGCATCAAGAGGAAGGGTATTATAAGGTGCATATATTTCCTTTTCTTCTTGAACGTCCTTGGCTGCTACCATAATCTTGATATTGTTTGTAAAAAAAAATTAGCATAACTATCTGCATCCCCCAAACTATTGCTGAATTTCAGGATAGCATCTATATGGTTTTCTATTTCAAGTCTGCTCTTAAATAGTATGCAATCTTCTAATTTTTGGACAAAACTAGTTGCATTTAGCATTGTATTTGAGCACCATGTAACATATGAACTAGAATCTGAAAGTATAAGTTGTGTATTTCTACTGAACTGGAATAGGATTGGTTGTCTAAGAAACTCAAATGCCAATGAACCTTCACTATGAATGATATTGCAGCATTAATTTTAAAACTAAAAGATTGATTACAAATAGCTATGAAAGAAGAGAGAAACCATATATATATATATATATATATATATATATATATATATATATATATATATATATATATATATATATATATATATATATATATATATATATATATATGAAAAATACACATAGCAAGAATAAGAGCAACGTATTTGCTTTTGTAAATGATATGTCATAGAGATAGTAAAAGTGATAGAGATATTTAATGACAATCTTATGAACAATGCACAAAGTAGCGATAAAATGGGTAGCAAGATGTGTCCCAAAGAGGAGTGTCACAATGATATGAATATGAAGATCTTATTTGCCATCCTATTTGGAGAGAGATCCAATATGAAGGGGAAAACATGTACATTCAATGTGAAAAAAATAGTGAGAAATGATGCCAAAAGGATAGTTATTCGAAGTGTAAAAAGGGAAAAAGAGCCAATGGAGCACAGTGTTGTTGTATGTTTTGATAATGATGATAAAATGCTGGTAATAGTCATGGTGTGTGGAATATCAATGATAAAAGTAGTAATGACTGCAATGTCAAAAGTAATAATATAATAGAGGATTTCATTTGAGTTGCAGATTATTTGGCAGATCAAGGCAACTATCAAGAAAGGACTAATGATCAACAAAGGACTAGGACATAGAGAGAAACAATGTTTTTCTTAGTGACCAATAGATGTAAAGACAATGACAAGAATATTTTAAATAATGACAAGCAATGCTAATAGCAATAGAACATGCTTCAAAAGATTGATAATGATAATGGAGGTCACTATAAAACAATGATATAAAAATAGTGAAAGAAAGGATTCATGCAAAGAGTGATATGAAATGTTAATGTAGAGCAATGCACAATTTGATAGTAATAAAAGATCATGACTATCCAAAATAGATTCAAAGGAGGCTGTGTGGATTGATAATCTAAGGGAGCTCATCAGAACCAAAAAAGAGAAAAAACCCATTACTGTGGGGTTTTGAAATTACATTATCTCTTCCCCTTTAGCAAAAATCCTATGCTAGACGTAGCCAAATGGGTCAGGCCCAAAAATACCAGAATCATGTTTAGTTTTTAAAGAATAACCTCTCATTTTCATGACATCCAAAGGCCAGGGCTTTGAGCTTTCCTGCAAGTGCATCCCCCACTAATGTCATCGACCATGCTCTATTCTCCGGACCTTCAAAAAGACAGTTCATCTTGCATTAGTTTAGCAGTGACAAAATACTCACAATACATAAATGAACTTTATGGTCTGTTGAAACAAGGGAGGAAACGGAGCACAACCCAATGGGTGCTAGGGAGGCAGAGAATTCAAACTTACCCAAAAACATAAGAGCAGCCCAGATAACCTATCGAGCAAAAGATCCATGAAGAAAATATTAAGGCATATGAAGTATTCAAGAAGCAAAGAATAAAGTAAATGAAATGAAAAAAATCGCTAGGGTGGACATGAATTACAGGACAAAATGATGAAACATTAATGAAGCAAAGATTACAGCATATTAAAAACTCACTTGGGTTGTCATATATTAGCATAGCAGCGCCCCTAAAATCACATAATTAGGGAGCTTCCATGGTTGCATGGTAATAGGCATTGAAAGTGTAGGAGATGTGGGCAAAGAGCGTATTGGGAGCATAACACAATCCACCAGGCTGTATACCACAGTCACCTCCTCTACAATAATATTTTCATTTTCATACTTGGCCCACACAAATTTTCTATAGCAGTAAGCAAATTTCAAATTGTCATCGATCTCTTCACTTGCATTATTCACTACAATAAACTCCCAAATCTATGTATAAAAGAATCTACAAGGCTCCCAACTCTTAATCTAATTGCCCCTTTGCTACCATTAACAATGGCCAACAAATCTGAGAAAATCTTGAATGATTTCTCATAAATTGGAATGCCCAGAACGGCCTTCTCCCCCACCAATCCTTCCCTGAAATAGTTTCTCAATCCATAATCAACACTGATCTCGCAGAGCAGCATGTTCCCTATCCCGTGCAAATCATAGCTCATGATATTCGCCCACTTCAGATTTTTCCCCATTTGGGCAACTGTTATGTGATGAAATTGAAATTTGTAGCAGATCTGGTGGAATTGATGGAAAATGCAGCGGTGATCAACAGAAGAGGCAAAGATTATTCCGTTGCCTCTATCTCCACTACGCTCCGCTTTCCAAGACCAAAATCCCCAAATTTTCCTTTCTGTTCCTAGCGGTTTAGATATTCCCAATCTTTAATTTCCTTGAGCAAATTATTTTGAAGTGGGAAAATGCGTTTTCCACTTCTTTTTTTCATTTGTCTCAAATTTTTTATTTAAGACACTTCTAATAGTTTTAGTTTTTTATTTAAAATAATTAAAATGATAATTAAACTGTTTGAGATGAAAAAATAATTTCATCTTTAAAAAATGTCTTAAGTTGCCCTCTTGGGTAGTAGTGAACTATTAGCCCCTCTCCCAATTCATGATACTAATTACATCAATATAAAATACACATTAATATTAATACTTTTCCAAAATATGAAAGATGCATGAAAATGATCCAAATGTAAATATCTAACCCATTCAACACAATATTGATACTTTGTCGTGAAAGATAAACTTGCTTAACTTTCTTAAACAAAGGATTAGCCAATTGACACAATATTGGTCCTTATCATGAAAGTGAGGCGTTCTAATTATTCACTCAACGTGCAAAATTAGTTTAAGCTCCTCGTCTTCAAAAATAACCACATTCCCTCATGACAGCAAGTGTCAATTTTGACGTCATAAGAAAGATTCACTGAAAATATCTGCTTACGTCAATGGTGATAGTAATCCGTTAGGAGTAAGGATCTATTAATGATGGGGGCCAGGTCACCCCAATAAAAAAAATGGCTAACACATTCCGCACGACACGCGGATATCAATAAATTTCAGAAACCTTGGAAAGATGCTTGCTTCCAGCTACACCAATATTCATAAATTTCAGAAAAGTGAAAGGTGCTTGCTTACTAGCCACGCCAATCGTAATAAATTTCAGAAACCTCGGAAAGATGCTTGCTTCCAGCTACACCAATATTCATAAATTTCAGAAAAGTGAAAGATGCTTGCTTACCAGCCACGCCAATCTTAATAAATTTCATGAACGTGAAAGATGCCCCAGGGTACACAGTGAACTTGGTTAAGCTTGTGTTAGGCCAGCTCTAATATGAACGATAATAATTTTTTTATGGAGGGTTCAGTCTTGCGAGGCAGCCCAGCGAGGTACGAAGTCTGTGAATTACCAACTAGCAAAGGTCATCACGAAGCCTGTTTAAGAACCCGATACAGGCCCACTCGTGCCTGAAACCTCTTTGGCTAAGACCCAGGGACTGAGGAGCATCCACATTGCCAAATTCGCCTGGGGCACGATCCCAGCTTCATCCCTTATGATGTCCGAGCCTTGCACTCGGCAAGACTTGATCTCTGGTGGGCTCATTGTGAACCATTCAACTTCGCCAACAGATTGATTCTCAATTCTTATTATAAATGCACACCTAAAACAGTTGTCATCATAGAGATGATGTCAGATCATCAAATAATGATTATAAGTAAAAGCATATAACCCCTAGAAGCAAATGTAACCCCTCATAATTTGATTGAGCTTGTTCAGATCAAAGCTCACAAATCAGGCTTCTTAATGGAGGAGATCAAATCTCTATCAAAACCAGCTCTGGAGGATGTGCTAGGCATGAAAGGTGGACATGGAGAATACAGCTATGCAAAAAACTCTTCATTTCAGGTAAACAGCACTCATTTCCTTTTAAATCTCTTTGCTTTCTACTATACAAATAATGGAAAAACTATATTTGCAATATTTCCTAGTGCAGTCAAATGGTCTTGAAGCTGCGAAACCAATTCTGGAGCGTGCCATTTATGAGTATATGAGATTGATGACTAATGTCGGAGGCATATTTAGGATAGCAGATTTCGGGTGTGGTACCGGGAAAACTACTCTTGTGATGGCTTACACCATTGTGAGTGGTGTGCAACGCTCGCTTCCCGAACAACAGTTGCCAGAATTTGAGGTGTTTTCATCGACCTTCCTACCCACGCAGATAACGATGGTGATAACAACTCATTAGATGGAAGGTCTTACATTGCAGCCGCTGTGCGTGGATCACATTTTAGACGTTTACTCCCACGGAAAAGCCTGCATTTTTGTCACTCTTCTCTCAGTCTCCACTGGCTTTCACGGGTGGGTAAAAAACCCTAACTTGTCTATATCTGAATTCTATGTAGTGTCAAAAACCCTAACCCTAAGTTAGTAAAAAAACCCTAACTTATCTGATGATTACATTTCAAGTGACTGTGAGGAGGATGTAGCAGCTGCATATCTAGAACAGTTCGACACAGACTTCACAGCGTTTTTAAAGGCCCGGGCAGAGGAGATGGTTGATGGAGGATGTATGTTCATATCTCTGCCGGGGCGTAGTGAAGGAGCCCACATAATGGATGAGCAAGGCGTATGTGGATATGTTGCGCGCCACATAGAAAGTGCATTTGGAGAACTAGTTAATGAGGTTTATATATCGCATGCTCTCTTCTCCTGTACTTCTCCGTTTGTTTATCATGTTTTTTTTAAGGCGGTAGTGTAAAATCAGTGTGGTTGAGATGATGTAGGAGTATTTTAAAGTTCATGAATTTAGTAGTGCAATTACGTTAAAAGTTCAAATTTTAAAAAAATTTGTTTGAATAAAATAATAAAAAATTAATTTTATTTTTGTCAAGCAAATTTAAAATTCCAGATGAGAGGTGAATGGGGATATTTTTAGGTAGAGTTCTATTGGGGGACTTAATGCTCTATTTTGAGGAATAAGACGTCTTACTAAGAATAAAAAAAATTGCAGTTCATCAAAAATAGAAATTCCTACTTTTTAGACTTGCATCTTTCAATATGTGAAAATGAGATGGGGCTATTTATTTTCTCCACTAGGTTAGGAATATTTTCTACCATTTTTCAAACATTAAAGTTTAGATTTTTGTTAAGAAATAGTGTTTTGAGGGAAAACGTAATTGTATTATTTGTTCTATACAAAGTATACGACAAGGGTATTCTATTCATAACAATTATTTGTCAAGTATCCCCATCTCTATTTTTAGAAATCCCCCTCCATGAAATCCGATCCTAATATTTAATTGGAAAAGATTAAGCGTTAAACCAATTTCATCTACTAAAATCTTTGATCTTCAAAAGTATGGACTGTTATTTTCCCTAAAAGTTTTCAATTAATCATGTATGATAATTTTTCTTGCTTCATTGAATGTACTCCATAAAAATATATCCCACATTTTGAATAGAATCTTATCCTTGTTTTCTTTCTTTCTTTCTTTTATTGGACAAGATCAAATCCCAAACTCACATGGTTATCATATCATAACTTCTTGAAATGCTCCCAACCTATGTAGTTTAAAGTAAATAAGATTGGATACTTCTCACAAATAACAACATTAAATTACCCTCTAAATGTAAAAATGCGAATATTTAAGTTCATAGAGTTTGAAATTATTAATTTATGCTAAATATTAAATTTTAAGCTATATTATGCAGTTATTGTTCTGATATAAAATGGAATT
Source organism: Chamaecyparis obtusa (assembly GCA_027943335.1). NCBI lineage: Eukaryota > Viridiplantae > Streptophyta > Pinopsida > Cupressales > Cupressaceae > Chamaecyparis > Chamaecyparis obtusa. The sequence continues at coordinate 341,825 of BSBK01001633.1, forward strand.
TTATTATTGGTAGGGTATTGTTGAAAATGAAAAATGGAAATCATTTAAGATACCATTTTTCGGTCCAAATTTAGAAGAAGTGGAAAACATTGTGAAGAAAGAGGGATCATTTGTAGTAGAGTTTGTAAAAACTATTAAAGAAATTCATCCATATTCTATGAAACATTTGAAAAGAGACGAAGAAAATATGTTTGGAAGACTGATAGCCAACAATTATAGGGCAGCATTTGAAAATATTATAGAAGGTCATTTAGGATGCAAGAAATTGACTGGAGAACTATTCTCTAGAATCAGTAAGAATGCTTCAATTCAAGTAGAAGAATATCTCTCTGAAGAAACAAGTCTGCTTGTTGCATTTCTCATAAAGAAAGGAGCTCACAATAAGACCTATCAATAAATAGTGTTCAACATATCACCATCAAATATTATGAAAAATGCAACTAAATTATAATAATATAATAAATTTCAAAATATTAGAGTTAGAATCTTTCTAGTTATTGTTCATATTGTAAGGAAAGTTTGCATAAATGGATTTTCATTGACATTAATAATTTCTCAATTGTATGTCTATATACTAGATAGTAGTTGTTACTTTACTTCACCTCCCTTCACTATAAATTGAGTCTTACATTTGAAGGAGACAACAAAAATTAATGGAATATGTCTTTAATCTATTTGTACATTTATGCTTTCATTTAAATTCATTTTGAGCACACATTAACTTGACAAACCTAGCTCTCCCAATATAGTCATCACGCCAATTGACCCCAGATTTTGAAATCGTATAGGAGCCATGTTCTGGAGTAAATTCAATATGATAATTTTTTGGAGTCAAAGGAAATATTATATGAAATTGGTTTTGCTTCTCCATTTTGTTGTGTAAAGAGAGGTAAATGCATTGTGTTGTTTGATGTCGAGATTTGAATTTATTTGGTCAAGAAGGCATGATCCTGAATCTTCCTAAAAAAACTCTACGGATTCTTTGGTAGCACTCCTTGTTCTTGTGGGTAGAGAATAAGAAAAAAATTATAAAGGCTAAGATATTTTCAGGTGCGGTTCCTTATTTCAAGTTGATGTTTTCCATGAGATTGTAATTTATAGTATTAGAGGGATTTTGATGTTCGTAAAAACATTTAAAAGTGGTTGTGATTCATCTTGCAGAGGTAATGCCAACATCTCCTAGCACTTATTTCCTACGTAGAACTTTGTATTGAGAGAAGGTATGTATTTTCGAAGGGCACTTCAGATCAATGCAAGTTTATTTTCATATCTAGGAAATATTCATCTTCTTGTTCTAGAGCATGAAGTGTGTGAGGGATGCGAGTGTTACCAATTGGAAGGCCAACAAACATTTGTCCGTTTGCTGACTATTTGACTATTCAGCTTCTTGGATTGGGCTTATTTATCTCTTCCATGTTTCATTGTAATTCTCATTCTTTTGGTGACATTAAAATATATATTTCTCTGCTCTCAATGTGGATGTAGGCTATTTGCCAAACCATGATAAATATGTTTCTTGAATCTTTGTGCATTTATATTCTATTCATCATCTATTTATTTTCTACTTTTAAATCTTTACAATTGGTATCAGAGCGAGCTTGAATCATTGTTGAGATTTCAGAGGTTGAAATTTCAGAATCATGAAAGATTTTAAAGTGCAGAAATTTTCTAGGAAGAATTTAGAGATATGGAAGATTCAGATGAAATATTTGTTGATTAAGCAAGACATTTGTCTTGTGCTCGATGGAAAAAGGAAGAAGCCATCCACCATGAAAGATGAAGATTGGGTAACACTTGACGAAAAGTCCAAGGCAACAATCTTCCTTTCACTTAATGAAAATGTGTCGTTCAATGTTGCGGAAGAGAAAGAAATGAAATAAGTTTGGGACAAACATATAAAAACATATGATGTGGTGTCGACTACGAATAAAGTGTTCACCATCAAGAAATTATACAAGCTCAAGATGAACGAACATTGCGCAATGAGAACCCACATAAATGAATTCAACACATTGATAAGCCAAGCCAATTCAGTTGGCATGACTCACGATGATGAGATTAAAGTTTTTCTTATTTTATGCTCTCTTTGAAGCAACCGGGATGGTGTTATTACAGCTGTAAGCACTTCAGCCTCAAGTTCCAAAAATTCATCCTTTGAATGAAGTATCTTCCACTCTTCCTTCCGAAAACTTAAGGAGGAATAATAATGATCCCTCACCTGGTGATGCTCTCACAATGGTAGTCTAGAGGAAGAGAAGGTGGTTGTTGGTTTTGTGGGAAGGCTGGTCATGTTAAGAAAGATTGTAGGAAAAAAAAGAAGGCACAACAACAAGTATTGGACAACGGAGCGAACATAGCTCATGATAAAGATTTTGGCATCTTAATTCTTTCCACAAGCGACACAACATCTGAATCTGGGGTCCTAGATTCTAGTACTTCTTTTCACACCACATCATGCACATATTTGTTCAAAAACTACCAAGAAGGTGAGTTTGGAAAATTTTATTTGGGTGACAATAATTCATGTAAAATTATTGGAAAAGGTGATGTTGTTTTGCACTTAAATGGAGGAATTAAATTGTTGGTTAAGATATGTTCGGCATATTCCTAAATTGAGGAAAAATTCAATTTCTGTAAGTCAGCTATATACTCAAGGTTTTCTCACTACTCTCACGGACACATGGAAAGTCACTAGTGGTTCTATGGTTATCACAAAAGGCAATAAAGTGGGCAGAATTTATATTTAAGAAACTATTGGTGAGGTGGGAACTGCTATGACTCTTGTAGGAAGCGATGTCACTCTTTGGAATCAAAGATTGGGTCACATGCACAAGAAAGGACTTGAAGTTATGCCGATCCGAGATCAATTACCTAGTCTTCAATGTGCATACTCAGAGTTTTGTGAACATTTCCTTTGTGGGAAACAAAAATGGGTCAGCTTCTTGAAGAATGGCCATGACAAGAAGACAACACCATTGGAGTTGATACACTCGAACATCTTTGGTCCTACAGAGGTAACCACTCATGGAGGGGAAAATTATTTTGTCACTTTTCTTGATGATTGTACAAGGAAGGTATGGATTCATATGATTTCTCGTAAATCTGAAGTATTTTCAAAATTTAAAAATTTCAAAGCACTTGTTGAAAATCAAAGAGTTCATAAGATTAAATAATTGAAAATAGATAATGGAGGAGAGTTTTTCTCTTTGGAATTTGACCATTTTTGCATAGACCATGGTATTCAGAGAATTAAGATTGTCCCCTTCACTCCTCAAGAGAATGGAGTAGCGAAAAGAATCAGCCGAACTATCCTTGAGAAAGCACGGTGCATGCTTTCTAATGTTGGTTTAAGTAAGGAGTTTTGGGAGGAGGCTTGCAATACATCTATGTATCTAATTAATTTGAGTCCTTCGTATCATTTGGATTTCAGTATCCCAGAAGAGGAGTGGTTGGGAAAGCGAATCTCTTATTCTCATCTCTTCATGTTTGGTTGTCAAGCATCTGTCCACGTTCCTAAAGAAAAAAAGAGCAAACTGGATCCTAAATCTCAAAAGTGTATCATCATGGGTTATGGAGAAGAATAATTTGGTTTTTGATTGTGGGATCTCGTCAGAAAGAAAATTGTAAGAAGCCAGGATGTAGTCTTCAATAAAAAGTTCTTTCCAGAGTTTTAAGCAGAAGGAGAATCTATAAGTGATTGTATATCTTATTCAACATTTCAAAATAATCATTCATATAAATTATTTGGGAATAATATTCAAAACACAGATGGAACTCAAAACTTCAGTTCACCCACCTTTGTCTTAATCTCTATCCCTAATTCTTCAACGTCTTCTTCTTATTTTGCAAATAACATCGAGATAGTCAATCTGGTGAATTTGGTGATATGCGAACAAAACAAGAATAGGGTATAGAAAACATCTTGAATGAACAAGGAATAATGTCAAAATAAATTGGGTCTTCACAAGAAGATTACGGTGAAACAACTAGACATCACATGGTGGAATCTACTCACAATGGTGAATATACTCACAACATTACCAGTCATAGCCCTCACAAAATCTCCTATGATGCAGCAACAACAAAGAAGGCAGCCTCACATGAAGAGGAGTGTGGGATGCCTTCTATAGCCCCACATAGGACACAGAGCCCCACCCCTCCTGTAGGCATGTGTGGGACATGCTCCTCCTCCACTAAAGACTCGCATGGTATGTGCTACATCTCATCTACTGCAGACCTGCATGGTATGGAGTCTAATTTCTCTAGCACTGACACTGAACATACTAGTATGTCCCATGTGGTAAAGTGTACATCAAATAAATAATTTGGTGAAACCACCATAGTTTATCGACCCACAGCCCCTCTAATAACAAAATCTAATTTCCAACATGATAATTCGATGACTCCTAGATAGTCTAATGTTTGACATATTGATATGCAGATACATACTAATAATATTCAGACACATGATATTTCTTGTAGTGTTGATATTAATTTACAATCAAAATTATGTATTGATTATAATCAAAACCAAGGATTAAGGAGATCTACCAGACAAAGGAAAATTCCCTCTAACTTTTCATACTATGAATTGTTATTTGATCAAGAGGCAAAGCCTGAGATTTTAATCTTTGAGCATATAGAACCAACAAATTATAAAGAAGCTTGTGTCAGCAGTGATAAGGATAAATGGAAAATTGCTATACAAGAAGAAATGATCTCTTTGGAAGCTAATCATACTTGGGATTTGGTCTCTCTACCATAAAAATCAGAAACCACTTAAGAATAAGAGGGTTTATAAATTGAAAGATGAAGGTAGAGGAACAAAAAGCTATAAAGCATGATTAGTGGTAAAAGGATATGCTCAGTGAGAAGGGATTCATTTCACTAAAATTTTCTCACCGGTTGTTAAAATGACAACTATCCACATTGTTTTGGGACTTGCAACTGTGTGGGATCTTGAATTGTAATAACTTGATGTAAAGACTACATTTCTACATGGTTATGTGGATGAGGAGTTGCTTATGGAGCAGCCTCGAGGCTTTATCTAAAAGGGGCACGAAAACCTTTATTCCAGGTTGAAATGGAGTTTGTATGGGATCAAACAAGCCTCGAGACAATGGTATTTGAAATTTGATCACTTCATGATTGATCAAAACTTCATAAGATGTGAATTTGATCCATGCATTTATTGTAAGAAACTTCCAAATTGTCAATTTTTCATTCTTCTTCTATATGTTGATGATATGTTGGTAGCCGGTCCAAGTTCTAGAATTGTTGGTGAGCTGAAATCAAAATTAGCAAGTAAGTTTTCCATGAAAGACTTAGGGGCAGCTAAGAAGATTCTTGGTATGAGAATCACATGGGATAGAAAGAAGAAATAAATTACTTTGTCTCAAAAGGATTACATTAACAAAGTTGTGGACAGATTTGGCATGACTGATGCAAAGATAGTTTCTACTCCTTTTGCTTCTCATTTTCAGCTATCTTCCAAAGTGTGCCCAAAAACACAAGTGGAAAAGGAATTCATGGACAAAATTCCTTATAAATTAGTAGTTGGTAGCATAATGTATGATATGGTTTCCACCCATCCTGACATTGCCCATGTGGTGGGAGTAGTGAGTAGGTTCATGAACAATCCCAGGAAGCTTCATTGGGAAGCTGTTAAATGGATACTAAGATATTTAAAACGAACTTTAGATTATGTTTTATGTTTTGGTGACAACAATGAACAACTGCAAGGATTCATGGATTCTGATCTTGCTGGAGATTTGGATAAAAGGAGTTCTACTACCAGTTATACTTTCATGTTTTTCAAAGTTTCCATTAGTTGGGCCTTGAGGTTGCAACACTCTATTGCTCTTTCTTTTGCTGAAGCTGAATACTTGGCTCTTTCTGAAGGTGCTCAGAAGATGATTTGGTTGCACCATTTACTTGGTGATATGAAGTATCCACAAGATGATTATGCTTTATTCGGTGATAGTCATATTGCCATTTTCATGGCTCATAATCATGTTGATCCCTAAATTTTTTTTGTCTATTAGTGTCTTACACTTAGTCATTTTCTAGGCAATGTTGGTCAGTCATCACTGTGACCAAGTCATCATATATAGGTCGAGTCATCTATAATGTACATTTACCAAGCAGTAGTCATTGCCAAGTAAAACAATGGTCACCGAGTACTTTTGAATTAGTAGAGTTAGCTTTTTCCAAGCTATGTAAAGAAGACAATGCCAAGCACTAGAGTATAAAGAAAAGTGAATGCTAAAAGCCAGAGATATCTAATGCTGAGAAAGCTAGAATTTACATATGTATTTGTTATGGCACAAACACTTAGGTAAACCATTTTGGCCAACATTTATATTTCATCTATTGTTTGTTAAGGGAATCACAGAGGTGATTACGCTCTTATATTGTAATCATGAATCCCTATGTAATACATAGAACCAATCAAAATTAGGGAAAGGTTAAGTGACAAAATGAGATAATCTAGATCTTAGATCTTAAATCTTGGTGAAAATCAATTGTCTATATAAGAGGTGGTCTATGCCTTAAAATAATGTATGAGTGGAAGAAAGAGTGTGACAGAGAGAATATCTTCAGAATAGAGAAGTATTCTTATAGAGTTCAGTGACTGAGTAGAACATATCAAAGTAGTGAAGGGAAGAACAGAGACATACTTGACATATGAGATCAAATCTATAATAGAAGGATAGGATTTGTAATCACCATAACAATACAAACTGAAGGATCAGGTACTGAGACATTTTAACAAGTGTGTCAGGGTAAATCTTTTAATAGAGTGGTTTTGACAGAACTTAGTAAATATCTTAACCAAGTTCTTACTTAGTTGTAAGTCTTAAATCCTTTTATAAGATACATTGTATAAATCTTAAATCTCTTAATAGGGTAGACCCCTCACAGGGTAGATCATATTTTGCGATCAAATTTGTATCCCTAATAGGAAAAATTTATACTGTAGTAGTGAAGATTTGTGGGTGTCATCCACAACCCCATTTTACCTTTCAAGTGTTTCTGGGTAACCAAAATCATTGTGTTATGTGTATTTTTCAAGGGTGATGTTTATCTTATTAGATCTATTACATTGTTGAGTTTTATATGTTAATGTTATGGAAGGTTTCATTTATGTCAAAATGGAGAAATCATTGATATCTGATTCAGCTCCCCCCCTCTCAGTATCACATTTTCCCAATAGATTTCCAACAATTGGTATCAGAGATTTTGTCTCTTATAGAAGTCTAACCACTTGTGAGATAAAGATGTTGAGATGGAGGTTTATAAGTTGGGAAAAATCAAAGAGAATTATAAGATTGACATTCAACTTTCATTACAACAACTTGAAGCAGCCAGAGGAGAACTGAAGAAATCCTTAAGTAGAAGAAGAGAAATTGCTATTCAACAAAATGAAACACAATATCAAGAAGAAGATACTACTAGACTATTTGATAGTTGAAACTCTGTAGAAAGTGACAAAGCCATAAAAGAACTATTGGAGAAAAACAACATACTGACTGAGGACATCATTGATGTGAAGAGAGAACAAGAAACTCAATCTGTGAGACTCTGTGAAGTAGTTGAACATAAAAAGAAAGTTGAAGAAGACAAGACAATGGTCGAAGAAGATAAAAGACAAATATCAATGAGACTTGATGAAAAGACAAATGACATGCAAAGGTTTACAAACAATAAAATAGACATGGTAAATCAACTACTACTAGCTAATCAAGAATTGGGTAGAAAAGATGTGGAACCCACCAATCTGAGATCAGAAAAAAATCAACTAAGGACTGAATTGAGAGCTGAAAAGGAAGTTAAAATGAAAGGATGAACAAGCCTAACAAAGCTATAAGATACTTTGAAGAGCTGTTAAGGTCACCTAGAAGATCTAGTGATACATTTGGACTTGGACTTAATGAGAAATCATCATCCACTAAGGAAGGAGAATCATCAAATAGTGGAGAGAAAAGGAGTGCTAGACCAAAGAACAACAAGCATACATGTCATCACTATGGAAAGCTAAGACATATAGCCAACATTTGCAAAAGAAAACATGGTAAGTCTGATCCTAAACCTAAACTTAACGTTGTTTTAACTGTAAGAAACATGAACATCAGGCGCAAGAATGCAGGTCAAAGGTCAGTAATCCACCTACCTCACCAAAATTTTAAGGAAATTATTTCAACTATCAGAAATATGGACATAGAGAATTTGAATGCAGATCAAAACCCAAATGGTCATCAAATCAACAGACTAAGTCACCTAAGAAGGGTAAGACATATAATTGGGATTACAACACTTGGTACAATTATCATTACTATTGAAAATATGGGCACATTGGAGAGAATTGTCTGAAGACACATTTTAGGGGCAAATCCAAGAGTTGGATGAATGGAAGTATGGTATGATATAAATGCAATAAGATAGGTCATCTAAAGAAAGATTGCAGATCACCCATACAGAGCAATGATCAAAGCAAGAATGAAGAAATTATTGAGCAAATGAGAAATCAGATGAAAAAAACTTGGCAGAAGAAAGAAGAGGGAAGCAGTAGTGAAGCCAGTACACCTGAGGTCACCCAATCTGATAGATCAGGTGATGACACCACTCCGAACTAAGAAAAGAAGGTATGTATGGAACTGAGTCCTCCAATGTTTTAATCTTACATCATTTCCTAACATATGTTGAGAAAAAGGTCAATATCTACATAGATTAAGATGCATTAGGACAGATTTGAGAAAAGTGCAACAATTCATATTTGATACCGAGCATTAGTATTTTATTCTATGGTGACCAAGTCACTAATGTTTTATGAGTACCTATGATAGCTCAGATGTGATGTACACTGAGCTGTAACTGAATGGTTGTATCGATCAAGCTTATGTTGACTAAGTTTAACATGAGATTGTCGAGACAGTTGTATCTCGCCTAGAAAGTGTACAGATCATTAAAGAAGCCCTAATCTGACCATTTGAAGTCTATAAAGTGGGAAGTTACTATTTATTTCATTTCACTAGTGGATTAAGAATTTCTAAGAGTGATTCAAAGAGCGAGTAACCAGTGTGATTAGTGCTAAGTACGATTTCAAAAATCTTCACAATGTGTCATTGGTAAAAACATCAAAAGAACACTTGTGCAAGGTACTTTACTGAGTAAAATCTTTTCAATACTTTAATCCTTAAGTTATGAGACATGGAATCATCATCATTAGCTATGACAAAGAAGCAAGGAAATGATGTCTTCAATGCTCAATTAGTAAAGAATGAGGCATGTAAGCCACAAAAGTTTTAGGCTACTCTAGAAAGTGTGATCATGGGAGATATAACTAGAGCCCTATTGTCAATTCTGAAGAATGTTCTAATGATAAATGATATGTGGTCATGTTACATGTGTAAGATTAGAGAAATTAGTGATTATGAACTTAGAGAAGCATATGAGAAACTATGCAGCAAAGGGGTGTTGAAGTCGTAACATCAAAAGGTTGTCGAGAAAGGGTTAGTTCATGCCCTTGACTTTCCCCAAAATTTCAAAGTAGAATGGATTAAGATTATACTGAGAAGAGTACATGACATGAAAATTTGGCTGGAGGATGGACCAATCCAAATAAAAAAATACATGATTCACCCGGTAACTGGATACCCTAAACTCCCTAGAAATAAAACTATGAGATGTCAAAGGAAAGAGGAAATTTAGGAAAACACACAGGCAATAAGGAATAAGTGTGGCATAACTATTTATAATATCATCGACCTGGAAATCGAGTTTGTAGTAAGGGTGATATCACACAAATTCTATCAATCAAGTTGGTTGGATAGTCTCCCATGCATGGAAATGGGCCAAGCTTGGAAAAAATTAAGAAGGATCATACCTATGACCTTGCCGAGATCCAACTAACACAACTTGGTGAGAATTTTACATCAATCCAGAAAGCAAAGAATTCAATGTGTAAGCTCAGTTCCTTTCTGGTTTGTTTATTCTTCTACATTCAGAAAAAATTTCCTACTATTGGGGGAGTAGTATTGGATAAGAGTAGGCCAGTGACAATTCAGATCAATGAATTTGTTAGTCAAATGGGTGATAACTTTGAGAGCATTATGGAAAATTACTTTGTAGAATTTAAGAAGAAAATGAGGAAGAGAAGTAGGATTCATGTATCCTTAGTAGAGAAATAAAAACATGACATATGCTTCCTAGTTGACACTGACCTCACATATGCTCAAGCTGTAATATCGAGGGTATGATGGATAATTCCATTTCCTTATGAGGTAAACATTAATGAAGGTTTCAAAAGGTTTGATCAAGATTTCAGGTTACTATGTACCTGGATTCTTCCTCATTTTTGTTGGAGGATCTAGAAGGAGTGCAAAAACCACATCTTTCGCAATTGCTCTACTCCCTCTAAAATTATTTTTGAAAAAATCATCCATGCAGTTAAGCAAAAAAATTTATGTTGTGGTAAACCTAACACTCTTGCAGGCAAAGCCTGGGCTGTAACTCAGGATAAAAGACAGAACTGTGTGTGGACCTACCCTCCTACTGGTTGGACCAAAGCGAACTTTGACGGCATGACAAAAGGGAACCTTGGTCAAGATTCCAGTGGAGGAATAATTAGGAACAACTTTAGTATTGGAACTGCGGCTATCAGGCTCCCCTTGGGTGCCCAGACGAATCACTATGCTGAAGCCAATGCTACTCTTCAAATCACCAAACTTGTTAAAGATCAAGGGGTTAAGTGGCTCTAGCTTGAAGGTGATTCAATGAACATCATCAATTGCCTCAACCTAACTAACCCTCCCTCATGGACCATAGCCAACATTATAGCTAAAGCTAGTGCCATTCTCAACAACTTTGATAAGGTGTTCATCTCCCATGTGTACAGGGAAGTCAATGGTAGGGAAGTCAATGGTGTGGCAGACTGGTTTGCCAACTTGGGAGTCACCAAGGATGCTAAGAAAATATGGCATAATGGAGATGAATTTCCTAGAGATGTGAAGAGTACCCTAAAAAAGGAATGACTCCAGTGCACTGAGGGAGAAATATTTCTTCCTTAGTTCCTGGCTTGGAGGTTGGGTGATACTTCTTCTCTCACGCCACTCTTCGATCAGTCCCTCCTTCAGTTCTTCTTTTGGGTGGTGCCTTGGTTGTCTCTAGCCTCGCCTATCCGGCTCTATTGTGGTTCTTCGGGCATGGCCTTTGTTTGGTTTTCCCATTGTTAGTTTTGTTTGGCTTTCTTCCTTCTGTTCTAGACTTGTGGGTTTCAGGCACCCTGTAAAACTTGTTTTACTTAATCAAAAACATTAATGAACCACAACAACAATCATAGCCTTGTTAGCTCAGAAAGTTGATAAGAAGGATACCTATTTTGGAACCTATGAGGAAGAAAAGGCTAAGATAACCATGGGAGTAAAGTCCGCTACCATGGAGAGAAAGAGGAAAAATATAGAAAATATGATAGGAGAAATAGAGATAGACGCATCTCTAGAACTGACTCAAGGATTAGGAGAAGATAAATCAAGTGATGTAGTGAAAGTGAAGAGGAGGAGAAAGTAGTAGAGAAGAAAGACAAGAAGACACCAGTTGTTGAGCTTGTGAAAAAAAAAATGCATAAACCTAAGCCTATCTCCTCACCAGTACTTGGGCCAAGAACTAGGGCAACCTCTACATTTGTAGCTTCCGAGCCTCAAAAGAAAACCCCTGCATCAAGAAAGAGAGAAACTATTCAACCTAAGGAAGTGCTAAGCTAGTTGAGGAAGAAGCTACTCGAAGAAAAATTATTTCAGAGAAAGATGATGAGGAAACTGAAATTGATGAGGAAATAAAGAATAAGGCACCACTATAGATAAACATACTGACTGTAGATGAAATATGCCACAACATCAAGAGCTCTATTGGTCTAGCAGGCTTCAAGAAAGTAAAATTTGAAAAGATGAGTATAGAGGACAAGGAAAAAGTTAGAGAAGCAATGCTTGATATGCTCTATACATTCAAGATGATATCACTTCAAATAGCTACTTTGATTCCTAATGAGTTATATTAGAGACTAGCACAAAAATGGGAATATGCCCTTAGAATAGAAAAGGAAATCAGGGAAAGCACACTAGCCGAAGTCACACCAGATTTTTCCCTTGTTTACATTTGAAACAATACATTGAGTAGTAAAAGAATAGATTCATTCCTAAGCTAATGGAATACTCTATCCTTCAACACAAGGTTGAATATGTTGTTCATCAAAGTATCAAGGTATGGAAGATCATTTTTGGTCTTATAACTGATAAAAGCACACAATAGGTAGCTAGCAAATCTATGGGAGTTGAGATAGATAATAAAGAGGATGTTAGTGAACCTAACATTGAGGAGGAAGAAGTTCCAAAGATTGAAAAATGTGAGAAGATAGTTGAAATAACCATTGTTGACATCACTGAGGATACCCCAGTAAAAACTCATGTATTGACCGAGGAAGAAATTCAAGCTGAGGCAGCAAAAGATATATCTTTGCTGAGTAGTAATCATGTGTTATTACAAGTACTAGGCTATCCAAATATTGAGGATTCATCAAATTTTAAAGTTACCTATGCTAGTCCACACAAAGTTATAGTTTATATCCTAGTTGGTCTTAGTACTATCGAGGAACAAGACAATTTGGTAACTACACCTTAGTCTACATCTGTCGAGGAGTCAAACAATGGAAAAGAATAACAGTCTGCATTTTTAATAGTAAATCCTCATGTGGAGGAAAAGGAACCAAAAAAGAAAGAGACAGGAAAGGAAATAGATACTCAAGAGCCTAAGGAGAAAGAGGCAATAAAATCTCTTGCATAGGTGCCGAGTGGAACAACACCTAAGAAAATTTCACGAAAAAATAAGGTAAAATCTCCTACCCCACAGGTGACACTCAAAGAAGTTATTGTGATTCCTATATGGGACACATATAATATGTACTATGAATAGATGCAAATTATACAAGATCTACTGAAGAAGAAGATAAAACATGAAGAAATGAGAAGGAAGCATCAGCAAAAGCAAGTACTTCATGAAATAAAAGGTATATTTATTGATGCTTTTGAAATGACTAATGTTAATGACTCTGACCCTATCCTGGAACAACTTGTCCATATTGTCAAGAAAGTGACTAATGATGACAGTGAGGTGAATGATAAGTTTTTGTAGTGGTCAGAAAGAAAATTCAAGACCAAGGTACTTAATAAGGTCTCTACTAATATAGCAGTGAAGCAGGTAGAACTTTCTACCCTAGTAACAGATTCAAAAAGAGTTGTACTAAATGCACAATCTTTGTACAAGAAATTGTGTGATGTAGAAGTAGTCACTAATGACAACTAGGAGCTGGTAGATAAGCTATAGCTAGACATATAGTCTACTGGTCATTCATTGATTTTGGATGCCAGTTCAAGCTCTATACATTACACAAGGCTTCTATATACTCAAGGGAGGTTAGCCAAGTTGATGGCTAATGATGGTAAGATAAGGAGTTGCTTCCTCTCCATTCATACAATTTTAACACCTCATCTGGAGTCCATACAAAGAGAGTTAGCTATGAAAAAGTAATTAGTATAGGAATATCCCCATCTTTCTATTGTCGAGAGCCTAGTTGACCTAGTTGCCAAGCTAGAGGTAAAATATGAGGTTTTGAATATTGCAACATCTAGTTGGGACAATGCATTGCACATGGTCATGAAGCTTCATAAACCATTTTTTGAAAAATATTTCAAACTCCCTACACCCCAAGAACTTCAAGTGACAAAAACAAGGGGGAAATAGTAGAGTGACATGACATGTTAAGTCACAAAGAGGGAATAGATTTAGAGACCAAAATTAGATTGAAGAAAGCGGAATTGAATGATATGACATACTATGTTTTGTAAATGTGTATCTGTATTCGAGTATATGTCAAGTAAGGAAGTCTTATATGTAAAAATGTAAATATTTTTGTTTTGTTAGACCGAGTTAAGTTTTAGTGGGAGTATTTTGTATATAGTTTAATTACTACTAATTACTCTTGTAAATGTAATGAAAATGTCATGACAAAGTATTTTTGCCACTAATGTCAAAGGGGGAGATTGTTGATCCCTAAAGTTTTGTTTTCTATTAGTGTCTTAAATTTAGTCCTTTTCTAGGCAATCTTGGTCAATCATCACTATAACTGAGTCATCATATATAGGCCGAGTCATGTATAATGTACATTTACCAAGTAGTATTCACTGTCGAGTAAAACAGTGGTCATCGAGTACTTTTGTATTAGCTGAGTCATCTTTTTCTAAGAACTATGTAAAGAAGACAATGCCGAGCACTAGAGTATGAATAATAGTGAATGATGAGTGCCAAAGATATCCAATGTCGAGCAAGCCAGAAGTGACATATGTGTTTTTTATGGCACAAACACTTAGGTAAACCATTTTGGTGAGCATTTATATTTAATTTTCTATTTGTTAAGGGAATCATAGAGGTGATTACACTCTTATATTGTAATCATTAATCCCTATGTAATACATAGAACCAATCAGAATTAGGGAAAGCTTAAGCAGAAAAAATGAGATAATCTAGATCGTAGATCTTAAAGCTTGGATAAAATCAATTTTCTATATAAGATGTGTTCTATACCCTAAACTGATGTATGAGTGGAAGAAAGAGTGTGATAGAGAGAATATCTTCAAAATTGAAAAGTATTCTGATAGAGTTTAGTGACCGAATAGAATAGAGAAAAGCAATGAAGGGTAGAACAGAGACATACTTGATAGATGAGATCAAATCTACACTAGAAGGAGAAAATTTGTAATCGGCATCACAATGCAAATCGAAGGATCAAGTACTGAGACATTTTAACAAGTGTATCAGGGTAAACCTTTAAACAGATTGGTTTTGACAGACCTTAGTAAATCTTTTAACCGAGTACTTACTTAGTTGTAAGCCTTAAATCCTTTTACAAGGTAGATTGTGTAAATCTTAAAGCTCTTAATAGGGTAGACCCCTCACAGGGTAAATCATATTTTGTGATCAAATTTGTAGCTCCCTAACATGAAAACTTTATACTGTAATTGTGAAGATTTATGGGTGTCATCCCCACCCCAATTTTACCTTTCAAGGGTTTTTGGTTAACCAAAATCATTGTGTTATGTATATTTTCATAGGTGATTTTTAGCTTATTAGATCCATTACATTGTTAAGTTTTATGTTAATGCTATTCAAGGTTTTGTTTATGTCAAAATGGATAAATCAGTGATATTTGATTCCCCCCCCACTCTCAGTATCACATTTTACCAATAGATTTTAAAAAAATCATATATCTTAGCGATGTTCAAAAAAGATTGACATTCATGATCATTTTGTGTGGCACAAGGTTGAATAGGGAAGATTGAAGGTTGTTAAAATTGACACAAAGGTCAATCTGGCAGATATTTTCACTAAGGTTGTAGCCAAAGAGAAGTTCAAATGTGCAAGAACTTCTATTGGCCTTGCTAAGATGAAATTAGATTAGCATTTAGAGCAAGGGAATGTCTGATCAGTTGAAATATGTGTTGACTTCCGGTGGGAGATTGTTAAGAATTGGAAGGCCAACAAACATTTGTCCGGTTGCTGACTATTTAACTATTCAGCTACTTGGATTGGGCTTATTTACCTCTTCCCTGTTTCATTGTAATTGTCATTCTTGTGGTGATATTAATATATATTTCTCTTCTCTCACTGTGGATGTAGGATATTTTCTGAACAACAATAAATTTGTGTCATCAATCTTTGTGCATTTATATTATGTTCATCTTTTGTTTATTTTCTGCTTTTAAATCTTTGGAACGAGTCTTTTTTGGAGGTTTTTTATTATAAGTTTTCCTTTGTTCTATTAAGTAATTCAACAAAATATTGTCTCTTATACAAATATTGAATCCATTGATATACGATTTTAATAGTTTGACCATGACTTTCGGCCAGATTATCCTCTATGGGCACGATTATTTGTCCAAAACATTTAACAATAGGGTATTGAAAGTATTTGCATAAAGTTGGGGTTTTGTATTTCAATTTCGAATGCAAATGAAGTGCATGTATGATGAGTACTTGGAAAAGTGGAAATGGTGTATTGTTCGAGAGTCATTAAGGTTGTCTAAGTCTAATGTTAACCATTGTGGTTTTCCTCAAACAATCAAGATGTGACAATATCACAACATAAATTATTCTGGTTCTTTGATACTTTATTCTTGCATCACAAAAAAAATATTATAATTCTCTTTTCTTTTGTAGTATTCTTTACTTGCTTGAGAGTCTATGATGACATTTATAAGGTGTACAACAATCAAAAGCTTGACAAGACTAAAAGTTTATATTTTCTATTTTAAGTAATTCAGCCTATTCAAGTTGGCATAGACATAAACACTAATTCAAATGAGAAATTATGAAAAATAAAATGATTGGAAAAAGAATCATCCCAATATCTTACATCGTTTGTGTAGACACCTAAATTTTCATTGGTAAATAAAAGTATTTTTATTTACCAAAAACCCTTGATGACATCATCATTTGTTAATTAATTAATTAATTAATTATTATCCCATTAATTCCTCCTATCTTAATTAAAAACATTTAATTAATAATTTCCTTCCAAAAATGTTTAAATTCAATTTAAACATCATTCCCTCCAAAATTTATTAATTATTTAATAAGTTGACCAAAATCTTTTAAATAAAAGTTATTTAAATCCCTCAAAACCCTAGAATCTTCTACAAATTCCTAAATCCTCGTAAACTTTTCTAAGCCCATCCTAAACCTACTTAGAGTGTGATTCCTTGCCCTCTTAGTCTAACCCTTCCCCCTTTGACTTTTGGTCAAACCCCCTCATTAGTGAGCCATACATGCTCATTAATGGATTATTACACCACCATTGAAGACTCTTACAAGCCATGAATGAAGACCTATGTCTTCTCTTACACTTTGGTCCCCTTTCACTCATCTCTATTGTTGCTCACACATGTGTGAGCAACCCTTTACCCTCATCCTTCTAACCTTGACCCTAGTTATACCTATAGGTCTACCCCAAACCCCGACTCTGACCCTAAGTCCACTTCCTAACCCAAGCCCTTACTCAAATCCTATAAATACCCTCACTTCCAAGAGAAAAATAACTAATTCACCTTTCATTTACTAAGTAATGTTATTTAATGCTAGTTTACTTTTAGATCATAAGCTTTTAGCATAATTGTTTATTAACTCATTTTCAAGCTTTCCTAAATCACATCATAGCTTAGATAATATGGATTAATCTAATTTCTTTCATTTTTTTGCATTGTATTTCATCATATCATGCTTCATTTGGACTAAAATCAACTCTAGTTTAATCATCTTTACCTTAATCTGCATCTTAGCTCTATTAGGCTCTTTGAGGCTCTAGGGGAAAGTTAGGTGTTCTATACCTAATTTTGTGGCACTATGGGGTTCTCATGGTCCCTAATCCATCCCAATATTTCCTAATCAACATTAGGGATAACCTCCAATTATTTTGAGAGCACACCAACATCCTTAAATCGAGAGAAAAGTGAATAGTGAAAGGGTGCTCCCGTTGAAGCTCTATATGAATGTCTTTGCAAATAGATTTTACTATATGTTAGGAATATGCTCTTATAATAATTTTTGAATGTCTACACTTGTCCCGACTAGGTTAGGTTTTCTCTGAACACATTTTTAGGGTGCTCTTGTTGAAGCTCTATCTGAATGTCTTTGCAAATAGATTTTACTATATCTTAGGAATATGCTCTTAGAATAATTTTTTAATGTATCTGCTTTTTCCAAACAGGTTAGGATTTCTCTAAACACATTTTGGCATGGCCGATGGGACCCCAAAAGCCTTCAAAACTATATTTTTAGGGTTTTTTGGCCAAAAACTCACTATTTTCATGCCTCTCGGACAAATTTTGGTCCAGTGTCGTACCAAAATTGATCAATATCAATGATTTTCATATGGGGAACACCCATATGTCTTACGACAATTGATCACAATCAACAATTGTTGTATGGGCAGATTTTGCTTGTATTATGAGCTATTTTTCACCTTTTGGCTCAAGTGTCATGTGGGTAACTATGTATTGTCGTATGGTCACTTATGAAGTGTCATACGACACTATAATATTAAAAAAATCACTAGTCCAAATTGTCGTATGGGAATACGAGGGCTTCTTTAATCTCCTAAACTTGATTTTTACTCACTTTTTGGGTCTGTGTGGGGATCCTATTGACCCTAGGCTTCAAATTTGTAATTTATAACATCATACTCTTTCTAGTACTTCATGGAGGCCAAGATAAACACTAAGACATCAAATCATTAAGTCTCAATAACCTCCTTTCATGTTTAGGAGCTCAAACACTTCATTTATTTGGGTTAAAATGAACTTCTAGTCATTTTTGAGTGCCCTTAACGGACTAATCTGCAAATCTTTCCTAAACATTTCCCAATAATTCCTAAACAATCCTAATCATTCCTAATTGGCCCAAAAAAAATAAAACATACCTATAATGTCTTTCATTTGGCTAAAAATAATCTCATTCATGCAAATCTAGGGTTTTAGGGTTCATTCATGCAAGTTAGGAACACTTCAAGTTTTGGAGGCTTAAAAAGAACTACAAGTTTGCATTTCATTCCTATTTGGTTCCTAATCAATCCTAATTCATTCTAGGTGTTCCTAAATCAATCTTTGAACATTGTTCTTAGCTAAAGTGAACTTCATTTTCATTATCTTAAGTGTTTTCCAAATCTCATGCAATCTAGGAATGAAATCTGCAAATCTTTCCTAGTCTTTCCTAATTGGTTCCTAAACAATCCTAATCTTTCCTAAAAGTTCCTAATTCAATCCTAATGCTTTGTACTTGATTAAAAAAAAGTTATTTTTGCAAAATCTTGGATGTTTTCAAAATTTTCATGCATAAAGTCAGTCTAAGAATATCTTTTTTGGGTCTAAAAATGAATTCTAGGAACACCAAATCTTGAATGCAATCTAAAGAAAATGAACCATAGTCCCAATCAAAAGAGTCTTTTTCTTTGAGGTAAAAACAAATCTTTAATGTCCTAAGGTGGGAAAAAAAAGAATTCTAATTCAAAATCAAAGCTCCTGAAAGAAAAACACAACCTTGAGTGAAAAGGTAAAACAAAATTGCAATCTCTTTCAAAGCTTTCGTATCTTCAAGGAATGAACAAATAAAAGTCATAAACACGTGTTGTCAAAAGATTTTATTTCAAACTCACTAAATCAATTTGGGAAATAAATATTCTTGGTGTACTTTTTAAAACTTTCCAAATTTTACAAATCCTTGTTAGCTAAGTAACATGAAAGAAGTTGAACTTGGATGAGTTCATCTATTTCACTTTTAGAGAAGCTTGTCCAAAGATAAAAGAACTTCCTCTTTGGAGAACGACTTCAAACTGATTCTTCCCCAACTGGTATAGAAATAAATCACTGAGAAAAATCTCGCTTCATCCCCTCAATCTCTTATGATGCGTGTTGATGGTATTCTGAGGTAGGTGAATATCCCTACTATTTTAGCATGGCCAACTAGGCTCTTAAGTGAGTCACACACGTACAAATCGATTGGGAGGACTCCATGGATGAAACTAAACACTTGGTAAAATAGAAGCTACCTGATCTACTCCTGAAGGTATTAGAATCTTTGTGCAAGGATCGATCCAAGTGGTTTCCCAGATCAGCTTAAGACACTCACCTTAGGTATCCCTTTTAGGGATATCAAGCTCTGGGAAAGTATTTTGATGCTAGCCTTCCTTTAGGTAGTTTTGTTTGAGGTTTTTTTGAAGTTACAAACTCATTACAAACATCTGTCAAAATGTACACTCTTTTCAAACACACTATCAAATTCAGGTTTCAAAATCATTTTCTTGTATGCCACTTGAAGTTGTCTTGTCCTTTGTCAGTATTTCTTTTAGAGTGTCTTTGTTGAGTTTTTCCTTTTCTATTGGAGACATCAAAATTGAGCCAAAACATAACCAGAATATTTCAAACATCCACACATAAAAGATCCTTCAAAATCAGATACCCAAAAGCCTTAATTTAAAACAATTGCCAAAAACTTTCCAAGCTATGTCCGATTTGATCAAACACAAGAAAGCTAAGCTTCCCAATTCCTGAGTTTATCAAGAAAAGAAGATTGCAGAAAGAGACCTAAAAGATCACCAACCTTCCCATAAGTCTAAGAAAAAGAGAAGTATCAAGAGAAACTGGATAACGTGGGCTATAATGCAAGTGAAATATTTTGCATCTCAATTCCAGGTTAATCATCGCTGTGTCAATCTAGAGAGAGAAGACTAGTTTGTCCCATTGTATACTCATCACTCCTTCAGAATCCCACAATCCCATCTCAACATCCTTTTCATCCTATATTATCCTTAGATTCATCTTTTTCATCATCATCCATCCCTAGTTGCATCCTAAGTCATTCTTAACTACATCCTTGCCTTATTTATCATTTTCCTAGTTGCATCATAGGTTATCTTTTTCAGTTGCATCTAGGTCATCCTCCTAGAAATAGAATCATTCATTCTTTATCAATATTGAGTATCAAGAGGGAGAAATACTATTGAAGAAACACAATATTATACTATTTGCACTTGAATAGCATTGATATTGTTCTTTATTGATACTTGTGTATCAATACTTTTGATAAATTCAAGTATGAATCTTGAATAAATTCTTGTGTAGTAGCATGAATCTTTTGTCAAAAAGAAAAATGATATTGTATAAATACTATTGAAGCAGTTATATATATCACATGAATTTTCATTGCACATTCAAACACAAATATAGTGTTGTTGCAGACAATCTAAATAATTCTCCTTGTTTCTACTCACAATCAACTTAATGAAGAATAATAAACACACTTTCCTTTTGTTTATTTATTGTCCAAATAATCTCCCACACAAAATTTCAAATTTAAAACTCACTTACCAAATAAAGCTCATTGACTATTGAAGCCACACTTACTCTGCAATGTCAAGAGACAATTGGGGATATTATTCTCCAAAAATTTGCACAAATTTGGCCAGCATTTACTCCCTTCTCTTCACTTCTGGAAGATCTTGATAGGCAGGTGGAAACAATAGGAGCCTCAGCACAACCAAAGTTAATTTCAAATAATTTAAAATTCCAACACTCTCCCTTTGTCTTGCTCTGAAAAATAGATCAAATTTGATCCAAATCAATTATGCCTAGATTTATCCTTTGGCGCTCAAAATTTTCAATGTCATTAAGGAAGGTGGAATTTACATCCATTTCAAATACCTTCCATGTGTGTTGGGCTGAAATTTATATGACATCATGCATGGTTTTCATTCTTACTATAAGGGCATATGTCTCATAATAGTCTCTTCCAAATTTCTATTTGTACCCCTTGACCACAAACTGATCCTTATGCCTATATATTTTTCCTTTAGCATTACTCTTGCTCTTATAGACATATTTAACTTGAATAGTTTTCTTATTGGGAGGCAAATCAGTTAGCTCCCAAGTTTCATTTATTTCTATCGCATTGATTTCCTCATCCATGGCCTCGTACCATTTATTCTCTTTCACAACATCCTCAAAATAAATCAGATCACTATGAAAAAATAATTCAAAATTGATTATGTTGGAATTAGGAGAGATAGGTACTGAGAGGGGAGGGGTGAATCAGTGCCTTCAATAACTTTACTTGTAACAACCTTTCTGATCTATAACTAAATATTGTGATAACCGATCAAAATAACTTGAATCTAATTGCATAAATCAATCATCTAGTTAACTTAAGAAAGTAAACAATATGAAATCAATATGACAATCACATAACACAAGTATTTTGGTAATGCAGAAACCCTTGTTAGAAGGTAAAAACTGTGGTGGGGATGACACCCACAAATTCTTCACTACTGCAAATAGAAAAGGTTTGCCTATTAAGGATACAAGTTTTGATCACTTCTGGTGATCTTACCCTGTTAGGAGTAACATATGAGATCAGCTAGATCTACCTAGTTATAGGATTTAACAACACTATATGAAGTGTGTACTCAACTAAGAGATTTATACAAAGACTGTTAAGTCTACTCTATTAAGAGATTTATACCAAACTCTATCACAATTATCAAAAAGTAATAGGTAAACTATCTGCTAGTTGACAACTCAATTGTCTAAAATAGATCTATAAGTTCTTATCAAAATGTCACCTTATCTGTGATGCTTCTCTGCTCTGTTCTCCTTGGTAGCCTTGTCTAATTCTGCTCAATCTAAAAACTTTTGTACTCTATTCTTCTCGGTAAACTGATTGTCTTGAAGATAGAAAATTTCTTCAAGTGCTCCATAATTCATATATATCAGTTCAACAACCCTTTAAAATGGTGCGAACATATACAATATATAGTGTTCTATTTTGCCACTTAAACAAAAATTAGGTTACAAAAAATAATCATAACCCTAAGATCTACGGTGCAAGATAACCTAGATCAACTAATACAAATAAGATAATCATTGCATTTAAAGGATATCTATTACAACAAATGCTCCTTGATCTTGGTAAACCATTTTACGATTTGTTATAATTGTTTGCATAGAATAATGTGCCATTTCTAATTACTATGCCATTTTCTGTGATCACTGGTAAACATTGTATAATCTACTTGGTGTATACTGCGATGCTCGGTGTTTACTAACCGTCAGTGTTAGTGTCACTAGTTCTTGGTTAACTGTGTGATGCTCAGTGTAAGGCTTTGTCGATTGCTGTGTCTTACTTCTAGTTACCGATTATCTCAATGTAAATAATCGACCGGCCTGTTTACTATCCTTTGATGCTAATGACAACCTTAAAATGCTCAACAGAGATTAATAGATTCTCTCATCAAATTCATCTTCATACCTTTCATCTCGGTATATGACGCAACTGAGAATGGGGAGAGGGGCCAAAGGCATACCCTAACCAGATCCACCTTTTTGAACAACTTGCAGAAGCAACACACACAACAGTGAGAGAGAATGCAGATAGTTTCATATATTAATTTCAAATTGATTCATACATGCTGGGTTGTAACACCTTCCCAGTTTAGGCCAGATACTACAATCAAGTACATAAGTCCTCAAACATGCGAGGATTTGTGAACAATCTCTAAAACTTATATCTTATATCCAAACTTCCTCCTAAACTCTAACCCAACAACTACATTTATACAAGAAGCTACTGAGCCAAATCAGCCTTTAGATCCACAATCAACAAAAGGGTCAACTAGATCTAGGTCCACATGCTTCTCAATGATGGATACCACCATTAAATCCATGACCCATAATAAATGCACAAGCTGGCCTCAATAGAAATCCAAAATAAACAACTCGGTAAACAAAGGAAACTGAGTTCTAGAACAAGCATCGTCGAGTGCTGGGGAATTATCGAGTGCCAAAGAGAGAACCGACCAACTCAATCAATAAAGGAAACTGAGAAACTCAATCAAAGCAGGTGTCGACCAACACAGAAAACTTCAAATATGTTTTTGCTGACACGGGATTGCCAAGGATCCTAGATGCTCCTACATCAGACACCTGGGGTTATTTGAAATTGATTCTCCAAATCATTCAGAAGGTATGATCCGAGCTGCATCCAACTTAGACTATGAAATCCATGAACTGTCTTCAATCGGTCTATTCTTCCACTTTACCAGATATTCCATGTATTCTCTTCCTCTTGTACTTCTGCCAATTCTTTGCTCCAAAATATTTTCAACTTCTTCATTCTGATTCTTAGGATAATCCATCGGTACTATCATGTATTCATCAAGATCATGATACTCATACAAATAAAAAATGTTGAAAATAGGTGATATATCCACATCATGAGGTAACTCAATCTCATATGTATTTCCATTGTCAAAATTCCTCAAAATCTTGCAAGGGCCAAACTTCTTCATTTTCAGCTTCCCATATGTTCCAATAGGAAATCTACCCTTCTTCAAATGAACCATTATTTCATCACCAACTTCAAAATTCTTATATCTTCTTGATCTATCTGCTCTATCTTTGTATTTCTAATTACTTCTTCCTAGCTTATGCTTCATATCTTCATGCAATGTCTTCATGTACTCAACAAATTTTACTCCTTCAACACTTCTCTTTCTTTCATCAACAATGTCTCTCAAATCAGATATACTTCTCGGTTGTATGCCATTTACAATCTCAAAAGGTGTTTTTCCAGTACTCTTATTCACTGAATTATTGTATGCAAACTCTACTTGTGCCAACACAGAATCTCAATTACATGGTGTGTCTCCAACTAAACATCACAACAAATTACCTAAACTTCTATTCACAAGTTTTGCTTGTCCATCGGTTTGTGGGTGAAATGTAGAACTATAATTCAAATCTGTACCAAACTTTATCCAAAGAGTCTTCCAAAAGCATCCAACAAATTTACTATCTCAGTCAGAGATAATACTCCTCGGTAATCCATGCAATCTAACAATTTCCTTAAAGAAAAGATCTGCTATATGTACTACATCTGATGTCTTTCTACAAGGTATAAAATGTGCCAACTTAGAAAATATATCCACAACAACAAATATAGAATCATTACCTCTTACAGTCTTTGGTAAACCAAGAACAAAATCCATACTCATGTTAGTCCAAGGTTTCTTAGGTACAACAATCGGTGTATACAATCCAGTATTCTAACTTACTCCTTTTCCAACTTGACAAACTCCACAACCTTTCACAAATTTCTGAACATCTTTATACAACTGTGGCCAAAATTATTTCTCCTTAAGAAAATTCAATGTTTTATCAATACCAAAATGTCCAGCCAAACCACTACAATGTTTCTCCTTTATCAAATTAGTTCTCATTGGTCCTCTTAGTATACACAACTGAATACCTTTAAATAACATACCTTCTTGAATTAAATATTCTTCCCATTTAATACTCGATTGATCTTGAATAGGTGCTCTTCACTTTCTCCATAGCTCATAAAAATTAGGATCAATTTCATACAAATCTCTCATCTCATCAAAGCCAAGAACTTCAATTTTCATCTTGGTCATCAAAGATCTTCTTCTACTCAATGCATCAACAACTCAGTTAGTGACACCACTCTTATGTTTTAGCACAAATGTATAACTCTACAAATACTCAACCCATTTCACATGTCTCTTATTCAACTTATTCTGACTACCCAAATACTATAAAGCCTTATGATCGGTATACAACACAAATTCACTCGGCATCAAATAATGTCTCCAATTCCTCAGTGCTTGAACAATAGCATAGAATTCTTGATCATACAAAGAATATTTCCTTTTTGCATCATTCAACTTTTCACTAAATAAAGCAACAGGTTTACCTTCTTGACTCAATACAGCTCCAATTCCACTACCACTTGCATCACATTCCACTTGAAATACCTTATTGAAATTAGGGAATGCCAAAACATGAAATTCAACAACCTTCCGCTTTAGAGTCTCAAAAATTTTATCAGCTCCATGTGTCAACTTGAATTCTCTTTTGTCTCCTCTCATAGTCTCAGTCATAGCATTACAAATTGAACTGAAATCCCTTATGAACTTTTGGTAAAAACTTGCTAAACCATGAAATGATCTTACCTCACTAGTATTCTTAGGTGTAGGCCAATTGAAAATAGCTTCAACCTTTTCAGGATCCATTTTCAAACCATCAGCTGAAATCACAAATCCCAAATACACAATCTCCTCTTTCATGAATGAACACTTTTTCAGATTTATCAGCAACTTTTCTTCTTTCAACCTCAGCAAAACTTGTCTAACATGCAACAAATATTCTTCTCTGGTCTTACTAAATATCAAAATATCATCAAGATATACAATAACAAACTTACCCAAGAATTTCTTCAAAACCTTATTCATCAATCTCATAAAAGTACTCAGTGCATTAGTTAAACCAAAAGGCATAACCAACCACTCATAAAAACCTTATTTTGTCTTGAAAGTAGTCTTCCACTCATCACCTTCTCTGATTCTGATTTGATGATACCCACTTTTCAAATCAATTTTAGTAAAATACTTTTCTCCAGTCAAACTATCCATTATGTCATCCATTCTCGATATAGGAAACCTATACTTCACTATTATCTTATTGATATCTCTGGAATCAGTACACATTCTCCATTCTCCATTCTTCTTAGGTGCCAATACAATAGGTACTGCACAAGGACTCAAACTTTCTCTGATCAAACTTTTCTCCAACAACTCTTGAATATGTCGGTTCAATTCCTGATTCTCGGTAGGTGTCAACCAATGAGGTGCCTTATTCAGTAAACTAGCTCCAAGGATAAGATCCATGCAATGATCAATTATTATCTTTGGTGGAACACCATCATCTACATTATTAGAAATGATATCTTTGTACTCAGTGGATAACTTATCAATCTCCTCAGGGATACTATCCTCTATTTTCTTATTCAGTTTGTTAGGAATCACAACAAAACATACATCATTCTTCTTTAAATCCTTAACAAAATTTCTTCCTTCCATCAAGAAAAATTTCACAGATGTGAAAACATTACTAATAGGTTCTTCAATCAAAGGTAACAAGATTTGTCTTCTTCCATCCGTCCAAATAGTATATTTATGCAATCTCCCATCATATATAGCATGTCTATCATATTGCCAAGGTCTACCCAACAAAATATGACAACAATCCATAGGCATGATACCACATAACACCTTATCATAGTACTTTCCAATTTTCAAATTCACATAACATTGTTCACTTACCATGAGTGTATGCTCATCTTTGATCCATGAAATCTGATAGGGCTTCGGATGTTCCAACCTTTTCAACTGCAACTTTGTGACCATTTCCTCAGATCCCAAATTCTCCAAGCTACCATTGTCAATGATTACCTTCCAAACTTTGTCAGAAACTCTATATCAGGTCTTGAACAAAATTTTCCTTACTAGATCTTCCTTATTACTTTCATTCCAAAGTTCTCTCCATACCATCAAGTTATTTTCTTTCTCAGGTTCATTTGGTGGCTCTTCTTATACCAAATCATTTCTACTACTACCAGCCTTCTTACTTGCATGTGTACATTCAAATGATCTATGTCCTTCTCCACAATTGTAACAAGTTCCTCAGAGACCACCTCTATTATAACTACCTCGGTAGTTACTGCCTCTGCCTCTAGATGAACTTTCTCCTTTCCACTCGGTCTTTCCTTTATCCAAATTTTTCTTTTCAGGTTCAAATCTACTATTTTCACCATGAGATCTACCTCTTCCCCTAGGGAATTTACCACCTCTACCTCTTTGTCTTTTCTGATGTCTCTTGTTCAATTTCTCCTCAGCCTTCAATGCAAATTAAAAAGCCTCTTCAATGTTCTCCAATTTGACCAAACTAATTTCTTCTTGGATGGAAACTTTGAAACTATTTAGGTATCTAGCAATTCTTTCAACATCATCTTCATCATGTCCATATTTGATATCTAATCAATAGAATTCCTCAGTATATTCCTTTACCAAGCTATCTTTCTATCTTAAACATTGCATTCACCTAACTAGGTTAATCTGATAATCAAAAGGTAAGAACTTTCCTTTTAACTTATTCACCATTTTACTCCATACCTTGATTTTTTCCTTTCATTTCCTCTTTCTATCTAGTTGTAGATGTTCCCAGCACAAGGATGTATGACTTTTTAGTTTTGTGCTTGCAATTTTCACCTTCATTTCCTTAGGTACATTTTCATATTCAAAATAAATTTCCATCTTAGTGATCCAGTCCACCAATTCATCAGAATCCAATTTTCCACCATACTCAGGAGGATTAAAGTGTGGTGTAGACTTCAGACTTTCCAAAGCCTTCAAGAATCTTTCCTCACCCCGATCCATCATAGGTGCAAGTTGTACATAACCTTGCTCCACCTCAATTTCATTATCACTAACATCTTCAAGATGTCTTCCTCTTCTCTGGGTTGTTTCAACAACTTCTAATCTAGCAGCAAGTTGTCTAAACATGTCTGCCAATCTGGGATATGTATCTCGCCTCCCATGAACCATCTTGAAAACACTCTACAAATGCAGGTCAGATCGCAATCTGCCACCCCACAACAATTCAACTAGGGCTTCATAAGAAGGAACCTTCAAACCTAGATTTGCAACCTTTGATCTAGATCTCACCTCGCTCTGATACCACCTGACGCAAGTGAGGATGGGGAGAGGGGCCAAAGGCACACCCTAACTAGATCCACCTTGTTGAACAACATGTGGAAGAAACACAATACAAAAGAGAGAGAGAGAATGGAAATAGTTTCATATATTAATTTCAAATTGATTCATACATGTCAGGCTATAAGGCATTCCCAGTTTAGGCCAAATATTACAATCAAGTACATAATTCATCAAACATGCGAGGATCTATGAACAATCTGTAAAACATCTATCTTTTAACAAAACTTCCTCCTAAACTCTAACCCAAACATTCATTTATACAAGAAGCTACCAAGCCATGTTGGCCTTCAGATCCATAATCAACAGAAGGGATGACCAGATCTAGGTCCACATGCTTCCCAATGATGAATACCAACATTAAAATTGTGACCCATAATAACTACAAAAGTCAACCTCAACAAAAATCCAAAATAAACAACTCAACAAACAAAGGAAACTGAGTGCCAAAACAAGCATCACCGAGTGCCAAGGAATTACTGAGCCCTAGAGAGAGAACCGACCAACTCAGTCAATAAAGGAAACCGAGCAGCTCAGTCAAAGTAGGAACCGAGCAACACGTAAAACTTCAAATATGTTTTTGGTGACATAGGATTTGCAAGGACCTGAGATGCTCCTACATCAGTATATCTCCCTTAGACTTTTTCTCTTTCTTGGCATTACGGGGGTAAGAATTGGATCATAAATCTAACTACATTTTTTTTTGTGCTACTCTTGTTGCAGCAGGATCCATTTACATCCATCTTTATCTCTCTCTATACCAATCTAGAGCTATTGGGAGCTGTCGGGAACTGATTCTCTAGCTGTCTATGGCTTGTTGCATTTTTTCCTATTTCTATCAAGAGCCATTAGGACATGTTAGGATTTTTCTGTATCTATTGTTGCATCATCTTTTTGATCATCAAACTCATCTTTTTCATAAATAATAGGCACTTTACTTGATGTGCTTGATAATGTGTCAACCAAGCCATTCCATGACTCGTTCTCAATGAACACCACGTCTCTTGATATGATGATCTTCTTTTTGACCAAATCATATAATCTATAGGCCTTTGATTAGGGACTATAACCCATGAATATACATTTCTGACCCTTGTCATCCAACTTTTTCCTCTTCTCCTTTGCCACCTGTGCATATGCTACACACCCAAACACTTTGAACTATTCAACCATCCATCTATGTTTTCCCATCCCTCAAGTGAAAAATTATCATGAACTACCTTCGTGGGACTTCTATTTATCAAATATACTACTTTTACAGTCTCTCCCCAATATTTAGTTGGGAGTCCTTTTTCTTTCATCATTCTCCTTTTCATTTCAACAATGATCATATTTTTCCTCTTAGCCATTATATTTTTTTGTAGAGTATAACTATCTCTAAGCTCGTTCTTTATGTCATTTTTCCTGTAAAAAATTACAAAAATATTGGAGGTATATTTCCCCCTCTATCTAACCTAAGCACTTTAACATAATGTCCACTTTCTTATTTATCTTGGGCTTTAAACTCTAAAAATGACAAATGCATCATATTTATTATTCAAAAAATACACTAATGTCCTATAGCTCAAATCATCTATGAATGTCATAAAATAAGTACTCCCCATAATAGAAGTGATTTTCATAAGGCCAACTAAATCAATATGTACCAGCTCTAATGGTTCCCTTTCCCTTCTAGAGTTACTAGATTTAAAAGGTGTCCTATGTCGCTTACCTAAAATACAAGCCTTACACTTTCTACTGGACCCTACAATATATGGAAAACCATCTACCATTCTTTTCTTGGACAATAACCTCCAACTAGCATAGCCAAGATGTCCATAGCTGAGATACCATAGTTTGGAGGGTTCTTCAATCATTCTTTTTAAAGCTTATTTTTTTTGTAATTTTTTTACATGCTTAGTTAGGAGGTGGAGAAATAGATTGAGAAGAGAAACATGTCTCCATCTTCAACAGAAACATCTGGTTCGTTGTCATTTGGACTGCTACAACAATATTTTTACTCCCATCTTTTTCATAAATGACACATTTGTCATTCTCCATCAGCACTTTGTATCTTTTCTGAATAAGTTGTCTAACACCTATTAGATTGTTTTTAATAAAAGGGGTAAAATAAACATTTTGAATCTACTTCTCACCTTTCTTGGTGTGGATCATAATAAGTCATTTTCCCACAACTAGAGTAGTTCCATTATTCCCCATCTTAATCTTAGACTTAACATTTTTATCATTAAAAGAAAATAAACTTTCATTATCACTCATGTGATTGGTGCAACCATTGTCCAAATACTAGACCTCAGGGATGCCTTCTTCACCAATGTTGCACATGATGAAGGCTATGGGTTGACTTCCTTTACCCACATTCACATCAGCTACATTTGCACTTTTCTTTGGCTGATCATTTTTCTTTTTCCAATATTAACTTGCATAATGCAAAAATTTATGGAAATAATAAAACTCCCCATTTCTCTAATTAGAGATTTTATTGTTCCTTCCTCCTTTAGAGTTGTTCTGAGATTTTTTTCCCCCTCATGGATTCTTACTTGTCCTGAGATTTCTCCTCCAACATTTTCCTATCTAAAGTTTCTATTACCTCTTCCTTTTGAGCCTCATCCATAGCTATTTCTTCCTCCCACTAGCTCTTGTGTTGTCTTGAGATTTAAATGTTTTCTCTTGGCAAGACGTTGCATACATATTTAGGTGTTTGTTATAGGTTTGGAGGAAAACCCATTAACTCATCCATGGTTAATGTGGAGAGATTATTTGCCTCTTCAATGAAAATCACTATTGTATCAAATCTTCAGGGAAGAATTATCAATATATTCTCCACTATTATTTTTTCCTTCATGGCTTCTCCATTCATCCTCAACTGGTTTATCAAACCAGAGACTCTTGCATCAATAAATCTTAAATAGACTCATTGTCCTTCAAGAGAAGAGTCTCAAAATATCTTAGAAGCATCTGGAGCTTTACCAACAAAACTTTATCATTCCACTTGTATCTTGCATGGATGATATCACAAGCTTCTTTGGCATAGTTAGTTGTTTCTATTCTAGGAAATATCACCTCTATTAAGGTTGCTTCTATCAAACTTATTGCCTTAGCATATTTCCTCCTTGACTCCTTCAACTGACTTCTGATTGTTTGAGAGAGAAACAAACTGAGCTAGATTAGTCACATTCAAAAATTCATTGACCACAAGGTCCCATAAATCATTTGCAACTATAATGGTCTTCATTTTCTTTTCCCAAACATCATATTTTTATCCACTAAAGGATGGTGGTTGCTATCATCTCTTTCTTTCATCTATAGCCATGTCTCCTACACAAAAAACTTCAACACCCAGAAAAAGACAAATTCCCAAACTCACAAGGATTGAGGGCCAAATGTCTTTTATACCATGTAGAAACTTTTAAAATATTCATACTCTAAGCTTTGATACCAAACTAACAACAATATACCCAAAACAAGGCAACAACAACGCTTGCAAACTCTGATCTTTCCCAATCATTGGGAATGCACAACAAAATAAATTAAATGAAAACAACACAAAAAATAGACGGAGTCATGCAATATTTCTTCTTTCTTTCTATTTCTAATCTGAAAATTACTTGTATACAACTACAAATCTGAAAATACTTGTATCTATAAAATAAAAAATAAACTCTAATGACTCTAACTATAAATTACAAACTAACGTTCAAAATTTCAGAGATCCACACAAACACATGGAGCTTCATAATGCTCTTACAAGTCTTCCTAGTAGGAGCTATAGGGAATGTCAGGAGCAATCACTACTCACTACATGTTCAAACACAAATACAGTGTTGCTGCATACAATTTAAAAAATTATCTTTGTTGTTAATCACAATCAACTTAATAAAGAATAATAAACATACTTCCATTTTGTCTATTTGTTTTCCAAATAATTTCCCACATAAAATTTCAAATTTCAAACTCACCTACTGAATTAAATTCATTTGACAATTGGAGTTGCACTTTGTAATGTTAGGAGCCAAGTGAGGATTTCATTCTCCAAAAATATGCACAAATCTGGCTAGCATTTACTCTCTTCTCTTCACTTCTGGAAGATCCTAACAGGTAGGTGGAAATGGTGAGAGGCTCAAGACAACCAAATTTCAATTCAAATAATTTAAAATTCTCACAACAAAAAATGCTATCTTAAGTGTCCATGTACTAATAACACATTCGTGAGTTTTTACAAGAATAAAGACTAAAATAAATTATATTTTTTATTATTTTATCTTAAAAATTACTATATTGTAATTAATATTAAAATATTATTATATTTTATTTCATTCTATTTTTTGTATTCTTATATTTCTTTTCAAGTCATTTTAAAAAGCTAATTTAGAGTCAAATTATTATTATAGCATTATTATAATTTTAGTTTTGTATTTGACAAAAGTAATTTTTTTTTATTAAAAGTACATCATTATCATACTATTATATTTTTATTTTATATTGGTTGTTAGTCTTATACTTATTTTAAATTGCAATAATTAATAACATAATCTTTATTTCATTTTTCAATCAATTAAGTGTTTCAAATACATCAAATTAAGTACTTGTAATTTTTATTGATGTTTTTTATTCATATATGAATATAATTTTTTTCTATTAGAAATAAGAGTTTTAGAAGACAAAAAAGAACCAAATAGTCACCACGAATATCAATAAGGAGGCCAAGCCTCACC
Organism: Chamaecyparis obtusa; assembly: GCA_027943335.1. Taxonomy (NCBI): domain Eukaryota; kingdom Viridiplantae; phylum Streptophyta; class Pinopsida; order Cupressales; family Cupressaceae; genus Chamaecyparis; species Chamaecyparis obtusa. Next base: position 374,762 of record BSBK01001633.1, read on the forward strand.
ATGGAAGAACAGTATCAACTGCACATCATAACAAAAAGAAGAGAAGAAAGATCATCTAACTAAGAACATCATAGTGAATATCCACCCAAGCAGTCCATCCTAAGGGACCCTGCATCCAAACGATACTTTTACGCTCTTGAATCTGTGTCAACATGAACAAATCTTCTTTTCTGGCAATCACGTTCTTTCTGATTTCTCTGTTCAACCTAATCCAAGCTTGCTCAAAAGCCTGCAAATCCTCCAGGGTTCTTCGCCACTGGTATCCATGCTTCAAGTCATAGTAGAAAAAAGTAGCATGCTCGTCATGAAGGAACCTTCTCAGCTTATCCCTCTCGATCAACATAGTAGCCTAAACCTGCAAAGAAATTTTAAAATATGTGAGTTTTCAAAAAAACTCAGTAAGAACCCTAAGCTTACCTTGGTACCTTTCCTCATTCCTACACTTCCATATCTGCCAGAGAATGTTAGATGACAACATATTCCAAAATAAATTGGTATCTTTAGGAAGACCATTAATATGACCAGTGGCAATATCAAGAATATTAACATCAATAGGATACACAATGCCAAACATATTCCATATCTCTTTAGCAAAAATACAATCTAAAAGGATATGTCCACCGGTTTCAGGAACTCTGCATAAATTACAAATATCAGGATTAGAAAAATCTCTCTTAATAGGAAGTTTATCCAACAAAACTAACCATCTGAAGCATCTAATTTTAGGCTCAACAAAATTCTTCCACAAGACATCAAAATATTTTTTCCACACATCATCATCATAAGAAGAGTACCAAATAGCATTGATATGATCAATAATGTTAGTATTACAATCAAGGATTCTGTAAATATTTTTGGCCTTAAGCAGATTCGTGATAACTCCACCAGGCCATTTACATTTTAGGTACCTGTGAGAGTCAACATGGCATATAGTGGGAAGACCATTAGCAGCTTGCACAACCATATTATAAGTTCTTTTATGAGAGTCTGAGATATCATATTTATTTTTAAGCTCATCCCAACGAATGATTTGATTCTATTCAAAGAGGTGCATGAACTGCTTAATCCCCTTCTTAGCCCACAGTCTAGCAGAACACCCTTGGGTAAGGGCCAAAGGTTTACCATTTAGGTGAAGATTCCACCAAATGGATCTTTCACCATGGAGTTGATTGTTAAGATGAAAATCCTTGTTAGTGATGAATTTCCTAACATGATCCCAAGCCTTCCAAATAGAACTGAAAACTGCGGAACCTTGGACCATGACAGGAAAGTTACCAATAATGAGATCATAAAAAGGGAGGTTAGTCCAAGACTTGGCTTTCTTAGGAAAACCCCTCTCAATGTTATTTCTAACTAGCACTTTCCAAGGATAGTCACCCTCCATGGATTGAAAGATCCATTTGGCATATAGGGCTATACCCTGAATTCTTAAATCCTTAAGCCCAAGTCCCCCAAGGGTCTTGTCAGTGTGGCACCAAGCCCACTTAATAGAATGAATTTTATTTTTTCCTTTTCCATCAAACCAGAGAAAGTGTCTAATGGACTTCTAAATTTTAGCAATCTGATAATTGTTAAAAAACTAGGTAGAAGAGTAATAAATGGTGTAAGAGGACAACATCTTCTGGAAAACCTGAATTCTACCAGCCAGAGATAACGCCCTATTATGCCATTTGTTAAGCTTCTTATCAATCTTCACTTTAACCCAGGACTACATATCTTTGAGGGTAGGTTCCACCGAAAAAGGGATACCAAGGTATCTAGTGATTTTATTGGGGCCTCCCCATTGAAAATTGTATTGGGAAAACTAGCCCGGGGGCTGCTCATCCCACCCCAAACAAATAGACTTGGCTTGAGAGATTTTAGCACCAGATATAGAACAAAAAAGATTGAGTTTATCTTGCATGGCTTTAAAATTACTTTCTGGAAGCTCAAAGAACAACGCGTTATCATTTGCAAATTAACAGTTGATGATCTCTTCATCATTAGGAAGGTAAATACCTCTGACTTTAGGGGATATGGAATTATCTCTGAGGATATAGTAAAGAGCCTCCGAGGTAATAAAAAAAAGAGAGGGTGCTAGAGGGCACCCTTGTCTAATGGATCTCCCAAGAGAAAAAGGGGTAGAGAGAACACCGTTAACTTCAACCTGGGTAGATGCATCATTAAGAAGCACCTGCACAGTATTGCAAAAAAAGGGAGGGAATCCGAAGGCTTCCAACATCATAAGAATAAATCTCCATTCAACCCTATCGTAAGCCTTCTCAAAATCCAAAAGAAGCATGGCAGAGTTTTGATGTGAGCATTTAGACCACTCCATGGCTTCCTAGCTAGTGATAAGATTCTCGAGAATATATCTACCCTTGATGAAACCAATTTGGGTAGAATTGACAAATTTAGGAAGAATATTGACTAACCTGAGAGCCATAATTTTAGCCAGAACCTTATATGACACATTAAGAAGCATAATTGGCCTCCAATTCTTAATGAGAGTCTTATCTCCATCCTTGGGGAGGAGCTTAATGATACCTTTGTTAACATCATGTCCCAAGGAACCATTAGTCAAAGCTTCAGAATATAATTCTTGGAGATCCTTACATATCTAATTGATATTGGTTTTATAGAACTCAACCGGAAAACCATCAGGGCTAGGGGCCTTATCATTATTGAGGGCCTTGATAGCTCTCTCAATTTCATCAATAGAGATATCTTTAGATAAATCAGCAATATCCTCCAAATCCAATTTTTTAGGAATAATGGCTTTACAGTTATTTCTTATAGTCTTAGCTTCAGAGGAGTCCTTAGAAGCAAAAAGATTCTTGTAATAGTCAGCAAAAGCCTGGATAATAATCTCAGGGTCTGAAATATCTTGATTATCAATCAAAAGTCTATCAATAGAGTCTTTAATGCATTTATGTTTAAGAAGATTGAAGAAAAAATTTGAGCCTCTGTCTCCATATTGGAGCTAGTGGGCTCTAGATCTGATCCTGGCTCCCCGAATCTTAACTTGCTGATGTTTCCTAAGAGCATCTTTGGCCGCCATAACCCAGGAAAGGAGGTCCATATTGGAGGAATGACTTTGTATGTTATTCTCTGCGATTTGCAGATCAGAAGATTATTTTTTTTCAAAAAACCTATAGTCTTTAGCCTTCTTTTGACCGATGGTTTGAAGAAAAACCCTCTAGGAAGAAAGGTTAGTTTTCCATCTATCAAGATGAGACAGGTGCTGAAGATTAATCTTATTAATACCTCTAATAATCTGCACAGTAGCAAGAACATCCTCATCCATGAGGAGACTGGTGTTTAAAATGAACTTACTGCTTCTAGATTTGTGCTACAGGGGACTAATGTTAAAGTTGACCTTAGCCAAAATGGGGTGATGATCAGACAAAGTAGTGGCAATGACTTGAACAATATTCCCAGAGCTATCAAGGGGGGAAAGAGAAAAAATACTTATTGGCATAGAAGCAGTCAAGCCTAGAATAAATTCTAGCATTGCCCTGCTAAAAGTTGCACCAGGTGTGCCATAACCCAGGATTGGTATTTTTATTACCAGCAATAGGATCAAAGAGATAATTAGTATTTAAAAATCTATTCCAAAAAAAAATTTCATTGTCCTTCCAGTGAAAGGGAATGCCCCCCGATTTTTCATCTTGAGATTCAACCATGTTGAAATCTCCACCGAAAAGCCAAGGCATATCTAGGAGGCCTAATAGCCACTTCCAAAGCTCAATTCTTTCCTTAGGGTCATTTGAAGCATAAATAGCACAAACCCCGAAGGTCTTATCATCATATTGAATAGTAACCCACACTGCTCTCTGACAAGGAGAACATCCATTGTTGGTAATATAACTTTCCCACTTGTTACTAAGTAGCAAGGCAATTCCTCCTCTACCTCTCTCATGATTAGTATAGAATTTAATAGCATCCCTCCATATAAAATTGAGATTAGAATCCAGAATGAATCCCACTGCCTTAACTTCTTGCATCATAAAGAAATCTATAGAATGCAAAGAATTTAACAATTGCTTGATAACAAATTTTCTATCAGGGGACTCTAAACCCCTCACATTCCATGAAAGACAATTCATTGAGACACATTGTTAGGGGTGGAGAATGCATTTCCCTCCTGATCAGTCAGGGCCAAAAATTTATTTGAAGACTCCCCTAGTTTAGGCACAGACAGCTTGTTTTTTGAACCAAATGGTCTACCTCTTCGTCTGGCAACAGAAGGGTCGATGTTTAAATTGTCCTCAATTTCCACTTGGGAATCCATATCGATGGAAGGCCCGCTTTGAGAATTATTAGGAATGGGGACAGCCGGAATGATTTCTAGATCATATTCCTCCCCAATCTCTTGGAAAACTTTCGAAGGGAGCTTTCGAGAAGTCTCCCTGGCTTGGGGTTTAATACTCATATCAACATTCTGAGTTTTAGTGTTTGTGTTAGTCATAGCAGGGCCAGCCAACAAAGTAATTTGTTGACTATTGTCGTTATTAGGTGCAGGGCGAAAAGATTTGGGCACGAAGTTACTATTACCTTTTCTTTTCTTCTTGTCCCGAACAACAGTAAAACTATCATCCGTATTAAGATCAATGGCTAAATCAAGATTGGGAAACGTCTAAGAACCACCATTAGGAGGAGCTGGGGATGAAAATGAAGTAGGGGTCATTTCACAGATAGCACTCTCAGGTGGAAGATTATTGGCAATGGGAGGGTTAGACACATTTTTAATTGAAGTATTAGAGGGATTAGGGATTTTTTTAGGAGGAGACGGGGATGAAAATGAAGCAGGGGTCATTTCACAAAGAGTACTCTCATGCAAAGGATTACTAGTAATAGGAGGGTTCGACACATTTTTACTTGAAGCGTTAAAGGGATTAGGTTTTTTCTCAATGATCGGACAATCCTTTTGGAGATGCCCTTCTTTGCAGCAGAGAAAACACACGTTCAAACCCCCCAAAATTTCTATAGGATAGATATATGCTTCATTAAGAATGTTAATTGATATATTAGCAGGGATGTCCTTACCAGGCAAGAGTGAAATAAGAACTCTGGCATCCATATGAGGGACGAGTCTCACTGTTTCGTCCATCCGAATAATTTTACCAATAGGCTCAAGCAATTGTTGTAGAAAATGCCACAAAAATGGAGGAATGTTTTTGACAAGGATCCACGTTGGTGCCGAAAGTGTGAGAACCTCCTCATGGACGGCCTCTGGTGACTAGGCAAGAGCCCTAAAGGATGTTGAGCGCACATTCCAATACTATTTTTTAGGAACCTCTTTTTGAGCATCATGATTCACAAAGAAAATCACATATAAGCCCTTCTGTATTTGCCTACAGAATGAAATGTGCAACCCTAATTTAATATTCCAGTAATGATGGAACCGGTCATCCATAAATTTCCTTCGCGAACATTTATCAAGTTCAACAGCTGAGAAAAAAATAGCAGTGCCTCTTAATCTATCTTTTTCCTTAACAATTTCCTCTAACATTTCAGGATTAGGAACAATGGCAAAAGGAGACAGAGAAGCCGAAGGGGTCTTACCAGTCTCGGAGGTTTCATTGTTACCAGCGCACTCAAATTCAAATCTGGCCCTTTTGTTAATGACCGGCGATCAAGCCACAACCTCAAAAAAAGACTTAGGTCAATCGCTGCTATGGAGATTTGGATTGATATTGCCATTAATTGGAGCAGATTTATCAACTGTCGAAGATATCTTACCTAGTACATGCTCGGCGGTCTTGCCATCGTTACTTACCTCAGACATATTAATGTCTTTAATGCCAAATGAAGGAAGAGATGCACCCGAATCGAGGGCACGCACGGAAGTGCCCAGCTATCCCCCACCTTCTACATTGGCGTCGCTGGAGGTCGCCACTTTGGCGAAACCCTATGCTGCCGAAAAATTAGAGATAATAATAAAATACTTCACTAACAAAAGTTCGCTAAAAAACGCAGCTTAAAATTGATTTCAAAAAAATATCCATATATGAATATAATTGAATTATAAATAAGTGAAAATAAAAGAACATTCTAACATCATAAGAGCTCATAAATTCATCATTAAAATAACAAAATTTAATTACAATATACATTTTAAAATAATTACATATTTTATATATATTTTAGACAACAATTTCATTACAATGGGCTTGAAATGTACAATTAAAATTCGTTGGGCACCATTTCCTTAAAATAGTTGTCTTCCTATTTAGACGTAAGATAGATTTGCAACTCATTCTATGGACTCCAACTCTGTTCACTAGTTTTCAGAGATATTCACAACGTACCTTTGATACGATCGAGTCAAAATACATTGACTATTAATAAAAAAACTTATTTTTATTTTCGTTACGTTCAACTTTCTTAGAGATATTAACAAATCGCCTTTCATGTGACCTTTAATAGAGCCTAGTTGCCAAGTCAAAACCTATTTACTATTAATCACCTTTTTGTAGAACCCATAACAGTAAGCTCTCGTTCGATTGTAAATTCAATCTAATTTGAAGTCATATACTCTCTAAAAGATTTAAGATTGGTAAATGTTGAGCAAGAGATTTATAATTTTACAAAATTTAATACGAATTGTGTGAACTTGCTTTGGATGTAAATTTGTGTCTTGATCAAGAATATATCGTTATATTTTTTCTTAGTACTTCTACATTCTGTGACACATAGTTATCTGAAGTTTCTTATTTCTTGCAAACAAACACAAAAATCAAAATTTTGTGGATAATTCCACTCATGTTTGGTTTGTTTTGAAAGTTTGGACTGATTGAAATTCTATTAGTATCACAAAAAGTGTATTCACAAATCTGTATGTATTACTTATGAATTTGCTGCATATGGGAACACGCATTTGGTTTTACCAGCATCTTGGCTATGGAAGTATTTAAAACGAGATGTTTTGCATCTAGTGTTTTTCTTGGTATCATTGTATTATAAATATTTAGGTCATGATTAATAGAAAGGAGATCAAATCTATAAATAGAAATGGTAATTAATATTTATAGGGAAAATGAAAAAAATGATAATATTGTAATTTTAGTTTGGTTGCCCTTTTCGTCAGTGGATATTTATCGACATGAAATATACATCAACTTTCTATAATCAAAACTTCCAATTGGGGCATGACCCCAGTGGGCTCAATTGCCTAGGGTTTTGAATTTTAATTGTGCTTTTCCATGGTATCAAGATTAATCTTTTTGAGTGAAACTTCACTTTTATTGAGCTTTCTAATTGTTCACAATCTTGATGGCTCTTTAAAATAGTAAGATCAAGATTCATCCCATTGATTAAAATTTCCATTTTTTAGAGTTATAAGTTAACTTGCATGACAAGCCCTATTCGGTTAAATTCACCCAAGCCCTGCACTTGATCTACTTATACCTACTCATCCAAGTGGATGTGGTATTTTACTTGATTTCAACACATATGTATCTCAAGAATCTAGGGCTCCACTTTGAAAGCCGCAGATTTGATAAATTAAGCCCTTCGATTCGACTTTATTTGTCAATGTTCCTTCCTATTGATATATGAAATATATTTGGTCTTTTTGTGTGCAAGCGAACTTTTATTTAATAGTTGTAATAACTACCCTGAATATTTATTCTCTAATTGTTTTCTTCAAAAGAAAAATCATTTGCAAAAAAAAAATTGATTGGAAAAACAAAATATAACCTCATTAAGAGCACTCTTACAGTAGATAGAAACTCATTCAAAGCTTTCTATTTTAATAGTTTTGATAGAAGATACGAGCATAGATCCTTTTCTTTGGAATCGATGTGCAAATTACAAATTCAATTGTTATTGGCAAAACCATGCATATAAAGTGAAAATGTTACTTCCTATCATCCTCTCCAAAATCTACAATATCCTTGGTATTGAAATTCCATGTACTCTTGTATATCCAAGAAATTCCAAGTTACTAAATGTACTTCACAATTTATTTAGAAAACAAATATTGAAGAATTCATTTTACCAATTCTAGCGTGAGTGGCAAATATAAACTAAACTCTGATTCATTAGAAAAATTATATAAATAACCATAATTAAATCAAATTAATCTGAAAATGAAAATGGATTGGTTTTAGAAATGTAAAATTAAATGAATTAGGTACAAATTAAAAGAAAAAAAAATTATAGATATGTTTTTTATTTCATAAAATAGGTTTTACAGGGTGCCTGAAACCCAATACATTGTTAAAATATAGCAATAAAGGTCCAAGTCTTAAGACAATAGAAACTAAAAATGAAACAGGCCACTACCAGGGCTAAGATAAAAAACAAAATAAAGACTGAGAAGACAAAAAATAGAGATAGGCGGGAACAACAGTTAAAAAAAGTGAGGAGAAATTCCTGAGCATGGTTGCCGCATTAGACTCAGGGAGCTCCATCTTCTCAGTAGCCTCCTTGATCTTGTGGATGTCCATGGATTCTTCATCTTCCTTGTTCTTCTTGGATCTATCCCTAGTTCTCTTTCCTGGTCCTTCATCTGGCTTCTACACTTTATCCACTTTTATGATCTTCACTTCTTTCCCTTCAAGATTTTCTTCCATTTTCTCAATAAGCAGCTTGATGTGCTTGTTAGAAGCCTTTAGGATATTGAAGCTCTGCTCCGTGATGCCTTTGAGAGTATCCTCTAGACTTTTCATTTTCTTCTCCATCTTGATAACCTTAGTTTCCAAACATTGGTAATCCTTAGTAGCTCTGTTATCCTTATTGTTGTCAACCCATACATTTTGTCCTTGAGATCCCCCAATTCATGATAGAGCCATTTAATAGACCTAAAATTATCTAGCATGTTGAACCATTCTTGGAATTATTGAGGTTAACCTCCATTTCTCTAGTGTTATCACTAATGACAACCAGAGCTAGATTAATCAATTCCTCCATCTTAATCCCACCATCCCCACCCTCTAGAACTTTGGGATTAATAGCTTCCTTGATAATCCCCATCTTCACAGTGTTTACATTGAAATTACGTCAAACTTTCTTCCCCTTGATAGAATCATTACTGCGATTCTCCTCATTGATCTAGTCTTTATCTTCCACTGAGTAGTGGGGATTAGGAGACTAGGTAGAAAGGCCTTCTTGGTAATCTTCATGCTCATCTAGATTAGAATCCTAGATCTTCTCATAGAAACTAGAAGGGGGAGTATTTCTTTCGCTCACAGCCCTTTCCTTAGGAGATAACCGTCTAGAGATTTCACCCCTGAACTTAATTTTTTTGTTCACCGTAGCTAACTTTCCCTTTTCTTCTTGTCTTTTCCATGAGAAATTTCCTCCTCATCATCTCTCTTCATTCCTTCCTCATTGTCATAATAATCCTCTTCTTAGGAAATAATAGTTCTAGCCTATTTTTTATAGAGCTTTTCTTTTTTAATGGAGCTAGCAGTTCTCTTCTTTGAGGAAGAACCCTACTTTGGATTTTTGGTCTCACCATACTCCTCATCCTTCAAGTGAAAACCCACACTATCTTTAGTGTTTGAGGGGACATAGTCAGAACTAGAAACATCCTATCTATCCTTATTAACAATAATTTCCTTCCCCAAGATTTGGGCTTTCAAATATTCATAAATCAAAAGTAATAACCCCTCATGAAAAGAAGGGTTAGCAATATCCTTATCCTTATAGCCATTAATATTTCTATTAATAGAAGCATACAAGTAGAAAGGGATGGAAACCTTAATACCATGTCTAAGGTGATTTAGCAGAATGAAATGACAGGTTCTTATCCTATCAAACCTGGTGTACAGTGTCACATAAAAGATAAGAGATCTCAAGACAAATCTCCACAATATTTTTATCCCTTCAAGTTGGTAGTAGGTACCCACTTTGATGATGACTTTCTTCTCATCCTCATCCCTCACAAAATCATTGACCACAAAGTCTGAGATTTTTCGGTCCTTGTAAAATTTCTTACCCACAATGGGGATGCTAGTGACATTCAAGATAACCTCATCTGTGACTATGAAATTACCCCCATCTATCACCACACAACCCTCATTCTAGCTTTTCATAAACATTTTTGTCACCGTCGGCTTGCTTCCATGTAACATTTCAATGAATGTCAAAATTCCCCCTCTTTCCAGAGAATTCCGAACCCTGGTTCTTCTCCTCCATTTCCAACTGTCATTCATAGGCTCCCTTCTATGTATTTCACCTCCCATCTCACAAATTTGGTCCAAACTAGCTCTCTAGTTTAACAAACTGTACCTATATTGATTCTTTCTCACCGAGGTATTCCAACTCTTTCTTATGTTTTGCCTTAAAAGGTACATTTTAGCATTGGGAATGAACACCCAGAAAGTATACGAGAGGGACACGTACTAATTTTCCTTCCTACCAATCTGGTACTTTCCATTAATGGGATAGTACTGTTAGAATAACTGAGAGGGGGGTGAATTAGTTATCCATAGTCCCAAATACAAAATGTATATCCAAAAACAATTTAAACAAATTTCTGCAGCTTGGTAACATAGAATAGTAAACTGTTTGTGCTTTTACTGACTACTAGTTAATAACTTATAGTAACTACTGATCAAATCAAATATGCAACATGTAAAGTATGATATCCAACAATAATCACAATCAACACATAACAGAAGAGATTTAATGTGGAAACCCTGGAATGGGAAAAACCACTTGGGACCGGCAACCCAAAATATTGTTCACTCTTCTAAAGTGAGCTCGACGAAGAGCCAACCCTGTTAAAGGTTACAAAACACACTGTAAGGTGTGACCTTGTTAGAGGATTTAACACTAATCATTATCGTCCAACCGACATTCACTATGGGGTTGATAGGATAACAAATGTACATTCTATGAATGACATTACAAGACTTTCTAGTCTACTCGGTTAAGAGATTTATCTGATTACAATGGTTAAACTGTAACAATAGGTGATCTGATTACAATACAACTTCTTTTGCAGATGTTCAGATCTATATTATGCTCATTCAAATCCTTTGATCTATATATCAATTCTATTCAACAATATTCACTAACTTACTGTCTCTTGAATACAGCTTTCTGATGCTCGGTAATCTTTACAGTTCGGTTCTCCTTAACCAGTTTGATTAGGCATGTATGAAGCTTGTTCATGTGATATCTCTACAGTATTCTTTCCTCCAGCATAAGTTTAATAATGAAACCCTAGTCTATTAAATAGACAAGTAAATCATTTTCTTCTCATCCATCAGATTTTGCCACTTAATCACCTTCATTGATTTTTTTGCTTAAACCTTCCTCGATTGATGTGTCAGTAACATGTTTCAAATCTATCCTTTAGATCTTCCTTAAATTTTTCTATCTTTTGATCTTGTAACAAACTTTATCTTTTCACCTCGTGATCATACACTTTATAACTCATCAACTTTGTCAACTAAACTAATCATTTAGTTCTTTTGTTCATTCTCGGTTAACAAAGAAATGCATCGGTGAACACGAGTTCAGTTTATACTATGCTCGATATACACTACACTGCTTGGTGTGTACTGGAATGCTTCATTAACTGACCACACTACTTTGTAACATTTTTCTCCCAACTTCATAATAGATTAATGCAACATAATCAAGTCAACAATATGAAGTCATAGACTCATCAATAAGTTACCAAGAGTATTCCTTATCCTCATCTATCATATCCATCTTCCTCAATGTAGATATCTTGGTTCTTCATCTTTCTCTTCTCTTCTATAGATGTGTTAGATATTTACAACCAACCTGATAAGTACTATCAAAACTAGTTGACATCAATGACAACATAAAACTGCTTCAATTATCTTACATAACACTTTAGTGTTTGGTGATCTCTAATCACTCCTAGTTCTTCAATAATGTTCTCAATCATTTGTAGTTCATCAAGTACATCCAATAAGCAACATTAAGTTTCATTATTTCAATTTATGATTCCCTCATTTCCTTGATATTTTTCCCTGTCGACTAAATCCTTCACCTCACAAGGGAAATCTCCACCGTGAATCCATCTAATTATTGTGTCATTTTTAACAGTCATGTTGGAAAACTAGTCAGCAACTTGATTGGCCTCCCTATACATGTGGGATATGTGTACTTTTTCAAATGAGTTTAAGAGAGCATGTGTTTCTTCAATCATATTTTATATAGTCCATGAAGGGGAATGGTTAGATTTAAACAATTTATGATATTCTTTGAATCTCCTTTGAGCCAAAGATTTTTTACACTGGTATCAAGGGAAATTTTAGTTACTTGGAGGGAAACATTAGCTTCAGAATAGTGGTTAGTTTGAGTACCAAGAGGGAGAGTGATGCCAGCAATCCCAATACCATAGCAGTTTATGATCACTCCACCACTTCCCGCATTTTCCAGATTTCCATTGGCTGCACCATCAAAGTTAGCCTTAGATGAACCTTCCAGGGAAAAGCTCCAAGTAGAATTTTGTCTTTTATTTATATTCTTTTTAGGGTCATCATTCTGGTATTTTCCTGCAAAAGGATTAGTTTTTCCACAAAAAATAAAGTTTTCTTTTAAAGCATGGTGGATATTTTCAAATATAATTCCTAGAGGAACACAACAATTGCACAAAATATGATTGTTAAGCTCTTTCCACACTCCCCAAAAGAGATGTGAGAGAACCCAAGAATAGAATTTGTGAGAATCAATGTTCATAAAAGGAATGGCCCATTGAGATAAAAGGTCTTGAAAAGAAGAGGTAAAGCATCAGGACAACCCAAGAGAAGAAAGGATATACTACTAGATCTTTCTAACATAAGGGCAATGGATAAACAGGTGTTCAATAGACTTATCTTGGCATATACACATCACACACCTATTGGGGATATAGAAACCTCTTTTCATATGATTATCAACAGTGACGATACAGTTCTGAAGCAGAAGGTAGAAGAAGACATTAATTTTGGGAATAAGGCCAAGGAACCAGGCTTTCTCCCAAATAAGTATGGCTTCCTGATACATTTGAAAAGGGTAGGCAGAAGCAACCAAAAAATCCCCATTGGGAGAGGGTTCCCAAATTAGAGCATCCTAAGATGGGGAAAGGGAAACTGCATTAAGGACAATCAAAAGAGGAGTTAGGTCTTGAGAAATAGAGGAAAGGTTCTCGCAGGCATTACCCACTCTATAATTATAGACCCAAATACCATATTTTTGGATACACACATCCATCCAAATATTGAAAGGCTCACAATCCCTCAAGGGTCCCAGTTGAATCCAATTATCATTCCAGAAATTAATAGATTGACCATTCTCAATTTTCCATTTAGCCTTATATTTCACAATGTCCTTTGGATTGAGAAAGCCATTCCAAATATAAGAACATTTTAGAATATCATTTGAACCAAATAAATGGTTAATGAAGTTGTTAGAAAGATACTTATCTTCAAAAGTGTCATGCCATTCCCCCTTTCTATTAAAAATCTATCGTATTTGTTTTTCTTGGAGACCTGTGTTGAAAGGTGTGATCCTCCTAATCCCTAATCCTCCAGCTCTTTTAGGAAGACAAACTTTATCCCAAGCAATAAGAGGGAGCCTCTTATGATCTTCAGTCCCTGACTAGAGGAATCTTCTCTGAATTATTTCCATCACCTTCGCTGCTTTAGCTAGAATAGAGAAGAGACTTGAAGCATAGGTTGGAAGATTTTGCAAGGTAGATCTAACCAGCTTGATTTTTCCTGCCTGGTTGAGAGTAACCCCTTTCCAACCTTCCAACTTCTTGTTGAATCTATCAATGAGTTTGTTCCAGAAATCCTCTAGGGGTTTAACACCTAAAGGAAGAACCAAATAATTTGAAGGAAGAGAATCAATTGAGCATCCCAAGATATTCTCCATTCTCCTTTATCTCTCCTCGAGAGTGTTTATGAAGAAGATGGATATTTTAGTCTAATTAATGGATTGACCAGTATCCCTAGTATAAGAGTTGAGCAAGTTCTTCACCACTCTAGCTTCACCCATAGAGGCCTCCCCTCCTAAAATGGTGTCATCTACAAACTGCTGGTGGGATAAGAAAGTGGTTCCATAAGACAGCTTGATACCTTTCAAAACCCCGGAGCACCTAGTTGCAAAGATAAGTCTCCCAAGGAATTCAACAAGAATAATAAAGAGAATGGGGGAAAGGAGGTCCCCTTGTCCCAAACCCTTGGAAGATTTGAAGAAATTCGACGGGGAACCATTGACCAAAACTACTAGAGAAGGAGTGGAAATTAGTTGATGAATGATCTTACAAGTGTTCAAGTTGAAATCAAAGGATCCAAGAACCCTGAGCAGTAATAGCCAGTCAACACGGTTATAAGCCTTGGACAAGTGAAGCTTGAGAAGGAAACCATCCCTTTTTCCAACATCTAAGGAATGGATCACTTCATGAACCACCATTATGGAATCAATAATATGTCTTCTAGGCATGAACCAAGATTGTTGGTAAGTAATAATTGAAGGTAGCAGCTTACGAATTCTAGCTGTGATGAATTTGGAGATTATCTTGTAGGAGTTTCATAAACTAATAGGTCTAAAAGCTCCATCGATTCTATCCCCGTAGCTTTAGGGATAAGAACAAGAAAAGTAGCATTAAGTTTTTTGAGGAAGTTCTTTGATCCAAAAAAAATTTGCACTACTTTGAGTACATAAAATTTCACCGCTTACTAGAAAAGATGAAAGAAAAACATCGAGAAGCCATCCCGACCAAGGGCTTTGTCACCAAGGAGAGAGTCCAAAGAGTTTTTAACTTCATCCATGTTCAGAATAGCACATTAAACTTTGTTTTGATCTTCAGAGATTATTTTAGGAATCTTATCTAGGAGAGTATCTTTATCCCCCTTCGACAACTCATGATCTTTGGATAGTAGAGAAGATAAAAAAGAGATACCTTCATTAGCTATATCCTTTTCCTCCTACAATAGCTGTTATGCCCTCTTTATACTACTAATTTTGTTGGTAGCACTGTGTTTCAAAGTAGATAAGTGAAAGAACTGAGTGTTTTGATCTCCTTCCCTTAACTAAATTGATCTAGATCTCTACTTCTAGAAAATCTCCTCCTTCCCTATATTATTATGAAACTCAGACAATAGAAATTTCCCTTTAAGAAATCTATTCTCATCATACCCCTCTCTCTAGATTTCTTCTTGAATAAGGTTAATATCAGATATAGCCTTGTCTTTAGAAGAGAAGATATTACCAAATTCATCCTTGTTCTACTATTTGATATTCACTTTAATATTTCTAAGTTTTTTAGCCACCCTGAACATGGCCGAACCCTTAACATATATGTTCCACCATTCTTTTATTTTATTTATTAGATTTGGATGGGTAATCCACATCTCCTCAAATCTGAAGGGGAAACTCCTTTTCATAGCAACCAAATCTAGAGAAATAGAGATGGGAGAATGATCTAAGCCAATCTTCACCAAAGAAAATAAATTACAATTGTAAAAATTCATCCATTCAACAGTGATCAAAGCATAGTCCAGCTGAACTTGGATGCATTCCTACCAAATTCTCCTATTGCACCAGGTGAAACTAACTCCCTGAAGGTCCACATCTAAGAGGCCTTGGTCATTGATGAAATCCATGAGATCTTGCCTGCTTTCCAAATCAGTGGAAATACGACCATATTTTCCCCTTCTTTGAGGGGGATATTAAATTCCCCCATGATAATCCCCTTAGAAAGGTTACAACAAGAAAAAATGCTTTTTACTCTTTCCTAATAAGATCTTCTACCTTTATTGGAATTTGGAGCATAAATATTCATAATATACTAGCTTTCATTATACTTTAATCTAGTAAAGTTCATGAGAAGAATATTACCTTCTTCATGGATGACTTCAGCCTTAAGTTGATAGGAGTTCCACATATTCATTAGACCTCCTAAAGCACCTTTAGAGCTAGAAGCACTTATCTCCATAGATTTACAAAATCTAATACCCTCACCGAAGAATAGCCTCTTGGATTATTAAAGATAATACATGGTGCGATCTAATATCTGGTTTATGATCCCTAATCATATTCCTTATAAAATCCTATTTATGTGAGCCATTTAGCCCATGAATATTCCAAGAGATGATTTTCATTTTGTTTTAGATATACAAGCTTCATGGATGGTCTTCCAGGTTCCATTCGCTATGTTCTTCCTGGCTTCTTCTTGCCAGACCTGGCTTCCTTTCTTTCTCCCTAGAGTTTTCAATTTGGCCCCTACATCATCTTTATTCCTACTTTTGGTTTCTACTGGGGACATCGGGGAAGGGTCCCTATTGTTATATTTCTTCTTCTTCTAGACCTTATTCTACTCTCCCTCCTCTGCTTCTTTATATTTCGCAAAGAGCTCTTCCATTTTTGTGAACTACTCTGGGGAGGCTTATTTTAGTAGTTCTTCCATCTTGAATACCTATTCGGAAGGCACACACTCTGAGCTATGTTTAGGTTTTGATTCCTATGAAGATACACCTCTCTGCATGTACTGCTTAGGACTGGATATCCCATCTTCCAAAGAAGGTTCAAGGGAATCTAGGACAAAGGAAAGATGGGCTGTCCCTAGGAAAGGATCCCCACCTTCAGCCAATCTCATTTCTTCCCTTGCATTGACCTCTTCAGAGTCTTCTTGCAGGATATTAACTTCCACAACCTTATCAATCCCATCCAAGGGAAGAAACTCCTCCCTATCCACTAAAAAATCATTATGTAGCTAGATGATCTCCCCAAAGTCTTTATTGAACTATTTTTTTCCATTCCCTCTTGGTTGATTACTTGGCTCACCACAATTGAATCCTTTTTCTTCCAAACTTTTTGGATGTTAGCCTCGAAACCCCCTTGGGCCTTCATGTTTTGCTCCCTTGTTGGGCCCGCTAGTTCCTGATCCTTATTGTGTCCATCTTTCCTTAGGGCCATCATAGATTTCCTATCTATCTCCAACACCAAATCCATAGGGCATGATTTAGCATAGTTTCCATCTTTCTTGCAATCAAAACAGGCAAAGGGCATACTTGTGTATTCTATTTTTTGTACTATTTTACCTAGTTTTGAGTGAATCTCTATGGTCTCTAGCATATCCTTACCCTCTTCCACCCCTATTAGATCCTAGCATAAGTGAGGTGCCTCCTTGCCACCATCACAAGGTCTATCGATAGCAGTACTCCAAAATATTTTTCTATTCCATCAAAGACATATTCATACCAATATTCCAAGGGAAGTCTAGGTAATCTTACCCACACAGGGGCTTGAACAAAGAAAGAGTCATTTAGATCCAGTTTAGGAGACCATTTTTGCAATGCCAAAGAGGATTTCCCTATGGTCCATGTTCTAGCACATACGATTTTGGCTAGATCCTCCTGCCAGGAAAACTCAAAAGATAGAAAAGAATTACATATATGTTTTTGATAAAGGAAAGTAGCAAGAGGGTGTTGGCCCATGGAACAAAGGACTAAGAGAACATTAATAGCACTAGTCTGAGAGAAAATAATCAGTAGAAAAATATTGTCCAGTCTACCTCTATCAAAGACAGACTTAAAGATCATCATGGGACAAGCCCCCACAAAAGCTGCAAGCTTTAACCAAAAACAAAAACAAAGGACCAGGGTGAGCCCTTTAAAATTGTTAGCAGTCACCCGATCATATGAAGAAAAGAAACTAAAAGAGAGAGACACTTTCATCACCATAAAACCGAAGAAGCAAGCTCAGGCCACAAATAGCCTTTCCATCTTTCTCTATAAAAAATGAAGGTCCAAAAACTACTACACCTCCAGCACAGTCCAACACTGTCAAAGATATTCCACCCCACTTCAAACTCCTTGTACACCTCAATAGAAGAAGTGTCCACCTCAATAGGAGCAGAGAGGAAAAATATCAAAATAACAAAGCTGAAGCTGTAATATCTCCTTCCATTAGTATGACCATAAGAGGTAGCCTAGAAAAACTTGACCTCAATAGGAGTCTCCTCCACCTGCAAGTTCATGAACATAATCTCCACCTCAATAGGAGACTACTCCACCTTTATAGAAGGCTCCCACCACTCCTTCGCAAGAGCACCCACACTTAACATCTCTTTTATCCAACACCAAGCCACCTCAAAAGGCTAAGCTTCCATTGCAAATGGAGCTTCCACCTTAGTAGGAAGTAGAATGGAAGGTTTAAGAAGGAGAGTAACCTTCAATAGCCGCTGAACCCTTAAGTGAAGCCCCACCACAAAAGGGGGCTGCACCATAGAGTGGAGAGGGAGGAAACCCAAAACCAGAACAATCAAGCATGGGAGGAGCAAAAAAGCATCTAAAACTAGTCCATCTCCCATCATGAGCAGTGGCAAGGCCCACAATACTTAGAGCAACACCACTCTCCCACACAATAGAGGGGATCTACAAAACCCAGAGAGTGGCCGCCCAGAGAGAGGCCCAAAAGAGGAACCAACATAGTCACCCACCAAAGCTGGGCATCAGAGGAAACAAAGAGCCTCTCCACACCAAAACAATGGGAGTAGGACAAGCCTTAAGAAGCAATGCCATAGAGCATTGAAAAAGATGTCCACAGAAATAGAGAGGAGGAAAAATAACCAGATAGGAAAATAACTATTCCCCTGTACCAAAAGAATCTGAACCCTAATACCCAACAGGCCCAAAGGCTGAAAGGAAAAAACATCTTGCATCGGAGAGAACCACAAACACCTTCCACTATGTGGAGAATAGGAAAGATCCTTCGAAAGAGTCTCCACAAAGGCACAAGAAATAACCCCCTCGAAGAGAAGGACCACACCACCAATGAGGCAAGCACACGACCGACCAAAAGAAATCCTGACCCTAAAAATTCCCCCACAAACATCTCCGGCAAACCTAGTGCCAGCAAGACCAGTCTGGTTCCACACCAAGAAAGCTGTAGACCAGGGGACACCATGCTCCCAAAGAGTAGGGGGCAAAATCCAACCACATGAACGATAGCCCCCAAGCACAAGACCCAACAAAATCTCAGGTGGGTCATCTTCATCATCCTCAGAATCACACGGCTCCTCTGAACCAAATACCCTAGAACTGAAATCACATGGCTCCTTCCCTCCATCATCATCGCTGCCTCCTTCCCCTCCCTCTGCATTTTCCCCTTATCCATTTCCATTGCAAACCCTAGCCCCTCCTCTGCACACGCTGCTCCCGTTCCCCTTCCCGCTCATTGTTTGACATAACCAATTTTTTTAAATGTTATGTATTCAACAAAATTACAGATATGTTATAGAGAATAATAGTGATGATATATTAGTTATCTTCATGGTTGATGTGTTTGATTATTTTTTTCGTAATAATGAGATTTATGTATGTCAAAACCAAGGTTAGTGAGTTAGGAAAGTAACATAGTGAGATAGCCAGCATCATTCTTATATATGGCTAGTGTTGAAAGGAGTGGAAATGGTGGTTAGAAGTGCATAAATTCTTTCAAAATGATGGTTAGAACTGCATATATTCTTTCAATCAAGCATTCCTAGATTAGGCATGCCAACCACTCATGCTTTAGATTAGCTTCATAGCTTCAAGCTTAATCAATAATCATGAACTTTGATTATTTTTTAAATTATTTTTTCATTTCTTCTTCCAAATACAGTTAGCATATTTATTTGAGTATTATGCATTTTTTAAGGTTTATATATTATGTAAATGTTTTAATAGTTTACCTTAAAAAGAAGCTAATTTATGGAAAAATCACATCTCAATAGAAATTTGATATTAGTTTTAAAAATATTATTTTTGCAATTAAAAATGTTATAGATATTTTCTTCAATTAACTATAGACAAATGTTTATGTGTGCGAGTAACAAAGATGTAAACATGGGATAGGGAGGTAGATAGAGGGTGTGTGAGTTAGAGAGAAACATATGGATATATAAATATAGAGATATAGGGGGTAGAGATCCATAAATATACCACAATATCTTCATTTGATAACCATTGCACCCCTCAAAAATACAAGTGCTAGTTTCTTTTTTTTTTAAACTTCCATGTACATGGAAAAGTATATTTAGTACGATCAAGTCAAAATCTTAAAGATACACGTTTCAATTTTATTCGTAATGGTTGACAAAGCTTCTACATGCATACTTTAATAATGTCTAAGACATGCAACAAATTACACCACAAGAAATGGATGTACACGATTATTTCACTTGTGCATAAATGTTACATCTCTCATTTTAATTCTATAAGACAATAATACCTTGGCATTTTTGAGCTTATAATTGTATTTTCTTTTTATGTCTGATCCATGGCTTTGTTAAGATTTATGTACACTATTATACCCACTTCCAAAGTGATTTACAATAGTTTATATTCTATCTATTCCCAAATGATTTTTATAGACAAAATTATCTTTCTTTTAAACCCATATCAATTTTTGAAACAACTTCCAAATTAGTACTGCATTTTTTGTACTGATTTTCCCATGTGGGAGGATTTGTTGAGTTATTATTTGGTTTTGTGTTTTCAGATTATACAGTTTGTAGACATGGTGTATGCATGGCATAAATTGTGAGTATTTCTTGGCCTGGTGTATATGGAGATAAGGAAAACATTTAACCAATGTTATAATCTATTAAACCTGGGATATACACCAGTGGCTATAAGATATAATCTAGTGGATCATCCTTATAGAACAATAGATGGAATATACAATGACCCATTTAATTAGGATACAAATTACCTTCTCCTTAGATGGATGAGATGATCAATTATCCTCAATTATTGTTGACATGTTATTCTTCTTAATTTTTAATGCATACAATTTTTTTGAGGATGTGCATATATTGTACTCATTTTCTATATACCAATAATTTATTTTTAAATATTTTTATATCAATTAGTTGAAATCATTATAGTTGGGAGTTAAGGATTGAGGACATCTATTCCACTAAAATCATCTTAACCACAACCTTGATTCATCCTTTCTTATGTTTGAGCCTTGCACTCAAGAAGACTTGCTCCCTTTCAACTCTTGGCTAGTTTTAAGGGATTTCGCAACACCACCTTATTATGTTGGAGTTAGATGCTAGTGATTTGTAGAAAGAGAAAAGTTACACCCTTTAATCCTAGAAAGTGTAGTTTGCTCCATTAGGCCCAACTCTAATCATCCTAGAAAGTGTAGTTTGGTCCATTAGACCCAACTCTAATCTTCATAAGGTGTTCGTTTAGTTTTTTCACCTATTTCTTGAATCTCTCTCTATTTTATTTGGGTTGTTTTTAGTTGGCTACTACTCTACTATTTCTAGGCAAGATTCTCTATGTTGTTGTTTCTAGAATTGGCCCTGCTCTAGCTTGGATCTTTATGGTGTTTTTTTTAGTTTGTAATGTATTGGGACCTTATCCCACTTATCGTGTCCTCTTGTGCTTCTTCAAAACATGACCACTCACTACAACTGACGTAATCAATGGTCAACCTATGGAGATTGTCATTGTTGGCCGCTACAGATGATCGCAACTTGAAGCGATGGGGGTTTAGAGTTGGCCAAAATAGGTGAGAAGAGAAATATATACCTTCAAAACCCTTTTCCAAATGATACATCCTAGGATATAAGCTTCAAACTACCTAAAAATTCTCTTATAATATGAAGAATTTCATTAGATCTAAGAGATAAAAATGAAGCACAACATAATGGAAAAAATCAATTAATCAATAATACAAAAGAAGAGAGTACATATAGACCCTATGTACAACAAAGTCCAATCATGGAAGGAGAGATGAACTAGAGTGGTGGAAAAACTACCCAAGAAACTAGGATGGTGTGTCGAAATGAAATCGACACATCTCTAGTATGCTCCTAAAGGATGACAACTTGTGTACACAAGTGTAAGTTAAATAATTATAGTAACCCTTATTTTTATTTTTAGAATAATTTACTATTATTTAAAAAAAAATTATGGTAATTATGATAGTATTTTTTAAGTAAGATTGAAGTACATTTTTTTTTCCTTTTTCTTAAATTTTAAATAAACTACATTTCATTATTGACAATTAGATACATGACCATTATCATAAATTATCTTGATTAAAATAGCTACTCTATAAACTATATGATTTCTCAAAAGAAAGTTTGAGAAATAATTTTTTTTGTCAAAAATCTTCTTTCCATTCCATGCCCTTATGTACAATAGCTCTTGTTATATCTTTAATCATCTCATAATAGTTGTAAGTGGTTGCAAGTGGAAACTAAATCTTCACAATAGATTTTTTTTAAAGCTCATCAAACAATGTAATAGCTCAAAAACTTGAGATAATCTTATGATCCTTGCTCATTTAAATAAAGTTTCTTTTTTTATTGTGAAGGGAATTGTTGCAAAGCACTTATTTGTACACATGAAAAAGTCCAATGCCAACAAATACAACATAGTATTGAAAAAATAATAGAGTAAGCCATCTAGGTTGGAGTTCATTTCATCTATCATTTTCATAAGTAATGAGTAAATCCCATGAGGTCCTCACATTGATTCCTAGAATCAACCATCCTACTTTAGATCAATTAGGGATTAGAACTAAAGTATATAGTACTACAAAACTATTTTAACACTACCAAGGATTTAGATAAGATGGCTAGTATAGGACTAAATAAATTTAATGTGCATTTTGGTTTGCTTAAGTCACTTGGATTTGAAAAATTCATTAGTGGATCTCAAACCAGTATTGAGCTTAGATAGGTGAGTGGATAGGTCACAAACATTAACATTCTTAGCATGCTCACATAAAATAAGTTTAATTTTGTTATTGAATTGACTGACTAGGGTCTCAAGTTAGTAATCAATAGGGTTGAGCTCCAAATAATTATAAAACCTTAACAAAACCCTTTCTATGACATTGTTAAAATGCTTATAGTTCATTGTGTAACATTTGTGAAATAAAATATGGACAACTTCTAGTAGCTCAATAAATTAGGTACAACAATTAGAATGTCCAATAATAAGGCACGTAACTAAGAAAAATAGATATTTATGCAATATGAAAATATGTGAAAAAGTGGAGTTATGAGAATGCATTTAGAGAAGATACAAAGAGGAAGGAGGTGAGAAGTACACCCCTCAAGAACTCTTACATCCAAAACATGTCAACATATCAATATGTAATTATAGAAAAAGTTAATTCATATAGAAGAGTGTGAATAGTATCAAACAAATGAAAAAAAAATTGTAATATTCTTTCTACATGAAACATCTAATGAGACTTAACAAAATGCATAAAATGGAAAAATGATAAATACTTTAACAATTTGCCACTTATTTTCAGAAGGTGACAATGTAAGCAAGCATATTGTTCCACTGTCTAGTATGGTTGGCTGAGAATGAAATTCATGACATGTTATTCTAAAATTGTAGTGAGTTGTATAGTGAGTCATACAGTGAGTCAAATTTATGGCATTCATTGATGTTGTTACATTTTATTTGGTTAAGTCTAAATTCTCTTGTAGGAACTTCTTGTAACATTTTCTATTTCAGGTTTTTGTTATGTTTTGATTACTATTGTAAAAGTAGAGAGATTTAAGAATTCATTTCATTTGGTTGATTTTAAATTCTCTTAGAAAGAATTGTTGTAATAATATATTTTCTGTTAACTTTCTTAAGTTCTAATGTAAATTCAAAAGTTTGATTAAAATAATTTAATTAGATATGTGAATTCTTATAGACAAACCAAAAGATGATGAATGTATCTTATAATCTCTTTCAAACAATTGAATGTTAAAAATTCTTACTTTACATTATCAGTTTAGAGAATTTCTCATGATATCTTTATTTATATTTATATCAAATTCTAAGACTTGTTAACCATCTAGATTAAGAATATTCCTCTCCCTTATGTATTATAAAAACAATCCATGTGACAGTAATAAGTAATCACTGATTTTACGATGAGTAGGGCAAGGTAAACATACTTTATATCTTCTATCAATTTCTGCATACCTCGTTTTAAATTTTCACGTTCTTCACCTGATTCAAAGAACATGTTTTAAATAGTGCAAATTCGTGATGAGGCTGGCAACGTTAGCACTACTGGTTTGATGGGAGCAAAATGGCCAAACAACCGACAAAATTCACTTGATAAAACCAATTATTTCAATTTATTATTTAAATACAAAATTCCAATACAATTGTCTTCTATTTTTTTATCTAATTAATATTCATTGCTGGTTTGATGCTGCATAGACCATGCCAATGCAGATCAATTAGAAATAAATATAATTATTGTTCCGACTTTATAGGAAACTTGTAAAGTTAGCTTCCTTTATTTTATTTTGTGCCTATACACATCGATGAGAAATAAATAAATTCGTTATCTGTCGTTCTTCATATCATAAATAATTTTGTGACAATAATGAGGTCTACCAACTCTATCAATACGGTTTGCTTTACATTAAATAAATACACATTTCAAGAATTCATGATTTACCCAAACTCTTTTCACAAAACACAGTATTTATGAAGTACCAATAAATATTGTCGAAAATTAATAATATATTAATTTATTAAAATAATTAATCAAATATTCTATCTACTTAGTTTAAAAGAAAATTTGTACTATATTGTAAAAAAATAATTAATATTAATAAATAATTAAATATTTTTAATGTAATTCTTATTAAAATCTATAGGTCTATTTTAAACATTACACAATTTCCAATTTTTTACATAGATTGAAAGTCTGCTCATTAATAAAATTAACATTTAATGACCAAAATCTGTTTAATTGATATTTTCTTATTACTTATAAAATAGGTATTAAGAAAAAAACTCATATTAATGATAATGAGGCTTCATAATAAATGAAGACATATTTTAGATTTTGAGGAAAATTATCAAATTTAAGATACTATATTTTATAATCTCAATTGTATTTCCTTTGTGAACTAGTTATCTTAATCTCATTAGTGAACTCGTAATTCAAACAACTTTTACTACTCTTGTCTAAAAATTTGTTTTATTATAGTAATGGTTGATGTGATGATAGTTATCTGCTTCCTTTGGAAATTGTGGGATGCTTTCATTTACAACACATTGTTTACTTAAAGAGTGCCCTCCCATCAAACCGGAAATTGAATATTTTCACGAAATTGGTAACCTTTGTAAAGACAATGTCTTTCAAAGTTGGGTGTTATAAATTAAGGGAAAGGTGCTTGGGTAGCTCAGGAATTCTACAAATGCGTATTTATTTAATTTGAACATTCTTGTCTAATTTAATTTGAAGAAATCTCTATTTATATAATTTGTAGAAGTCGTTATTGGGAGAGAGCAGAAAAAATGACAATTTGTTCGTGGATGGTCATTTTCTTTGAAGAATTAGACCATGTATTTTGATAAATTCAAAGTTGTAGAACTTTGAACCTCTCGTTACCCTGAGCTCATCATTGCAACTTATCAGATCACAAGGAACATTTAATGACATTGTCAGCTTTATGAAGATTTAAAAATTTTTTAAGAAAAGGTGTATCAAAATTCAAATTTGATTGCAATGACGACATTGTAACCTATTGACGAAACTGTAGAAACTTTTAAAATGCTCAAACTTTGAACTCTGATACCAAACAAACAACAAAATACCCAAAACATGGCAACAATAGAGCATGCAAATTCTGATCTTTCTCAATCACTAGGAATGCACAACAAAATAAAATAAATGGAGACAACACAAACAAAAAAGATAGAGGCATACAATATTTCATCTTGCTTTCTATTTCGAATTTGAAAATTACATTTACAACTACAAATACAAAAATACAATCTATAAAATAAGAAATAAACTATAATGACTGCAACTATAAATTACAAACTAATTTGCAACATTTTGGAGCTACACCCAAACACGTCGAGCCACACAAAACTCTTATAAATTTTCTCACTAGGAGCTATAGGGAATGTCAGGAGTAATCATTTATCATTGCACATTCAAACACAAATATAGTGTTGTCACACACAATCTAAAAAATTCTCCTTGTTGCTACTCACAATCAACTTAATCAAGAATAATAAACATACTTTCCTTTTGTCTATTTCTTGTCCAAATAATTTTCCACACAAAATTTTAAATTTAAAACTCACCTACCAAATTAAATTCATTGACTATAGGATTTGCACTTAGTCTGCAATGTCAAGAGCCAACTCAGGATTTCATTCTCCTAAAATCTACACAAATCTATGCAACATTTACTCCCTTATCTTCACTTCTGGAAGATCCTGATAGGTAGGTGGAAATAGCAGGCGGCTCAGGACAACCAAAATTTGAATTCAAATAATTTATGATTCCAACACTCCCCCATTATCTTGATCTGACAGATACAAATTAAATCTAATCCAAATCAATTACACCTAGATTTCTCCTTTGGTGCTCAAAAATTGTAATATCGTTAAGGAAGGTGGAATTCACATCCATTTGAAATATCTTACATTTGTGTTGGGCTACAATTGCTATGAAATCACACACGGTTTCCATTCTTCAAATAGGGGCATATGTCTCATCATATTCTCTTCCAAACTTCTATTTGTATCCCTTGACCACAAACCGATCCTTATGCCTATCTAATTTTCCTTCAACATTTCTCTTGGTCTTGTAGACACATTTAACCCCAATAGCTTTCTTGTTGGGAGGCAAATCAGCTAAATCTCAAGTTTCATTTCTATCTATTGAATCTATTTCCTCTTCCATGGCCTCACACTATTTCTTCTCTTCAGCAACATCCTCAAAATAATTTAGAACACTATGAGAAAATAATGCAAAATTGATGCTCTCATCAAATTCAACTTCATAACTTTCATCTTGGTATCTCTCCCTTAGACTTTTTCTCTTTCTTGTAATTGGGGAAGTGAGAGTGGGATCATAAATCTAACTACTACTATTGTTGTGCTACTCTGGCCACGTCTGGAGCCTTCTGGAGCCATCTATAGCTCTTTTTATTCCAATCTAGAGCTATCGAGAGCTTTCAGGAACCGATTCTCTAGATGCTCATAGTTGGTTTCATTTTTGCCTATTTCTGTTAGGAGCCATCAATAGATGTTGGTAGTTTTTTGTATCTACTATGACATCATCTTGTTGATCATAAAACTCATCATTTTCATAAATAATAGGCACTTTACTTTAATTTCTTGACGATGTGTCCACCGAGCCATCCCATGATTTACTCTCAATGAACTCCACATCTCTTGAAATGGTGATCTTCTTGTTGACCAAATCATATAATCTATATGCGTTTGATTAGGGACTATAGCCTATGAATATAACCTTTAGACCCTTTTCATCCAAATTTTTCCTTTTCTTCTTTGGCATCTATGCATATTCTATACACCCAAACACTCTCAAGTGTTCAACCACCCATCTATGTTTTGTTCATGCCTCAAGAGGAATTTTCTCATGGACTACCTTCGTAGGACTTCTATTTATCACATATACTAATTTTTCTACAACCTCTCCCCAATATTTAGTTGGAATTCCCTTTTCTTTCATCATGCTCCTTGTCATTTCAACAATGATCCTATTTTTCCTCTCATCTACTCTATTTTTTTGCAGAGTATAGCTTTATGTTGGCTCCTCCTTTATGCAGATTTGCTTGTAAAAATTTAGAAAAATATTGTAGGTATGCTCCCCCCCTCTATCTGACCTAAGGACTTTAACCTAATGTCCACTTTATTTTTTAGTCTAGCCTTTAAACTCTAAAAACTTATCAAATGTGTCAGATTTATTTTTCAAAATTTACACCAATGTTCTACTGCTAAAATCATCAATGAATGTCATGAAATAAGTACTCCCCCCAATGGAAGATATTTTCATAAGGCCAACTAAGTCAATATACACTAGCTCTAATGGTGCCTTTTCCCTTCTAGAGTTACTAGATTTAAAGCATTTCCTATGTCACTTACCCAAAATAAAATCCTCACACTTACCACTGGACTCTACAATACATCGAAAAACATCTACCATTCTTTTCTTGGACAATAAACTCAAACTAGCATAACTAAGATATCCATACCTGAAATTCCATAGCTTGGAGGGTTCTTCAATCATGCTCTTTACAATTGATTATTTTTGTACTTCTGTACATGATTAGTTGGGAGCTACAATGACAGATTGAGAAGAGAAATGTGTCTCTATCCTCAACATAAACATCTGGTTCTTTTCCATGTGGACTACTGCAACAACATTTTTACTCCCATCTTTTTCATAAATGACACATTGGTCATTCTCCATTAGCACTTTTTATCTATTTTGAAGGAGTTGTCCAAAACTCATAATATTTTTCTTAATACTAGGGGTAAAATAAAAAATTAATCTCCTTCTCACATTGCTTGATGCAGATCATAATATATCCTTCTCCCACAAATGGAGTAGTTTCATTGTTCCCCATCTTAATCACAGACTTAACATTTTAATCAATAAAAAGAAAATAAACTTTCATTACTCCTCATGTAGTTAGTGTAACCGTTGTCCAAATACCATACCTTAGGGATTCCTTCTTCACCAATGTTGCACATGATGAATGCTATGGGTTGACTTCCTTTATCCACATTCATATCAACCACATTTTCACTTTTCTTTGGTTGATCATTTTGCTTCATCCAGCATTCAATTGCATAATGCCAAAATTTATGGCACTAAAAAAACTCCACATTGCTCTTATTAGAGATGATATTCTTCCTTCCTCATTTAGTAGTATTTTGAGAGATTTTTTCCCCCTCATGGATTCCTTCTCATCCTAATATTTCTCCTCCAACATGTTCTTGTCTGAAGTTTCTATGACCTCTTCCTCTTGAGCCTCATCCATAGCTATTTCTTCCTCCCCCTGCCTCTTGCATTTGCTTGAGATTTAAAAGTATGCTCTTGGGAAGACATTGGAGACTTATTTAGGTGTTTCTAATGGGTTTTGAGAGAACCCATTAACTCATCCACAGTTAATGTTGAGAGATTCTTTTCCTCTTCAATGAAAATCACTATTGTATCAAATCTTGAGGGAAGAATTCTCAATATTTTCTCCACTATTCTTTGTTTCTACATGGATTCTCCATTCGTCCTCAACTAGTTTTTCAAGCTAGAGACTCTTTCATTGAAATATGAAATAGACTCATTGTCCTTCAGGAGAAGTGTCTTAAAATCTCTTTGAAGCATTTGGAGCTTTACCAACCAGACTTTATTAATCCTCGTATAGCTTGTATGGAGGATATCCCAAGCTTCTTTAGCATAGTTAGTTATTTATACTCTAGGAAATATCACATCTATTAAGGTTGATTCTATCAAGCTTAATGCCTTAGCATCTTTCCTCCTTGACTCCTTCAATAGATTCTTATGATTGTTTGAGAGGGAAACAAATTGATTTGGATCAGTCACATCCATAAATCCATTGACCACAAGCTCCCATAAATTGTTTGCAACCATAATAGTCTTTAATATCTTATTTTCCCAAAAATCATAGTTTTGTCTATTAAAGGATGATGGTTGTTTTCGTCTATTTCTTTCATCTCTACCCACGTCTCCTATAGAAAATACTTCAATGCCCAGAAAAAAAAAAGCCCAAACTCACAAAGATTGAGCACCAAATGACTTTGATACCATGTAGAAACTTTTAAAATTCTCATACTCTAAGCTATGATACCAAACAAACAATACAATACCCAAAACAAGGCAACAATAGAGCTTGCAAACTCTGATCTTTCCCAATCACTAGGAATGCACAATAGAATAAACTAAATGGAGACAACATAAACAAATAGATGGAGGCATGCAAGATTTCTTCTTTCTTTCTATTTCGAATCTGAAAATTACTTTTATACAACTACAAACCTGAAAATACAATCTATAAAATTTATTAAAAAAACTCTAATGATACTAACTATAAATTAGAAACTAACTTGCAGCATTTTAGAGCTCCACCAAAGCACATGGAGCTACATAAGGTTCTTACAAGTCTACTCAGTAGGAGATATAGAGAATGTCAGGAAAAATCACTTCTCACTGCACATTAAAACAAAAATACAATGTTCTTGCACACAATTTAAAAAACTCTCTTTGTTGCTGCTCATAATCAACTTAATGAAGAATAATAAAAATACTTTTATTTTATCTATTTGTTGTCCAAACAATTTCCCACACAAAATTTCAAATTTCAAAGTCACCTACCGAATTAAATTCATTTGATTGTTGGAGCTGCACTTTGCAATGTCAGAGCCAACTAGGGATTTCATTCTCGAAAAATCTGCACAAATTTGGGCAACATTTACTCCCTTCTCTTCACTTCTCTTAAGCATCCATGTACTAATAACACATATGTGATTTTCTATAAGAATATAGACTAAAATAAATTATATTTTTTCATTATTTTATCTTAAAAATTATCATATAATAATTAATATTAAATTATTATTAAAATATTATTATTATTATTTTTATTCTATTTTTGGTATTTTTATATTTCTTTTCAATTTTGTTAAAATGTTAAATTAGTGTAAAATTATTAGTCTAGCACTATTATAAGTTTAGTTTTGTATTTGATAAAAGTAGTTTTTTATTAGAAGTACATCATTATCATACTATTATATTTTTATCTTATATTGGTTCTTAGTCTTATTCTTATTTTAAATTCTTATAATTAATAACATAATCTTTATTTCATTTTTCATGCAATTAAGTGTTACAAATACATCAAATTAAATGCATGTAATTTTTATTGATGTTTTTCATTCATATATGAAAATAATTAAATTATATATAAGAGAAAATAAAAGAACATTCTAACATTATAAGAGTTTGACAATTCATCTTTAAAATAAGAAAATTTAATTACAATATACATTTTAAAATAATTACATATTTTATATATATTTCAGACAACAATTTTATTACAATGGGCTTGAAATATATGATTCAAATTCATTGGGCACCGTTGCCTTCAAATATTTTCCTGCAAATTTAGATTTAAGACAGATTTACAACACATTCAGTGGACTCCAACTCTATTCGCTTATTTTTAGAGATATTCACAAAGTACCTTTAATACGTTGAGTATTAATTAAAAAACATATTTTTATTATGTTTAGATTTCTTAGAGATATTCACAAATCACCTTTCATATGACCATTAATAGAGCTCGTTTGCCAAGTCAAAACCTGTTTCGTATTAATAAAAAATATGTAACTTTATCAAGTTGATAGGCTTATTCTGAGAGAAACATTGGCTGGATTGTAGACATATTATTTGTATATGGGTTCTATATGTTTCTATTTGTATATGGGTTCTATATGGTTCCAGACATATTAATTTGTATATGAACGTTAAGAATTAAATTTTCTCCACTATTAATCATTCTTTTGTAGAAGGTCCATAACAGTAAGCTCTCATTCGATTGTAAATTCAATCTGATTTGAAGTCATATAGTAACTGAAAGATTTAAGATTGGTAAATGTTCCACAAGATATTTATAATTTTACAGTATTTTATACGAATTGTGTGAACTTGCTTTGGATGTTCATTTGTGTCTTCATCATAAAAATGTCCTTATATTTTTTCTTAGTACTACTACATTCTCCGACGCATAGTTATCTGAAGTTTCTTATTTCTTGGAAACACAAAAAAAAATTCAAAATTTTGTGGATAATTCCACTCATGTTTGGTTTGTTATGAAAGTTTGGATTGATCGAAATTCTATTTGTATCACGGAAAGTGTATTCACAAATCTGTAAGTATTACTTCTGAATTAGCATATGGGAATGCGCATTAGGTTAAAGCGAGATGTTTTGCATCTAGTATTTTTCTTGGTATCATTTTATTATAAATATTTAGGTCATTATTAATAGAAAGGAGATCAAATTTATAAATAGAAATGGTAATGAAAATTTATAAGAAAAATAAAAAAATGGTAATATTGTAATTTTAGTTTGGTAGCCCTTTTCCTCAATGGATATTTATTGACATGCAACATGCATAAAATTTTCATATTCCAAACTCCCAATTGAGGCATGAATCCCATGGCCTCAATTGCCTAGGGTTTTGAATTTTAATTATTCTTTTCCATGGTACCAAGATTAATCTTTTCGAGTGAAACTTCACTTTTATTTATCTTTATAATTGGTCACAATCTTGATGGTTCTTCAAAATATTAATGTCAATATTCATCTCATTGATTGAAATTTCCATTTTTTGAGTTATCTTTAACTTCCATGATAGACCCTATTTGGTTAAACTCACCCAATCCCTGTACTCGATCTACTTATACCTACTCATCAAAGTGGATGTGATATTTTACTTGATTTCAACATGTGTATCTCAAGAATCTGAGGCTCCACTTTTGAAGAGTCAGATTTGATTAATTAATCCTTTCGATTCAACTTTACTTTTCAATGTTGGTCTTCCTTTTGATATATGAAATATATTTGGTCTTTTCATGTGAACTTGTATTTAATAGGTGACCGATGTAATAACTACCCTAAATATTTGTTCTCTAATTATTTTCTTCCAAAGAAAAATCATTTGGAAAATAAAAAATA
Organism: Chamaecyparis obtusa; assembly: GCA_027943335.1. Lineage (NCBI taxonomy): Eukaryota > Viridiplantae > Streptophyta > Pinopsida > Cupressales > Cupressaceae > Chamaecyparis > Chamaecyparis obtusa. The sequence continues at coordinate 407,218 of BSBK01001633.1, forward strand.
TTTGCAAAAACAAAATATAACCTCATTAGAAGAACTCTTACAATAGATAGAAAGTCATTTAGAGCTTTCTATTTTAATAGTTTTTATAGCAAATGCAAGCACAAATCTATTTCTTTGGAATCCATGTGCAAATTACAAATTCAATAGTTATTATCACAACCATGCATATAAAGTGAAAATGTTACTTCATATGATCCTCTCCAAAATTTTCAATATCCTCTCCAAACTCTACAATATCCCTACTTGATGTAGGAGCATGTTGGGTCTTTGAGAAATTTTGCATGAACCAAAAATATTTCCTATTTTATGTACCTATATGTTGTTTGCATTAAAGCCATTTCAATTGTTGGTTTCATGTTATACGAAGTTAACATGATTTTGAGGACCTATGCATGAATCTTCTTCTATGAGCATATAAGGATTGGATGGATCGTGTTCAAGTTAGAGTTGTTTTACCTTGCTGTTGGAATCATATTTTCCTACTTTCCACATGCTGATTGTGCATCGTGTAGCCATTGATCCTTAATAAATCAGCCTTTTTGATCTTAGGGTCTTAAAGAGGTCCTAAAATAATATCCTCACCTAAGACCCCAAATCCTAATTCATCAGGAGTTGCAGTTATCATCATTTTCCTCAAGTATTGATTTTTAGCCAGTTTCGTGTGAAACATGGAGTTTTTCATCTTGCACAGTTCCGTATGATGAAATGGGATCTTTCTAGGTTATGAATATATTTTTGGGTCATGTGTGGACCTAAATGTAACTTAGCATTGATTTTTGTTCATTCTTTTTTTAGTTTTGGTTTACTCTTCCAGGTTGGACCTATAATGTAATTAAATGCTTGACTGGCTGACTTTTGGCTTAGCTAGCTATATAAAGAGCCTAGGTTGATGTAGAAGAGTGGTAGGAGGATCATGATCAAGAGATATCATTGGAGACAAAGATAGGATGCAAGATGAGATTCTATTTTCATAATTTCTTTGTATATGGCCGCAACCCGAAAGGCCTCAGAGTTGTGCATGTTGACTGATTTATTCTAATCACACCTATTTGGTTTCCAGTTGCCTTGCCTCATATACATTGTGTTTTCATTCTTCATCTAAATTATATATTTCTTCAGTGTGTAACTCTGAGTAGGGCATGTTTGTTGGTTCAAGTTGAGTCAGTTTGTTGGTTCAAGTTAAGTCAAATCTGCTTGAATCTATGCTACCCTTACATCAGGTGGTATCAGAGAGGACTTATTTCTTATGGATTGGATTGTGGAGAACCTTATTGGATTGGTTTTAGGGTGGGAGATCTAAGACCTGACCTATAACTTGTAGAAGGTTATGTTCTTGTTGGAACCTAATTGTCAAGATGGTTCATGGTAGAGGAAATGACAATTCTATTGGATATGTTGAGGTAGATTGCAACTAGGCTTGAAGCTATAGAGATAGCCTAGAGAAGAGGCACACATCATGAAGATGTTAGTGATGAAGAAGAGGCAACACCTAATCATGAACCTGAAGTTGAGCAGGATGAGGAAATACTTTTGAGAGCTTTGTCTAAGGCTAACTCCAGAGCTGTGGTTGAAGTTGCTTGCAATGATGGAATACTTGAGACCGATGCACTTTTGGATTGGATCTCCTAGATGGATAAATACTTTGAGTATGAAGGTACTCCTGATAATAAGAAGGTTAAGATAACAGTCACAAAATTGAAAGGTCATACATCTCTTTGGTGGGATCATTTGCAAACTAAGAGAAAGAAGAGAGGAAAAGAAAAGATCAAGACATGGATGAAGATGCTTGGAAAGACGAAGAAGAAGTTTCTTCTAGCTGACTACCAAGTTACTTTGATGAGAAAAATGCAAAATTTGAGACAAAGGAACATGAGTGTGAAATAATATACTGAGGAATTTTACAAATTGGATATCAGATATCACATGTGGATGATGAAGTTGATAAAGTGGCTACATACCTAAATATCCTGAAGACATCGATTCAAGATGAGATCAGATATGTTAAAATAGGTAGTGTGGAAGAAGCATACTAATTTTATTTGAAGGAAGAAGAGTGATGAACAAAAATACATGATCAAAGACAGAGAGGAAGAGGTGGTAGATTTCATAGAAGTAGAGATAGAACTTATGGAGAAAGTAGCAAATCTGACAATGGAGTACAAGATAAAGGATGGAAAGATGAACCTACTAGTAGAAGAGGTAATTACTCTAGGGGTAACTATACTAGTTGCTCTAGGAATAACAATAATGGGAAAAGAGAAGAGAAATCTTGGTTTAGAGGTACTGGTTACAAATGTGGTGAAGAAGGACATAAATCCTTTGAATGTACTAACCTTGGAAAGAAGACTAGAGGTAATGGAAAAAACAATTTGTCTTGTGAAGAAGTTGAGGAATTATCTAATGAACCCAAACATAGTGAAAACTTGATGCTAAGAAGGATCTTGTGGAATGAAGAAGCTAATGAGGAACCTATCATGAGGAAAAGTTTGTTCAGAACTAGATGTAATATCGTTGATAAATGTTGCAAGGTAATCATTGATAGTGGAAGTTCTGATAATTTGGCACATAAAGAGCTGGTTAACAAGTTGCAGTTGCAAAGATTGAAACATCCTAAACCTTACCATATTGCTTGGATCTAGAAGGAGCATAAACTACTTGTAAGTGAACAATGCCTTGTTAAATTCAAAATTGGGAATTATCATGATGAAGTCTTGTGTGATATTATGCCTATGCATTGTTGTTATATTATTTTGGTTAGACCTTGGCAATATGATAGGAAATCTTTGCATGATGGTAGATTTAATCAATATACTATTTGGACGGATGGGAAGAAACAAGTATTGTTGCCTTTAGTAGAAAATTTTTATGAAGGTCACTATCCTATGGTCATAGTATGCTTGGTTAATGGTAAAACATTCACAAGAGAAATGAAAGAAAAGAATATTTGTTTTTCTTTAATTTCGAGGAAAACTGAGAAACAAGATGAGTTATAACATGCACCTAAGGTTAAACCTTTGTTGACTAAATTTCATGACATCATTTCTAATAGTGTACCTGATAGTTTTCCTCCTATGAGAAGTATAAGTCACTATATCAATTTGATACCTAGAGCTAGTTTACCTTATAAAGAACCACATAGGTTGACACTTGATGAAAGTACTGAGTTGAATAGACAAGTACAAGAATTTCTTGAGAGTTATTTGATTAGGGAAAGTTTGAGTCCTTGTGCAGTAGCTACTGTGTTAGCACCGAAAAAAAAATGGAGAATGGAGAATGTGCATTGATTCTAGAGCTATAAACAAGATAATAGTAAAGTACACATTTCCTTTGCCTAGGATGGATGACATAATTGATAGTTTGAGTGGAGAAAATTATTTCAAAAAGATTGATTTGAAAGTGGTTATCATCAGATTAGATTTAGGGAAAGGGATGAATGGAAAACTTCTTTTAAGACTAATGAAAGTTTGTATGAATGGTTGTTTATGCCTTTTGGTCTGACTAATGCACCTAGTACTTTCATGAGGCTGATGAATGAAGTTTTGAAAAGATTTTTGGGTAAGTTTGTGATTGTATATCTTGATGACATTTAGATATTCAGTAAGAGTAAGGAAGAACATCTTGAGCATATCAGACAAATATTGCAGAGATTGAAGGAAGAAAAGTTGCTGATTAATTTGAAGAAATGTTCTTTTATGAAAGAGGAGATTATGTACCTTGGTTTTGTAATTTAAGTTGATGGATTGAAGATGGACATTGAGAAAGTGAGAGTTATACTTGATTGGCCTACACAAGAGAATGTTGGAGAGGTAAGATCATTTCATGGATTGGAAATTTTTTATAGGAATTTCATCAGAAATTTTAGATCTATTTGTAATGCTATGACTGAAACTATGAGAGAGGATAAAAGGGATTTCAAATGGACACATGGAGCACAAAAGAGTTTTGAAAAATTTAAACAAAGAATTGTAGAGTTGCCTACACTTTCTTTTCCTGATTTCAATAAGGTTTTTCAAGTTGAATGTGATGCTAGTGAAAGTGCAATAGGCGCTGTTTTGAGTCAAGAAGGAAGACCTGTAGCTTTCTTTAGTAAAAATTTGAATTATGCTAAGAGAAAATATTTAGTTTATGACCATGAATTCTATGATATTGTTCAATCTTTGAAGAAATAGAGACATTATTTGATGCCTAAATATTTTGTGTTGTATACTGACCATAAAGCTTTGCAATATTTGGAGAGTCAGAAAAAATTTAATCAGAGACATATGAACTGGGTTGAGTTCTTGTAGAATTTTTCATTTTCATTGAAGCATAAAAGTGGACAGTTGATGCAGGAGCATCCTGGGTGTAAGAGCAATCTTGCATCACCCAAAAATATTTGTTTTTGCTTTTCAATAAGGGCTATCTTGTGCAGAGCTGCTATTTCTAGAAACTTTCTATTTTTAGTAAGTTGGTCATACGATCTCGGAATGTTCTGATTTCACATGTGGAGGTTCATCTCTGTCATATTAGCCTGCCAGTAAAGTTTCATGGCTAGATCAAGTCTGGTTTTGAAGATATTGAAAATTTTCGGTTTTGGAAACAGGGTGCAGAAACTTTGAACTCAGTTTTGAAGGCTTTAGAGGCCCCGGATGAGGTCAAATTTTGGGCTGAATGAAGCTTGCTTGATTTAGGCGTTGTAGAGCTCCTCGTGCCCTTTCTGAAATGGGGTTACAATAGTCAATCGGGTCAACTGGTGATGACTTATGGTCTTCGGAAGTTGGGTCACCTGAAATGGCAGAAAATGATTTTTCTTCAAAATTTCTGTTCGGGTTTCAAAATTTATTTTGAGCCGACTTTGATGTAATAAATTGAAAAATAAAATAATTCTAAGTTTGGTCAGCCCTATGGGCTAAATTTCTGGAACCTTCCCAGGAAGGCTGTATTATTGTCTTAGGCAGTTCAGAATAGTTCTGGGTAGTAGATCTGGGTAATAGTTCGAGGCTTTGTCCTACAGAATATTGTAAGGGAATGACCATGTGGCTTTGCATGTTGTAATTCTGAAAATTTGTAATTCCACATTTGTGGAGATAATAAGAAGCCAATTTTCTGTTCTTGCATATTATTGTTGTTGTTTCTCTATGTCTGTTATGTGTTTGTGGTATTAAGGGGAGCACCCTTCATCAACAGTCAAATAAAGTTGTTGATGCCTGGAGCTGAAGAAGGAATTTTCTAACATAAATGAGAGTTGAGGTACTTGGTTTTGAGGATTTGAAGTTTTTGTATGAAACTAACCTTGATTTTGAAGACCCTTGGAAATCTTATAAGGAACAAATAGTGAATGATAAATGGATTGATTATTTCATTCAAGAAGACATGTTGTTTAAGGGAATTCAGTTCTGCATACCTAGAGGATCTATGAGAGAGAACATAATAAAGGAGAAACATAGTGGTGGACTTGCTAGACATTTTGGGATTGATAAGACACTGAAACTGATTTAGGAAAGATACTTTTGGCCACAAATTTATAGAGATGTACAAAGAATGGCTAGAGGTTGTAGAATTTGCCAAACAACAAAAGGAACTAGTCAAAATTTGGGATTGTATTCACCTTTTCCTATATCTACTAGACCTTGGGAAGATGTGAGTATGGAATTTGTTCTTGGATTGCCTAAAACTCAGAGAGGTAATGATTCTATTTTGGTAGTGGTTGACAGATTTTCAAAGATGGCTCATTTCATACCTTGTAAGAAGACATATGATGCATTACATGTAGCTGAATTATTCTTCAAGGAAGTGGTAAGATTGCATGGTTTTCTGAAAACTATTATTTTAGACAAAGATACTAAGTTTACAGGTTACTTTTGGAAAACACTTTGGAAGAAGATGAATATAGAGTTGAAGTTTAGTTCTACATTTCACCCTCAGACAGATGGACATACTGAAGTTGAGAACAAAAGTTTGGGAAACTTTTTGAGATGTTTAGTTGGAGATAAGCCAGCTAACTTGAATTTAGTTTTGGCACAAGAAGAGTTTGTGTATAATAATTCTATGAATAGGAGCACTAAGAGGACACCATTTGAGATTGTTACTAGATTTCATCCTAAGGGAGCCATAGAGTTGAGATATTTTCCTATTCATACAAGAAGAAGTGTTGAAGCTAAGGATTTTGTAGTCTTCATGAGAACATTACATGATGAAGTCAAAAAGGATTTGTAGGACAGCAATCTAAAATATAAACAGAGAGTAGATAAGAGAAGGAGACATACATCTTTTGAAGTTGGAGATGAGGTTATGATTCATTTGAAGAAGAATAGATTTCTAGTTGGTACCTACAACAAGCTGAAAATGAAGAAGTTTAGGCCTTCTAAGATTCTGAAGAAGATTAACAATGGAAATGCTTGTGAAGTGGAATTACTAGAGGACATGGATATATCACCTATATTCAACATTGGTGATATATTTGAGTACTCTGAATCAAATGATGATATGGAAGATGATCTAGATTATCCTAAGAAGAATAAAGACAACATTGAGAAGATCTTGAATACTAGAGTGAGAAAGAGTACAAGAGGAAAGGACTACATGGAATACCTAGTTCAGTGCAAAGACAAGCCAATTGAAGATAGTTCATGGATTACATAGGTTGAGTTGGATCTTTATGATTCAAATCAGAATATGAGCAGTTCCTAATGTGGACATTAGTCCTATATTGATCTCAGGTGTCTGATGTAGGAGCATCTTGGGTCTTTGAGAAATCTTGCATCAACCAAAAACATTTCCTATTTTTTGTACCTGCATGTCGTTTACTATTATACACTGAGTTTGCACCTTTGTCTCAAGCTCTCTTGGTCTTGATAACTCAATATAACATGGGAATCATCTCTAGGTTGTGGGACCTTTTCTAACTGAGATGAGACCTCTAGGTTCTAGGTTGGTTCCTCATGGATAATCACCTTAATTTTCTTCTCAACATGAAAATTAAATCTTTGAGGGAAAGGGATAGAAGGAATGCTCATAAGGGAAATGACTTGAAAGAAAACTACCTACTAGGTGATGCACCGAAACTAGGATTTAGATCTCAGTATGTAGGAATGAAATCAATGAAAAGCTCAGGTCTAGTAGGTCACAACTTACTAAATAGGCTTCCATAAATATTTCATAAGAGGGCATGAGAATAAGACACAACCTATGACCTACAAATAGACATTCACTTCTACAACTCAGTGTAGGATTGAGACAAGACTGTTAAGGGGGCTGAGGTATACCCACAAGAACATCTAAATTAGATCAAACACAGTAACACACAAAATTGTAGAAAGCAAGAGGGATCAGGAACCCTAAAATAACATTGAAAACATGCACATACTTTGATCCAATAAGAGATAATCCAAACAAGGAAGCATAGGGAAATGAAGGATTGTCACAAAATACCTCTGCAATATTTGAATCATCAATGGGAGAAAATACAACTGTATGAGCTAGAGGGTAGAAATGATACCACAGATGGCCTTTAAGAAAAGGTGAATTTTCTTCTACAAATTGTGCAACTCTTGAGCTCTTAAAAGCTCCAAAACAACATATATATACTCAACTACACACAGACAGGAGTCAAAACTAACCTAACTTGGGTTATAGATTTTACATAAAATATTCAAATCCTAAGTCTGTCATTTCTGATCATAAATGTATCTCCTACAAATATCTCAATTGATCAGATATTCATCATTGAGTGTCCATCCTTGTATTGTATCAACTCATAGACAAGCAACCTGGATTTATCTTCTTTCCTACACAAAAGCTCCACCATGAATGCACTAGTTGGTACTTTCTCGAGACAAGAATTGACCCAAGATGGCCACCCAGGCTTTGTCATCATCTTCTCTTAACTGCAAATTTCCTAGAGACATAAATTTCCTGAGGTACCTCACTGCTCGCGGTCTGCAAATCAGATTTTGGCAAAAACCTCTCAGACACATTTGAATTTTTGAAAACCAATAGCTAACCGGTCATTTAAAAATGTATCCATCGATGTCTAACATTTCCCACCAGATGAATGGTCCAGATGCACTGAAAAAATCACTTAAAATCCCTGCCTAACAAGTCAAAAACCACCATGCAAGTCAGCAGCCAATGAGAAGTGAGCAGATTAGCATCCCTGATAGACCGGACCCATGATCCTGAAAAGCACCATCGAATGGCTGTCGCTATACCACTGCGATAAAGATCAGGTATCTTGAGCCTCTGGTATAACGACAGGCATGAGATCTGATCACGCTTTATCCTCTTTAGAAAGCCTTGACCCCATGGGCCCATTGACAAGCTCCATGTCGCACATCAAACAAAAAATCAAATTGTGCCATTTTGGATACACGTTGCAACCTTCTGACATCGGACCCACTGCTTGAGATACCGATCTAACAGTGGGCACATGATCTCATACCCCCAAAATATTCTTTACACTTTTACACCAGTCATTAGATCCTTATAGACTGGGACCCCATTGACACATCAGTCCACCTAAAAATCCTCATCATCATTCAGCGGCCAATCAAAAGCATGCATGTTAGCAATACATGGCACTGGGACCACCTGACATATCTCTTTATTCTGACCAATAAGAACTTGGAAACTCATCCTAACCTAGCACTGAACCCACGATAAGTCTGAACACTTTGGCAAATTTGATGGCTAGCGCAAGATCTCATACTCTGACACAAACCTTTGCGAAGATACGCCAACCATCGATCTTCATCTTTCTGACATCTTTGCAGGTCCTCTAACATGGTCCCACTACGGCATCCAAGTCATTGTTATGTGGGCCAATTACATTTGAGCAAGTCAGCATACCTGACAGATGGACCCACGATTTGTAGAAAGAACATCAAACGGTTGTCACTAAATCACTGACTTAAAAAGTGTGCATCTTATCCCAGCAACGTAGCGACAATTGTGAGATCTTGTTGTACTTTAACCTTCTAAAAGGATCGGGACCAACTGACATGTTCTAGTTCATCACTGTGTGGACCAATCAGATGCGAGCACATCAAAAAGAAAGGACCCACCAAACAAAGCTTTGACGACAAATCAAGCTCGATAGTCAGTGCATGATCTGATGCCCTGACACAAACCTTTGCAAAGACATGCCGGCTATAGATCTTGCAACCTAGAACACTCGGTTATCTGAGACCACCAAAATATTTAAGTGACCACGCGACTGAAAGGAAGCTAACCGCCCACTGAATCATTGACTATGATGGACTTAACCACCGAACTCTGGGCTATTACATGAACAAGGCATTCGTAGAATCAGTGAATAAAAGATAACACCACCAGAGAACTTAGCGGTCATATGACTAAAAGGAAGCTAATGTTCACTAGGTCGCAGGATACTTTGCGGTGACTGGGAAATAATCAGCGATTAGGAGAATCACTGTATTCGCTAAGTCGCAAGAAGAAAAGACAACCATCGAAAAGAAAAGGAGAACTGGTGACTAGGCCAATAGATTAAAGCACACATACTAAAAAGAGGACTTTAGTGGCCGAGATAAAGTAACTACAAATTAGAAGAAAGGCTTAGGGTTTTCAAGGGTTTTGGCCTGTAACGGCTAGTTTATGAATTTTTAAACGTGCAGACTAGGGGCTTGAAATAATTGCAGAGGCCAGGAAACAAAATGTGAGGCCATGAAATTTTGCAGAGTGCTTGGTAGGGCCAAAACAGGGACTTGGGAATAGGTTTAGCCAAATTTGCATGCACAAGGAAATTATGGTAACATTTTGGTGATTTCTACTGGATGTCAGCCTGCTAGACATAGGAAACTAGTGACCTTGACAATCCATTTGGGCATGGGATCATCAAAATTTCAAAATTCTCTCAGAGGGGTAGAACTAGAACTATGCTCAGAGCACTTTATGGAAAATAGGGAACTAAACTAGAAAGCAAGGAAAGGAAAACAGGGGAAATTTACAAAGATTTACAGAGAGGAGTTAACCTCAAAATAGGGTTTCAACTGGAAACCATTTATGAAGATAGGTAGGGGAACTCCCTCCATATTTGATAGTTGGAAAGCATTGGAGCCTCTACATTCTGTGACTACAAATGGTCCACCCCAAAAGGAGTCAAATTTTGTATGTCTACCAAGCTTGGACCTAAACTCATCCCACTTGATGACTACATCTCCAACATTGAAATTTCTGACCTTGGCTCTTCTATCAAATCTCTTCTTTATTTGATTCTAATGAAACTCCATATCTTGCATTGACCTTCCTCTGAGTTATTCTAATTCCATTAATTGAGCATATATGATCTGTAAGGGATCCTCTTAATCAAATAGGGCATATTGAGCAACTAAGTCCAGAGCTAGTAATTATGTTGAAATGGACAATTTAGCCTCTTTGCCATACACTAACATGTAAGGAGAATTACCAATGCTTTTATTTGGGGTAATTTTGTCTAACCACAAGGTAGATTTGAGCTTTGTGTGCAAATCTCTTTGATTGTCCTGGAGAGTATTCTTGATTATTCTGATCAAATTCTTATTGGTGGATTCTGCCAAGCCATTTCCCTAAGGGTAATAATTTGAACTATTATTCAAATAGATGTCATTCTTGAATGCCCACTCTGAGACTTTGAGGCCTGTGAATGCTAAGGCATTATCTGAAATGATAGAGTCAAGAGTGCCAAACCTATGAATTAAGTCATCATAAAAGCTTAGGACAACACTCGCATTGGCTTCTTTTAAAGCAATTTCTTCTGTGCATCTGGTGAAATAATCTGTTGTAGTAAATATCCATTTATGGCCTACACTAGATGGGGGATTGATCATCCCTATGAAATCTATACCCCACTTCATGAAGGGTTGCTCTGTTCTGACTGGCTATAGGGGTAAGGCTGCAAGCCTCTCTTTTCCTACAAACATGACACACTTGATGCATCTTCTGACATAATCATGACTATCCTTAAAGATAGATGGCCAATAGTACCTAGCCCTCATGATCTTAAAAGTAGTAGTCCTAGGAGAAAAGTGACCTCCAGAAGGTCCATCATGAAACTCAAATAGGACATCTGCTATCTTTTCTGAATCTATGCTTCTCAAAAGGACACCATTTTGATCCTTTTTGAAAAGAACATCATCAATCAGCACAAAAGGAATAGATTGTAACCTATAATACCTTCTTTCTGCTGAGTCTAGGCCTGCAGGACGTTGTCTTGTCTTCAAGTAATTGATCATATTGGGCAACCAGCTTGTTTCCCTGGCTCGTTCTTTTATAGAATACACCACCAGAGATGCATCTATTTGCTTTGATTTCTTTCAACTTTCATCCTCTTCCAAATGCTCACATAGACCTCTTCCTCTAACCAGCTTGGTAGTTTGAATATCTATGTCATATTCCATCACCTTGGTGATCCAACCAACACTTTTCTCATTTAGGTCCTTGGAAAGAAAAACCTCTTTGACACTTGGATGAGTAACTTTTAAATGTACCTTGTTATGGGTCAATAGATATCTAAAATTTTTAAGGCTTTTTACCACAAGTACATTTTTTTCTACAAGAGAGTATCTCTGTTCATACTCCTCTAAACCTTTGCTAAAGAAAGCAATAGGAAGCTCCAATCCATCTAAATTTTCTTGGGTCAACATTACAGATATGGCATCATGACCTCCATAAACATAAAGGATGAAATCCTTATTGAAATTTGGGTTTAGGAGAGTAGGAGCCTCTATTAGGGCCTCTTTGATAGCTTGGAAATTGACTCTCCCTTCTTTGGTCCAACTGAAAGCTAAACTCTTCTTCAACATGGCTATTAAAGGCCTGAGTAAATCCACAATGTTAGGCAAGAACCTCCTAAAAAATTTAATCTTTCCTATGAAAGATTGGAGACTTTTCTTATGATGTGGTAGGGGTAGCTCTAGGATAGCTACAATTCTTTCAGGATCCATTGCAATTCCTTCTTTGGATATTACATATCCCAATAGTTTTCCTTCATGGACTGCAAACACACATTTCTTGGGATTAAGAGATATCCCAAATTCTCTACACCTTTCAAAAATCTTTCTCAAATGTTTGATGTGATCTACTGCATGCTTTGAATAGATAGTTATATCATCCAAGTAGACCAACACAAACTTGTACATTAGGCTCTTAAAGGCCATATCCATTACCTTTTGAAATGTAGCTCTTTCATTTGACAAACCAAAGGGCATCTTTTGATAAGCCATGGTTCCCCACTTGGTTGTAAATGTAGTCTTATATTGATGTTCTTCATTAACTAAGATCTAATTGTATCCTAAATATCCATCCAATAATGAAAATCTCTTAGATCCAGAGAAACATTGTAAGATTTGTTCCATGGAGGGTAGTGGATGGCAGTCCTTTAGAGAGGCCCTGTTAAGATCCATAAAGTCAACACATAACCTCAGTTCCCCATTCTTCTTCCTAATAGGAACAAGGTTGGAAACCCAACTAGTATGCTTGATGGGGTAGATGATACCACTTTCTATTAGTTTGAGTACTTCTTTATGCATAAGTGGCTCAAGCTTGGGATTAAGAGGCCTTTGCTTTTGCCTCACTGGTTTGGCATTTGGTTCTAATTCAATAGTGTGCTAAGAAATGGATGGGTCAAAACCTTTGAGATCTTCATATTGCCATGCAAAAACATCACTAAATTCTCAGAATAATTGGGTGTAAGCTTTCTTTTCCAATTCAGTGTTTACCTTTCCAAATTGTAGGCTCTTATCTAGTTCCAACTCTAATTCAACACAATGTTCTTGTTGGACTACCAGGCCAGCTTTGTTTTTCTTGACTTCATCATCCTTGTTGAAGACAGTCTCTAAAGTAACAAGACCTCTAGGCATCTTATTAGACTTGAGTTGTATCACTTGATCAACATAGTTTTGTGATAGCCTATCTTGATTGTACTTTGAAAAAGCATCTTCTTCAAACAAGAACTACAGAATTTGCTCATCATTGTCAAACACCTGCCAATTGACATCATTATTAGGAAAAGAAGGTCTGAAAATCACTTTGATATGCTTTTGACCCACTTCTTTTGAAATGCTATTTGGGATGTCATATTGGGATCCAACAACAACTAACCTATCTGCATTTTGATTTAACTTTCTAGGGATGGAAACAATATTGAAAGCACAAAAATCTTCAATTATATCCCAAATTCTATGCTTGTATGCTTTCATGGTGTCATTCTTGGTTGCACTTATCCCTCTCACTTGGCCGACAACTAACTCACTATCACCATAAAATTTTAAGGCCTTAAGCCCTCTTTTTCTAGCCCATTCTAGTCCATTGACTAGACTTTCATACTCTACAGTATTGCTAGTGTAGGAGAAACTGAATCTAAAGGTAGTATAATACCTTTCTCCTTTTGGGGACACTAGCATAGCACCACCACCAGAACTATGTCTACTTCTAGCTCCATCAAAAAATAGTTCCCAAACCTGACCGCTCTGATCTTCTGAGTCAGTATCCTCCTTGAGAAGGCTTGGCTCTATGAAATCATTTTCTTGTATCAGATAATTCCCCAAACCAAAATCCCAAATAGGATTTTCTTGGACCTCTGAAGCTCTTTCATCTAGAAAAATATCAGGGATACTTTTTATCTTTGTGATTGCTTCATTAATGGTTTGGAAGTCACTGCTATCAAATATAGGGCAGTTCACATTGATGGTGTTGGATACATATGGCTCTATATGGTGTACTACTAATGGTTTTGATTTAATGGTGACCTTGGTCCCATATCTTGTATGAAATAACATGTGAGACCAATCAAAAGATAGGTAACGTCCTATCTTGGTTGTAAACTCCCTTGACAGACATATAGCAAATAATGCAGGGACATCTATGATATATATATCAAGGAGGATTGAAAAGTTAGGACTAGCATGAAGGATCAGACTGGTATCCTTAGCCACACCTATAGTATTGACTGAGGATCCATCAAGTTGGGTAACCTTCTTTTGGAAGAGTTCATACTTTAGTCCTAATTGGTGGCTACTTTCTTAGGCATTACAGTGCTAGTAGCTCCACTATCTACCATACAATTATGCACTAAAGATTTTCCAATAATTAAAAATACATAAAAGGGAGGTGGATTTGAGTTCCTACCTTGTGTGGCATTGCCTTTGGAGTTGCTACTTGGAGCCTCCTTTTCTTAATCAGTGTTAACCAATACTAGATTTGCAGCTTCTTTTGTAGGTTGAGGAGTTGTTGCTTTTGTCATGGCCCTCTTCAAAATTTTAGGCTGTCCTAGAAGAGCCAAAGAGTCCCACATAGACATGGTGACATTCACCTTCTTCATTTTGTCTACAATATTAAAAGGTGTCATAGTGTGTACTCTTTTTTGTGCTTTCACTATGATAGGCTCCACCTCTTTGGAATGCTGGCCTTCTTTGCTTGCAATGATAGGAGTCTCCTTAGGTGTGATAGGGGTAGCTTGCTACAATGGCTCTATAGATGTAGTAGCTTTGGCATTGGAATCTACTCTCTCCATGTCTTGAGCTCTTCTTTTTGCTCTTGTATAGGTGACAAAAGCAGCTTTATCATTGACTCCATTGAAGTCTGGTTGCTCCCAATTGAAAAGAGCAGTCGCTTTCTCTTGTGATTCTTGTTGAGGCACTGACCCACTAGATGAAACCTCTGATTGAGCTTGTGAGGCATTTTGAACCAATAGAGCTTGGTTCATCCATCCATTTGAACATGTAGCCTGATTGTGAGGATGATTACAAGGAAAACACCATTCATTATCCATAGCCATATTATTTTGACTAGGAACCATATCCCTCACTGGATTAGTAGAATTTAGAGGTGCAGGATTATATGGTTGAAATGGTCTCTGATTAAAACTTTGTCTTTGTCCTTGATAGCCTCCTTGGTATGGTGGCCTATTCTATTGATAAGGTTGTCCTTGATTTTGATATTGCTGACTAGGACCTTGGCCTTGTGTCTAAAATGGTGGTCTGATTCCTTGACCCTACTTCTTTAGATTTGTGACCTCCTTAGTCAAGGTCTACAACAAGTTAGTCATTTCTTGCTGACTACTTTCTTGGCTACTCTTTATCTCTTGTAGCTCTTGAGAGAAACTAGTCCTCAGCTCTTGACCACTAGTACTAGCTTGGGGTGACAAAATGGTAGGAATAGGGGTAAATGGGGGTACTTGTGTAGGTGTAATGGGTTGAAGGCTATGGGAAATGGGCATTGGAGGCCTTCTAGCAATCATGCCTGCTTGGATTAAATAGTTTTCAGCCCTAAAAGCTATGTCAAAAGCTTGGGGTAGAGAAGTACCACCCATAGACTGGATCATGATAGAAATTTGAGCATTTAGACTTTGTAAATAATAAAGGAAAGCATGGTCTACTAAAGGTCTCATTGAGACTAGGATTCTATTCCATGTTTTAAGGAATCTACTATTATGATCCATCATCTACTCTTGAGGGTCTCTCTTAATAGTTGTTAACTGTTGAACTAGAGACAAATTATCTGATTTATCCTCAAAATGTTTACTTAATGCATCCCCTAATTCATCCCAAGAAGTAATAGAACCAAAATTTAGAGTTCTAAACCATTCTAGAGCCTTACCTTTTAGAGAGGTCACTAATAACTTTGTGGCCACATCTTCTTGAGTGATATTGTGTATGCTGCCTATGGTGGTCACATCTCTTATTTGCTCAAAAGTAGTTGTCTTCCCTTCACCTATGAAATCAGGTATACTCTTAAGTGCCACCAAAGGCACATCATGTTGTTGAGAAAAATTTAATGGGCTCCCCTGATTAAAGGGTGCAAATGCAAATTGTGTAGCCATTTTAGGTGCTAGAATCTGAAGATTGACAACTATATGAGTTGTATTCAATGCTTGATTGGAATCTTCCTCTAGATCTCTGGTTAGAGATCTGCCTCTTCTTCTAGAGTGAAAGGGAGAAGGTCTCCTTTTTGAGGTTCTAGGAGGTGTTTATTGAACTCTCCTTGCAGGGGATGTTCTTTGAGTTGACCTGCCTTTGTGACTTCTTCTTGAGGGAAACTCTAAAAATTATGTGGGCTTTGAGCTCCTAGTCTCAATCTTTCTCATAAAACTTTGAACAAGGTAGCCTCTGATCTTTGAACAGTGGAGTCACCAGATATACTTGCTAGAATGACTTCTAAAAGCCTACACTATGCAATCTGCATATCAGAGATAGCATATTTTTCAATTTGAATAATTTCTAGTCCCACCGGGCGTGCCAGAATTGTTATACACTGGCACCAAGGTGGGGTGTACTTGAGCTTGAGTCTATACTAATAGTCCTTGTGTATTGACCTTCTTTAATCTTTTGAATCATGAATCTGATCTATTGTCCCACCAAGCGTGCCAGAATTTGTATGCACTGAGTTTGTGCCTTTGTCTCAAGCTCTCTTGGTCTTGATAACTTAGTATAACATGGGAATCATCTCTAGGTTGTGGGACCTTTGCTAACTGAGATGAGACCTCTAGGTTCTAGGCTAGTTCCTCTTGGATAATTACCTTAATTTGCTTCTAGACATGAAAAGTAAATCTTTTAGGGAAAGGGATAGAAGGAATTATTGTAAGGGAAATGACTTGAAAGAAAACTACCTACTAGGTGATGCATCAAAACTAGGGTTTGAATCTCAGTATGTAGGAATGAAATCAATGAAAAGCTCAGGTCTAGTAGGTCACAACTTACTAAATAGGCTTGCATAAATATTTCATAAGAGGGCCTGAGAATAAGACACAACTTATGACCTACAAAGAGACATTCACTTCTACAACTCAGTGTAGGATTGAGACAAGACTATTAAGGGGGCTGAGGTATACCCACAAGAACATCTAAATCAGATCAAATACAGTAAGACACAAAATTGCAGAAAGCAAGAGGGATTAGGAACCCTAAAATAACATTGAAAACATGCACATACTTTGATCCAATAAGAGATAATCCAAACAAGGAAGCATAGGGAGATGAAGGATTGTCAAAAAATACCTCTACAATATTTGAATCATCAATGGGAGAAAATACAACTGTATGATCCATAGGGTAGAAATGATACCACAGATGGCCTTTAAGAAAAGGTGAATTTTCTTCTACAAATTGTCCAACTCTTGAGCTCTTAAAAGCTCCAAAACAATATATACATACTCAACTACACGTAGATAGGAATCAAAACTAACCTAACCAGGGTTACATATTTTACATAAAATATTCAAACCCTAAGTCTATCATTTCTAATCATAAATGTATCTCCTAAAAATATCTCAGTCAATCAGATATTCATCATTGAGTGTCCATCCCTGTACTGTATCAAGTCACGGACAAGCAACTTGGATTTATCTGCTTTCCTACACAAAAGCTCCGCCATGAATGCACTAGTTGGTACTTTCTCAAGACAAGAATCGACCCAAGATGGTCGCCCAGGCTTTGTCATCATCTTCTCTTAACTGCAAATGTCCTAGAGACATAAATTTCCTCAGCTACCTCGCCAGCCGCAGTCTGCAAGTCAGATTCTGGCAAAAACCTCTCAGACACATTTGAATTTTTGAAAACCAATGGCTAACTAGTCATTTTAAGATGCGTCCATCAATGTCTAACATTTCTGAGTAGATGAAAGGTCTAGATGCATTGAAAAAATACTCAAAATCCCTGCTTGACAAGTCAAAAACTAGCATGGAAGTCAACGGCCAATGAGAAGTGAGCAGATCAGTGTCCCTAACAAACTAGACCCACGATCCTGAAAAGCACCATCAGACGGCTGTTGCTATACCACTGCGGTAAAGATCAAGCATCTTGAGCCTCTGGTATAACAACAGTCACAAGATCTGATCGTGCTTTATCCTCTTTAGAAAGCCTTGACCCCATGGGCCCACCGACAACCTCCATGTCACACATCAAACAACCAATCAAACTACGCCATTTTGGATACACATTGTAACCTTCTAACATCAAACCCACTACTTGAGAAACTGATCTAATGGCAGGCATATGATCTCATAGCCCCAGAATATTCTTTACACTTTTACACTAGCCATTAGATTCTTATAGACCAGGACCCCACTAACACATCAATCCACCTAGAAATCCTCATCATCATTTGATAGCCAATCAAAAGCATGCATGTCATCAATACACAGCACTAGGACCACCTCACATATCTCTTTATTTCAACCAATAAGAACTCAAGAACTCATCCTGACCTGGCACCGGACCCATGATAAGTCTGAACACTTTGGAAAATCTGATGGCTAGTGCAAGATCTCATACTCTGACACAAACCTTTGCGAAGATACGCCAACCATTGATCTTCATCTTTTAGATATCTTTGCAGGTCCTCTGACACGGTCCCACTGCAGCATCCAAGTCATTGCTATGTGGACCAATTATATTTGATCAAGTCAGCATACCTGATAGATAGACCCATGATCTATAGAAAGAACATTGGACGGTTGCTGCTAAACCACTGACTTGAAAAGTGTGTATCTTATCCTAGTGACGTATCGACAACCATGAGATCTTGCTATACTTTAACCTTCCAAAAGGATCAGGACCCACTGACATTTTCTAGTTCATCACTGTGTGGACCAATCGGATGCGAGCACGTAAAAAAGAAAGGACCCACCGAATGAAGCTCTGATGACAAATCAAGATCGACGGTCAACGCATGATCTGATGCCTTGACACAAAACTTTGTGAAGACACACCGGCTGTAGATCTTGCCAATTGGGACCCTCAGTTATCTGAGACTGCCAAAATATTTAAGCGGCCACATGACTGAAAGGAAGCTAACCACCTGCCAAATCGTTGACTGTTATGGACTTAACTGCCAAACTCTAGGCTATTACGTGAACAAGGCATTTGTCGAATTGCTGAATAAAAGATAACACCACCAGAGAACTTAGCGGTCATGTGACTAAAAGGAAGCTAACATTCACCAGGTCACAGGATACTTTGCGGTTACTGGGAAACAATCAATGATTATGAGAATCACTATATTTGCTAAGTCACGAGAAGAAAAGACAACCACTGGAAAGAAAAGGATAACTAGTGACTGGGCCAAAAGATTAAAGCACACATGCTGAAAAGAGGACTTAAGTGGCCGAGATAAAGTAACTACAAATTAGAACAAAGGCTTAAGGTTTTCAAGGGTTTTGGCCTATAACGGCTAGTTTATGAATTTTTAAACCTGCAGACTAGGGTCTTGAAATAATTGCAGAGGCCAGGAAAGAAAACACGAGGCCGTGAAATTTTGCAGAGTGCTTGGCAGGGCCAAAACAGGGACCTGGGAATAGGTTTAGCCAAATTTGCATGCACAAGGAAATTATGGTAACATTTACATAATAGTTGTTATAGTTTTTGTTTTCATGTTAAGTGAAGTTAACAAGATGTCCATGACCTAATCTTCTACCTTCTCCTATGAGCGCATAAGGATTGGATGGATTGTGTCTAAGTTAGACTTATTTTACCATGTTGTTGGAGCTGTATTTTCCTTTTTTTTGCTTGCTGATTGTGCATCATGTAGCCATTGATCCTTAATGAATAAGCCTTTTAAATCTTAGGTTCTTAAAGAGGACCAAGAAAAATATCTTCACCTAAGATAGAAAATCCTAATTCATCAGGAGTTGGGAGTTATCACCATTTTCCTCGAGTATCAATTTTCAACTAGTTTCACATGAAACATGGAGTTTTTCATCTTGCATGGTTTTGTATGATGAAATAGAATCTTTCTAAGTTAGGAATATGTTCTTGGGTCATGTGTGGACCCAAATGTAACTTAGCATCTATTTTTGTTCATTCTTTCTTTAGTTTTGGTTAACTCTTCCAGGTTGGACCTATAATGTAATTAAATGCCTGACTGACCAACTTGTGGGTTAGATGGCTATATAAGGAGCCTAGATTGATGTAGAAGAGTGGTAGGAGGATCATGATCAAGATATATCATTGAAGGAAAAGATAGGATGCAAGCTGAGATTCTATTTTCATAATTTCTTTGTATATGGACGCAACCTGGAAGGCCTCACAGTCGGGCATGTTGACTGATTTATTCTAATCACACCAGTTTGGTTGCCAGTTTCCTTGCCTCATATACATTGTGTTTTCATTGTTCATGTGAATTATATATTTCTTCTATGTGTAACTCTGAGTAGGGCGTGTTTATTGGTTCAAGTTGAGTCAGTTTGTTGGTTCAAGTTGAGTTAACTTTTCTTGAATCTACCCTACCCCTACATCACTAGTACTAAAATTCCATGAGCTCTTGTATATCTAAGAAATTCCAAGTTACTAAATGTACTTCACAACTTTTTTAGAAAACAAATATTGAAGAATGCATTTTACCAGTTCTAGCCTAGGTGCCAAATATAAACTAAACTATGATTCATTAGACAAATTATATAAATAAACATAATTAAATAAAATTAATCTCAAGATGAAAATGTGTGGGTTTTAGAGATGTAAAACTAAATGAATTGTTACAAATTGAAAACAAAAGAAAAATGAATTATAGATATGTTATAAAGAATAATAGTGATGATAGATTGATTATCTTCATGGTTGATGTGTTTGATTATTGTTTTTCCTAATAGTGAGATTTATGTACATCAAAATTAGGAATACCATAGGGTTAGTGAGTTAGAAAAGTAATATAGTGAGATAGCCTCATTCTTACATATAATCTTATAGATAATGATACTCTTATTCAAGATGTCTATTATGGACAAGGTGTGACTCATAATCTTCTCATTGTAAGTCAAATATGTGACACTAGTTTCAATGTCACAATTAATGCTCTAAGTTGTGAGGTAAGAAAAAAAATATAGTATATCTATTATAAATGGTTTTAGAAAAAATGCAAAAATTTATAATCTCCATGAAACCACTAGTACTAACAAAGAAAGAAATTTTTGATTCATGAGTCAAACTAAAGAAAGTAGACTATGGCATAGACGGATTGGGCATATTAATTATCATAATATTTTTGAAATCAATAAAATTCTTAATGTAAGGAATATGTTAGTGATCTCTAAACCTAGAAAAAATATGGGCAATGAATGCCAGCATTGTAAGAAAACATAGGTAAGTTTTAAACGTAAGGGTTATTCTTCAAATAAACCATTACAACTTGTTCATTTTGATTTAGGTGGTCGTACAAGCACAAAGTCCTCAAATAATGAAATATATTTTATGATTCTTATTCATGACTATATTAGAATGACTTGGGTAATGTTTCTAAAACATAAATTAAAATCCTTTGATAGGTTTAGAATATTTAGAAAGATGGTTTAGAGGGAATTAGATCTAAAAATCAACTATCTTAGATAAGACATTGGTCGAGAATACACTTCACAAGAATTTGAGGACCATTGTGAAGAATGTGGCATTAATAGATAATATTAAGTCTCAAGGAAGCTAAAAAAAATAGTGTAGCAGAGACAAAAAAATAGATCTATCAAATAAATGAGAAGAACAATGCTTCAAGATGAAAATATACCTAACATTTATTAAAAAGAAGTAGTTCGTACTCTAGTTTATAGACTAAAAAAAGTTTAATTAAGGGAAAATACTAAATTTACTCTTTATTTGACATAGTCTAGGTTCAAAGGATGTAGTTAAGGAATGTTCAAACTTGCAACCAAACACCAAGAATGTAGAATAACACAACAAGACAATGATTCAACAAAATTTTCATTAACATGCCCGACTGTAAGGCCTTCTGGTTTAGGGCCAAATACAATCACAAAGTATTTATGCTACCTTTCAGCTAGTCCATCTCTAAAACAAATCATGAACTAATGGAAAACCTAAGGCAGATCTAAACTTGATCTCGCAAGCCTCCAAGAAATTTCCTTGTTCCCAAGCAAGCAATCCACTAGCTCTGCTATTACAACTATCAAAAAATAATATGATCTTCAAGATATCATAGGATCTAAATGCTTATCCTTATTAGATCTACTTCCCAATTTGACTCTCTTTCTCCTTGTCCCTAAACAACTACCCAAAAACTTCCTTAAATACATTTCCTCAACCACAAGTTGGCTGGAAGAAACAATTAACTCCTAAGCCAAGTCGGCTTCTACTACAAACAAATATTAAATGCAACAATAGTCAGCTCTCAAATAGCCTTAAAATTAATTAATTCTCCATGTCAACCTCTAGATCTTCATAGGAGAATGCAAAAAAAGGTACTAATAATAAATGCACCAAGTTGGCCAACCAACTCTTCAAGAACTCTCCTCGGTAAGCCAAAACTACCAAGCACCAATAAAATAAATGACCATGCCAAGCATCATCAAGAAATATAGGAATCACTGAGAAATCACAATGATTGAGAACCATAAGCATCCCCAAGAAAAATTTCCACCGAGTGCAAGAGGTTTCACCAAGTTCCTTCAGCGACCGAGTTCCCTTCAATAATTGAGACCGTTGATTAAAGCTACAACCGAGTAACACAAAACCAATTCAACACACCACCATACAGATTTTTTGAGTACCCTAGAATGCCCTTGCATCAGACATGCTAGGTTCAAAAAGATGTTCTCATACCTACTGGAAGAACATCTTCCAGGATTCAAAACATAAACCCTGAACTGGTTCTTCACATACAAGCCCTTCAACTCTTTACCTTGCATAGTTTTTGATGTTTTCTTCCTCTGTCTTTCCAAATCTTTCCTTGATAACACACATGCTTGTTCTCCATACTAATCCATCCTTTTAGAATTTATCAACTCATCTCACTTACCAAATCTCAGGTTTCTCCTACCGAGTGTTGTATCTAGCAAAAGCATGAGGGAAAGCTTCATGTTATTCTTCTCAATCGTAAACACATTCTTGACACAATCATGTATATCTTTGCAATCATACTACTAAGGTCTACTGAGAAATATATGACAACTATTGATCTCCACAATATTACACAACACTTTATCCTTATACTAGCCAAACTAAAAATCAACAAGACATTGCTCCCTCACTTCTACAGCATGAATCTCTTACAACCAGCCAATCCTTTAAGGATAAGGATGTCTCGTTCTCTTCAAAATAAGTTTCCAAACCATGTCCTTAGCATCAAGGTTATCATTACTACCACTATCAACAATAACATCACAAATTTTACCTCCAGACTTGCACCGAGTTCTAAACAAGTTACTCCTCTGACAACATTCCACCTTTTCACTGAGCAATGTTCTCCGAATGAGCAGTTTCTTAGATTCACATTCATTCTGAATATTCTCATTTACCATAGTAGTCCTAGGGTCACCAAAATTCTCTTATGTACACTCAAAAGATTAGTTTCTTTCTTCACCATGATTATAACAAGTACCCTTAAAGATAACTCTACCCATCTTCTTCATTTCCAAAAGTTTCAATTCATCTCCTACAGTCAGTTTATCCTTCACCAAGTGATCAAGTTCTTTGTTCCCTCAGGGATTACCATGTTGTCTCCCCTTCAACTTATCTTCTACTTTTAGAGCATACTGATAAGCATCTTCAATAGAATCAATCTTCAACACACCAATCTCATCCTGAATATTGAATCTCAAACCATTCACATACCGAGCTACCTTTTCTTTACCAAGTTCTCTGTGTCTAGACTGAATAGTCAATTTATAGAGCTCCTTGGTATAGTCTTCAACAGTCAAATGTTTTTTCTTCAGATTCTGCAACTTCTTAAACAAGTCAAGCTCATAGTCGGCTTTTATGAACTTAGCTTCCAATTTATTCACCATCAACCTCCACCAATTGATCTTCATTTCAACTTCATCTTCCCTATCTCTTTGTAATTCCTTCTACCAAAGAGAAGCATGTCCTTTCAACTGAGTTTGTGCCATTCTTACTCTAAGAGGATCTTCAATTTCTTCAAGCTCAAAGAATTCTTCTAATTCACCAATCCAATCAATCAAATTCTTAGGTTTCAAAGTACCAGAGAAGCTAGAAACTTCCATTCATTAAATAGTACTTAACCGAGCTCCAAATCTCTACAACTAACTAGTTTTGTCTTCACCAGATATATCTCTCTGATCGAATCAATCATCACCACTAGATCCAGCAACTTCAAAGTCTTCAGAAACTTTCTCATAACCATCATCAGTACTAATATTCCAAGGTACACCAACAATAGCCCTCATGATCTTAGTGATCATGTCATTCTTCATCAATTTCATCTCTAATCTAAAATCAGATTTCACCTTCTCTATAATCCTAGATTCCATAGTTTCATAGAGATCCCCAATCACCCTAGTGTTTAATCTTCTTGGAGGAATCCTCAAAGATAAGAAAACCCTCTACAACAAGCCTTACACCAACCACCTTGTGAGAACCTCCAAGTTGTATACAATTCAGATCAACCTACCACCTTCCATGAATAACTAGGCCACAATTCCACAAGTTTAGTAACACAGGTCTACAACTCAGATCACACACAATCTCTTCACCAACTCTTTCCTAGAAAGATAAACTTTTCTCAAGATCAACTTCACTAAAGATTAACTTCACTCAGATACCATCTGACATAGTCAAGGTCTGAGGATCCACTTAAGGATTGTCCAAACTTGCAGCCAAACACCAACAATGTAGAATAACACAACAAGTCAATGATTCAACATAATTTTCATTAACATGCCCGGTTGTAAGGCCTTCCGGGTTAGGGCCAAATATAATCACAAATTATTTCTGCTACCTTTCAGCTAGTTCAGCTCTGAAACAAATCAGCAACTAATGGAAACCCTAAGGAAGATCTAAACTTGAACTCACAAGCCTCCAAGCAATCTCCTTGTTCCCAAGCAAGCAACGCACTAGCTCTGTTATTACAACTATTAGACAATAATCTAATCTTCAAGATCTCACAGGATCCAAATGCTTATCCTTATCAAACCTACTTCCCAATCTGACTCTCTTTCTCCTTGTCCCTAAAACACTACCAAACACTTCCTTAAATACATATCCTCAACCACAAGTCGGCTGGAAGAAATAATTAACTCCTAAGCCAAGTTGGCTTCTACTACAAACAAATATTAAATATGACAATAGTCGATTCTCAAATAGCCTTACAATTAATTAATTCTCCATGTTGGCCTCTAGATCTACATAAGAGAATGCAACAAAAGCTACCAATAATAAATGCATAAAGTTGGCCAACCAAATCTTCAAGAACTCCTGTCGGTAAGCCAACACTACCGAGCACCAGTAAAACAACCAACCATACAAATAATAATAGAACAATATAGGTATCACCAAGAAAGCACATCGATTGAGTACCACATGCATCACCAAGCACAAGTTCCACTAAGCACAAGAAGTTTCATCGAGTTCCTTTGGTGATCGAGTTTGCTTCAATAATCTAGACTGTCGGTTAAAGCTGCAGTCGAGTAACACATAACCAATTCAACACACCACCATGCAAATTTTTCGAGTACCCTAGAATGCCCTTGCATCATTATTAACCATGGTATGGAAGATCTAAAAGTATTTAGTATTTCAAAATATTTGGTAGTAAATGTTTTATCAAAAGAGATGAAGAAATTCTAGGTATCTTTGAGTCACATTTTGATGAAGGTATTTTCTTAGGTTACTCCACTCATAATAAATATTATAAATGATATAATAAAATATTAAAAAGAGTGTTTGAAACTACTGATATAAAAGTAGATGAAAAATTATAGTCTTTTCAATAGTAGAAAGAAGAAAATAAAGATCCATCAGCAAGAAGTTGAAGACAAATTAGAAAACAAAGTGGAAGGTCAAGGAAATTATCCTCAAATCCCAATAGGGTTAACACCTAATATTTCTTCAAAAATAGTGCAAATGAATCATCCTCGAGAGGAGATAATTAGGGATAGAACTACTAGTGCTCAAACTAGATGAAAAATTGCTAATGGAAGTGATTAGATATACTTGTGATTTATTTCAAAAGTTGAACCAAAAAATTATATAGAAGCTAGTACAGGTGAGTTCTAGATTAAATAAATGCAATAGGACTCAGATCTAATAGAGAAAAATAGAACATGGGAACTTGTTTTTAGACCAAAAGATAAAAATGTTATTGTCAAAAAAATAGGTTTTAATAAATATACTTGATGAAAAATGAAATGTAATTCAAAAATGGAAAGAATTTTTTGTAAGGGATACTCTCAGATTGAGGGTATTGATATTGATGAAACCATTGCTCCAATAGACAAAATTAAAGCTATAATGATTTTCCTAGTTTTTTCTGCTTAAATTTTTAAAGTGTTTTAAATGCATGTTAAAATAACCTTTTTAAAATGTGATGTAGAGGAAAAGGTTTATATGGAATAACCCTAAGGTTTATAATGTGTAGGTAAAGAGGATCATGTCTATAGACTAAAAAATACATTAGTTGATTCAGGAACAATAGGTATAAAATTATTTTGAGGTCCTGTGATAGACTCTTCTTTAAGATCTTGTACATGATTAATATCAAGAATTAATTTTTTTATCAAAGGTAACATTGATAGACTCAATTATTTTATTCAACCTAGGATTAAAGCATTTGTAAGCCTTGATGTGTGAAGAATAACCTAAAAAAATGCCTTCATTAGTTTTGGTATCAAAACTACCTAGGCTTTCTTCTTCCATTTTAATGTAGTATTTACAACCAAAAATTTTGAAATATTTAATAGATGTGGGTTCCCATACCAGATTTCATAAGGAGAATAATTCATTCTTACTCTAATTTGAACACAATTAAAAATGTGTACAGGTGTGTGGATAACTTCCAGTATCTATTAGGAAAATTATCTTTATTCAACATAGTTATAGCCATTCTTTGACAATTCTATTATTTCTCTTAAGTACCCCATTTTGATGAGGTGTTCAAGGAGCAGCATACTTCCACTTAATACCATGTTTTTCACAGTAAACTACAAAGTCTAGATAGGTAAGTTCATCTCCTTTGTCAAATAAACACTTTAACTTTAGATCTGATTCTCTTTCAACCATTTTCCTAAACAATTTAAACCTGTCAAATGCTTCATATTATTGTTTTTAAAAAGTAACCCATAGCATTTGGGTATAATCATCAACAAATAACATGAACTATTTTTCACCATTTATAGATTTAACTCTTTTAGGACCACATAAATCTATGTGAACCAATTGAAAAGGTCGTGTAGTAGTATGTTCTTTAGATTTAAAGGATACCTTTATTTTCCTTCCTTTCAAATATTATTTTCAAACAATATTTCTACATTTACTTAGTACAGGTAAATCTCTAACATTCTCATATTTACTCATTTTGACCAATTTATCAATGTGCACATGTCCAAACCATTTATGCCATAAATAGTTTTTTTCTACTTCACTCATTAGACATATATCAATGTTGGTGTCATAGGTTGTAGCATAAAGTATATTATATAGATTACCAATTGTTCTTAAGCCACTAGATATAGTCTTTATATCACATCCTTTTGAATAAAACAAAACATCATAACCATTGTGGCATAATTGACTGACACCTAGGAGATTATGTTTTAGACCTTCAACAAAGTATACATCATGGATATGAGTATTATCATTCAAATAGACTGATCTTTTACCTTTTATATAAGCACCTAACTTATCACCAAATCATACAAACCTACCCTCAAAATATTCGAAGTGTTGTAATTTTCCTTTGCTTCCTATCATATGATGGGAACAACCACTATCTAACACCCATGGGACAACTTTATTTGAAAATAAAGAGGTCTGTACCAGCAAATACTTTTATATGTTAGACACAAGTTTGGATTGCCATACATGAAGACAATTTTGTTTTGATTTGCACTAGTTAGATATATGCCCATAATAGTGAAAATTAAGAAATAATAGGTTTCACAGGGACCCAAAACCTGAAGAGTTAAAGATAAACATAAGTCATTAAAATCAGCTGGAAAGATCAACCAAAATAGCTAAGGGGGACACAAAACATGCCGAACAACCAACACAAGACAAAAAAAGAAACCAAAACAAGACAAATCAACAAAACAAATCGGGCTCTACCATCTCATCTTCTAGATGGAATCTTCCATCTTCTTCTCCATCTCTTCCATATGCTTTAGGTTATCCCTGAGACCTTAAATTTCTTTACTGGCAGAAGTGTCTTGACTCTTTGTTTCTCTGGTTCTAGCCCCAAGTCCCTTCCTAGTATTTTTGGCATCTGCATGGCTTCTCATTCCTTCTTTTCTAGCATGTTAACTAGCCTATGGAGATTACTAGTATAAGATTCCATGCCTTCCATAGAATACCTAGGAAGGTTCTCTAGAGTGTCTTCAATGCATTCAATCCTAGCGATAAGTTTAACCAAGTCACAGACATGCTGAGAGTAGTCCTTACTCCTATTTTGGGTTTTGTCCAATAGAATATGATATTTTTCTTCAAGGTCCTTGTTGCGAGCTTTGAGCTTCAAAATCTCCTGAAAACATCAATTTTCATTCCTAAATGAGAACATAGAATTATATTTAGCTAAAGCTCATAATAGTGACATAGATAACATCTTGTTGTTTTTTGAAAACCATAGGATTTCTTGTGTCCAAACTTGGGATTTCTCTGTAACAAGAATTTACAAGTATTCATTTTTTGTTGAAAAGTGTTATAGAAGAAACAATATCAATGAAAGTAACCAAAATTAAAAAGAAGTGTTGTTATATGATAGATTATTATTTACAGACTTCAAATGCATGTTATAGAGCTACTAGACAAAATTTAGAAAGATCATATATAGTTGAAAGAACCCGTAAGTTTTAAGTCAAAATTGCTAGTTACAGAATGCTATTGGCATTTTATCCCTAGGTACATAATAATTTTTTCTCTGTACCTTACATCTTTAGCTCATAATTTTCCCATAGGTCAGATATGTCCTCTCGTTTCCATTTTTTAACTTTTCTACTCACAGTCAATCCATATCAGTATGTTAATTTTAGTTGTATGGTAACTTGTTTGATTAATAATTTACACTACATCACATATTTTTATTTTCATCTTTTGTATTTTAGTGAAGGATAATTATCCCATTTAGTATTTTCAAGATAGTTTTATTGCTTCAACATTAAAAATTAAATCATTTTCACCTCCAACAAATGAAAACATCCCTACATAGTTTTGTGACACATAATCCAACTGAATTTTAAAATTTTTGATAGTTGGATGTTATTTGGCACCTAACTAAGCTCTTTGATAGGTTGTTTCAAAAGTTGCAAATAACTTTTACAACATTTTTACATCTTTTTTAGGTAATACTTAGCCATTGATTTCTTATAACTTATATCTTGACCCTAGGACTCCTAAGTGACTCTAAAATCTTAAAATATGACAAATTCCTATTTTCCTACCTTTTATTAACCCTTTGACCAGATTAGGTCATGTTGGTTTATAAACACCAAACATGCCAATGACCTTACACTTTGGGTTTTATTTGACACAACTAAAAAAAATATTACCTCATTGAATTGAGATGTCCTCACATGTCCTCAAATTCCTTCATCTTTAGGTTTTACATTGTCCTCATTGGGTGCTCCTCCACTAGATGTTTAGTAAGTTCTCTAATGCTTTAGATTCATTTACTTTGATAAGTGATGCTCTATAGATTGATATATATCTGGATTATAGTTTTTGACAACCATTGTTAATGAATATAGCTTTCTAATTCTAATTGAGATAAAAAATTATTAGATATTGCAATTCACGACCCAAAAAATATGACCTCAATAAAAAGTATTATTGAACACCTTTCCAATCCATTATATGGAAAAAGACCAATGTTATGGAAAATTGCTTCCATTGAATTGTCAACATGATTATGGTCTTAGGAGCATTGTCATGTGAATCTCATTTAGCTAAGAAAAAATTATTGTTCAATCTTTTAAGGTTTTTGTTGCTTTCATTTTGAAGAATTAATAAACATGAGGAAATTGCATTCTCTTGCAATCAAGAATAATTTTGGTCCTATATCACATTAAATAGTATTTGTTTACTTCACACATTATTGCCAATTTTGTGTTTAAAATTGAATACATATCTTTGGAGTCTAAACTTTATTAATTTGTAACTAAATTTCCTTATTTTTTAGTCTTCGTTACAAATAAAGTACCATGATAATTATGTAGGGAAGGACATGTATCACAAAGCTTATTGCAATGGAAAAAGCCAAATAGGAATTTTAGGATAGCTCCATTTAATGTATTGTATTTCTTTGCTATTTTGAATGTGTTGTTGCATATTTGATATCCACTATTTGAAAATGATCCTTTCTATGAGTCCATCATCAATATTTAAATACAATAGAACCTAGTTACTCTTGTCTTTCTAAATATGTACATACCAAAAGCTCCTTCCTCTGCTACAATATTTCATTAGCTCCTTCCTTTGCCACAATACTTCATAGTCCCTTGTAAATTCTTAATAAATTCAATTAGAGCTCCTTAGTTGAACATTCTTCTTTAAAAAATTTATTTTTTTCATATTGAAATTTTAAAAAAACATTGTTTACAAGCACATGTAACATTTTAGGATGAAATATTCTACACTTTGGGAATCATTTGTGGTGGTTTGAGGAATATTTTAAGCCATTTTGAAGGAAAAATATGCACTTCACATCACAAAGTTTGAATCATTACAAACTAAGGTTAATTTGTGGTTATTTATTGACATAAATAAAGTGCTGAAAATCCTAGAGTAGGGTGTTTTACTTGAAGGGAATCATAGTATTTTTTTCTTTGTAAGGGAAACTAGCGAAAAAAAGAGTTCCAAGATTACATATTTCTTGGTAAATCCGGCATTGAAGAGATATTAAATATACATTTTATTGAGTTAGGGGTTGTAGATATTCTATGAGAGTCACCCCAGGTCTACACACACCTAGATCTAATAAAAAGGGGGCTAAGGAAAATGATAATGACTAGTACACAACTTCTTTATTTTCCTTAAATCTAGTAGTTACATTCTCATATGAATTGTAAGTCAGAATAGTGATAAATATATATATTTTTCTCTTTTGCTAGACCATTTTTTATAGGACTGAATGACATAATATAATCTTGACAGTTTATGTTGATTTGCATGTGGATTGAAGATCTGTTGGCAGTAGTCATATATAAATCTTTTTTAAAATTATCTAATATAAATCAATGGCCATACATAAACCCATTCATTTCAGTTTGAAATAACAAATAGTCTGTAGGAAGATCTAGTAATAGAAAGAATATTAAAAAATTTATATATCAAAAGTTAGAAGCCAGTGACACCACAAGTGCCACATAGAGCAGCAAATATTTGAGAGTAAAGTAGCTCAAAACTAAAAATTATTATAGTTTTTGTAATAAAAAAGATATATAAATATGTTTATCAATCCTAACAAGATATAAAAATATAATAAATGTTTGAAGTGATGTCAAGATCCTGCAAGGAAAAGAGTTTTACTGAGCACTTTCAAAGGATTGATTTAACGGAATAAATGGAAGAGTTATTAAAATATCCATTTAGAAGTTACAGTGTTTCCAATGAAGCAAAAAGATAAAATGACGCCCTTGAATTTATATGAATGTAATTATGAAACCCTTAATTATCGGCTAGATCAATCAAACACTTTTTGCATTTATCCTTTGTATTTGTGCATTCTATTGCACTAGATCTTGAAATGTATCCTCCAAGACTGGCCTGTTTTGATTCAGATTTTATAATCAAACGTTTAAAACTTATTACATCATTACTTAACTACACGAAAAATAAACCCTAATTGCCTGGTGTCCTTCACAATTTTTTGATCCTTATAAGGTCATGAAAACATCTTGCATACAGTCCAAGTTTTAAATATTGCACTCTCTTTTGTTGGAATTCACATGTATTTAGCAAGAAGTAAAGAAAACAAAATTTGGCTGAGGTTCCAGCCAAGGTGGCCCTATTTCACTCTCAAGAAATGGTAGCATTGTCTCTACCTACGTAGAGATGAATACAAAGATCATTCTCCATACAAATGTTATAAATAGGGAATACTGAGAGAGGGGATGAATCAGTATTCTGAATTTTTTTTCTTTTGCCCAATTATGGATATAACAAATTATCTTTATACATGCATAACATAAGAAGCTAAACAACATGCATAACAATAAAGAACTAATAACACATTATTTGTTCTCGAGGAAACCCTGGCCAAGGGAAAACATTGGTGGGGATGGTATCCACAAAGATCCACTAATCAAAAGTATCTTGTTAAGGATGTTGACCCTATTAGGAGTCTATTACAAGCATATAGTGTATTAGTCCCGATTAAGGGACTGTAGGCCTTGTTAGAAGCCTCAACCTTGTTAGGAGTTGTAGTACAAAATGTGATTACCAGATGAGCCCATTGCCCAAACAAGTAATTTACAATATACACTAATTAAAAAATAGGTTAAGGTACATAACCTTATACTACTTGCATCAATATCACTTCACTATTCTTTCACTATTGCTATTACATATGCTTGATATACTTCGCATCATATTACTTGCTACTTGTTACAATTACTTCTACTCTTACAATTACAACTACATTTCCATTTATACCAATAACTTTAACAAAGAGTTAACATCTAGGATGTCATCCCTTTATATTTTTAAGTCATTATTTTGATAAACAAAATAATCCCTTAACTCTTTACTAGTTATGTCTTCATATTCTGTCATGTCAGCTTCGCACTGTCTTTGGTAAAATTGTCATACTTTCTTTCGTACATGCCATACTGACTTGCACTCTGAGATGGGTGATCAATAGACATCATAGAGTCTATGTTCACATGCACAAGCACTGAACTTACTCTAGTTGACATCGCAAATAAAAACTATATCCAGGTTCACTGGTAAAATACTGTCTCACACATAGAGAAATTTGCAATGCACTCTATCATACTTGCTCTTTGACTTGTGTGATCTTTATGAGGATCATATGTTTCCATAATGACAACATATATGTAATCAACTTAGCCAAATTGTCAACAACAAAATGAAGGAGACAGAGACAACAAGTAAATGTCAAATTCTCCATTTCCCAACTCTTAGATTGTTAGGGGAATCCAAGTTACCATTGTTGGAAATTTGGCTGAGTTAGATACATAGATGTTGTCATTATGGAACCATATGATCTACATGAAGATCACACAGGTCTGAGAGAAAGTATGTCAGAGTGCAATGCAAATTTGTCTAAGTATGTGACAAAGTTTTTTCTAGTGTATCCGATGACAGTTTTGATTTGTGATGTTGATTGGAGCAAGATCAATGCTTGTGCACTTGAACATAGATACTATGGTGACTATAGAAGACTCACCTAAGAGTGCAAGTTAGTATGGCATGTACAGAAGAAGTTATGAAAATTTTATTGAAGACAGTGTTAAGTTGACAGGACATAATATGAAGACAGAATTGGTAAAGAGTTAAGGGATTATTTTGTTTATCAAAATAATGTCTTAATAATATAAAGGGATGCAATCCTAAATGTTAAACCATGGGTAAAGACATTTTGTATAATGTAAGCCTACTGTAAGAGTTATTACTCTTAATAATTTGTATAAATGTAATGTATGAAGAGAGACAATATATGATATCAATGTAATAGCGATAGTAAAAAAGGCAATGAAGAGATATTGATGTGAAGTTACAAGTAGTATAAGGTTATGCACCTTGACCTATTTTTTAATTAGTAAATATAGTATATTACTTGTTTGGGCAGTGGCCTCATCTAGTAATCATATTTTGTACTACCAACTCCTAGTAGGGTTGAGGCTTCTAACAAGGCCTATAGTCCCTTAATCAAGACTGAGACACTATATGCATGTAATAGGCTCCTAACAGGGTCAACATCCTTAACAAGATACCTTTTATTAGTGGATCTTTGTGGGTACCATCCCCACTGGGGTTTTCCCTTGGCCAGGGTTTCCTCAAGAACAAATAATGTGTTATGAGTTCATTTGTTTTATTGCTATGCATGTTGTTTAGTTTTCTATGTTATGCATACATTAAGCTAATCTATTATAGGGTAAAAGCACAAAGATGTGTCACGTTTCAAGACAACTTATCAACATAGCTGAATTTGAGTATTTCTAACTAAAATTTTTTTTTGTCAAACATATGGTCTAGCTAGATTCATTCTAGCTAAGTTAGATAAGTTCTTCACCTTTTCCAATTGGAAATATCTATTAAATGCATGTTTTATAACAATTACTAAAGAAATAAAATTATTTCAGAAAAGCGATGTTTCAATAACTCTTACTATTTTTAATGATATTTTTTTACAAATATAAAAATACCCTTTTTTAGAGCACAGAGTCAAGATTATCATCATATAATTTTTATAGTATATTAGATAGATCTAATATATTATAATTTCAAAATACTGCAAGTAGGTATTTTAACATTCGAGAACAAGATGCTTCAAAAATAGAATAAAATAGTGAAGCTTATCAAAAAAATTGAAAATTTATATTTAACACTAGAGGAGAGAGTTATTTTCAAGAGTGTGTAATTTATTTTCTGAATGGTGTAGATTTGATAGGGGAAATTTGATGCGAGATGAAATCGTCAATTTCAAGTATGTTTGAATTTGAGTAGTTATAATAGAGAAAATATACATTGAAAACTTTTTTTTCTTCTTTTCTGCACTAGCTATACATTTTATCTATGACATATTTTGAAATCAAAGGAAAAAAATATTATTTGCATATACTTTTTTGGTGCAAACAAGACCCTCATTTTTCAGCATTTTTCAGCAAGTAAAAAATGGACTTACAAAATTTAAAAACTATGTGAATTCTTGTTCAATTTTTGTTTTAAAAATTATAGGCATAAACTTCATCCACTTTTACACATTTCATTAGTTTACATCATCTCCAAATTTTAAACATAAATGCCATTTTTATGTCGTTAAAGTTTAAAAATTTGTGTGTTGTTGACCTTTTCCTTTATAAAAGTGTGACACAGCTTTTTACTTTTACCCTATATCCATAATTGGGAAAAAGTAAAAGTTTGTAGAATATTGATTCACCCCCCGCCCCTCTTAGTATTCCCTATTTCTAACTGTTACCCAAATTTTCATATGCATTCAAATTTGGCCAAATCTATCCCTAGGCCTTTCTTTTCATCTTGTCTACCATCCCTGAAATTTTCATGGATTTATCCCCTATCCTCTGACCTCTGCAATTTATTTTACTCCCTGGTCTGCAGTTGAAAAGTTTGAAAAACTAGCCGTTGGTATTCAAAATTCCTAAAACCCTTTGGCCGTGTTATATTTTCATGTTACCTTTTCCTAACCACTTAAGTTTCCAATTTTCACATGCCTTTAAAAATCCTTCAGTTACCAAGTCTCCGATTCCTGGCGATTAACACCTAAACATTCAGTGATCCCATGAGCGGTTACCATTTAGTTGGTAGTCTTGGTTCTGTTGGGATCTTTTCCTTGCAGGACCAAACATGAATCAAAAGGTGGGCTTAATACTCAAATTAGGCACTCAAGTTTGACAATAAAATAGAACCAATTGATGAGGATAGAGAACATCCTCCTTCTTTGAGCTCCACATCACTCAGGCAGGTATTGCCTTATCTACACACCTAAGACACTTCATGATAAACAATGGGCCTATAGGTAGATTATTGTGGAATAGTATTCAAACCCCTATAGGTATCCTATACCTCAATGAAACCAAGATCTCATGCAATAGCCCTACTTTCATAGAATGAGTCTGAAGACCAGAGACCTATACTAACAATGTGAAAGGGAAAGGGTGGAACTGAAAGTAAATGATTTGAAGATGGGTTGAAGGACCCCTGAGATGTCCTAAGTCCCTGATAGACCAGTGTCTTGTCCAATGGGCCACAGAGTCAGATACCCTATTTTAATAAATAGTTTTGAAACAAGAAGACAATGTACTCAATGTGCTGATGCCTAACATCAATCACACACCATGAACAAACCTCACTTTAACAACCCACTTGTGTATCCAAGTATGTTATTACCCATTCAAAGGATTTTAACCCTCCCCTTAGAAGAGACCTATAAGCAGATAATACATTAACCAGCATCCACTGGAAGACAAGCATGACATATCTTTGATACCTCACCTCATACATACATGAAAAATAATCCTAAACTAGTTATCCCTACGAAGAAAACTCCACTTGCAAACACATAGGCAATGCAAATAGAAAAATCAAACACCCCTGATGTATGATTAATGAATTTATAATTCAAATGGAGATAGCTTAGTAACAGTAAGAATATACTGAATCCTCATACATAAGACAAACCAATTACAACATGTATCATATTCCCTAAACCAAAAAAGGAAGGAAGAACACCCTATATGCAGAGAAGTAGAGAAAATCTATAGGAAAAGGACCCTTCATGGAACCAGTTCTCCTCCAAATTCTAGAAGGAACCCTTACAAAATCAAAACTTCAACCATATATACCACTAGCTACCTTGGAATCCTAAACAGGCTAGGATGCAACAAGCTTCGAACAACTAGGGTAACAGTTAGGGTTTTAGCCACTAGACCAACTGGAAATGGCTACAAATTTATTTCAAGAGAAGAAAACTAGTCGGCCATGCTTGAGATAGATCTGCACTCATGATAAATCTCTGGGAAGGTACTAAGAACCACAAAAATGCTCAAAATGTTAACCCTTTTAGGCACCTGCAACACACCTCGAGCACAAAACTACATAGTATAGACCCTTGCAGATAATCATGGCATACCTTGGACCCCACTACAACAACAAGTGCCACCAAACAAATTAAATTTGGTCATGAAAACATTCAATTTTAGTCCTTTCTGTCACTGGGAAACCCTTAGAAGATTTGAAATTGAAAATAAATGACTATTTTATGGCGCTAGCAGAAAATTGGTGGTCTAAATTTAAAATCAAGATAACTTTAATTCGCAACCATCTGATCCCTTTATTTTGCGGTCTTTTATGATCTTAACTCAACTGCCACCCTGGGTTAACTTCCACCGAACATGTGACAATGCATTTCTAATTCACGAAAAGAAAACTTAACCCATCAATTAACTCCGTGACTTGGCGACCCAAAGAAAATTCTAACCTCAGTCTCACATTTAGCGAACTAGTGACAAAAGGTCATCGCTAGTTCGAAAAACACTTTATCTATCTGCTAGAAAGTTTAGCAATTCTGTAAACACTTGTTCTTTGAACTGCTAAAACATTTAGAGAACTGCGACTATTTCACGTGAACTAGCGAAGCCTTCATAAATTTGTCAGACCGCCAAAACATTTATCAGAATCACTAAGCCATCGCCTGGAAGATCAACAGCTATCTGAAGTTCACATACCCATCCAAGATTCTATTAGATTACATGCCCACCATTAGATGAAGAATCTTGTCCCTGCCCTGACAACCCTCTAACACAAAACAAAATCAACAGCCATCACAAGATCTTAAGCCTCTGAAACACTCGATGAGATTATATGCCCTTCATCAATTCTCTGACAGGATTAGGACCCACTGACACATCCAAAAACTAGGTCCCACTAACAACATGCCACAGTGTAAATACATGGATGAATCAAATAGCACCAACTATGCATACGTGTCAACGGACCCACCTATAGGCTTGAGGAGAATCAACGGCTGTCGCTATACCGTTGCATTAAAAATCAAGCAAGTTATATCAACAGTATAATGACAGCCACAAGATTAAAATGAACTTTAATCCACCTAAACACTAAGAAGACCAGTCCCACTAACAACACTCCACCCCATACTCCCATCGACCAATGAGATACTGCTAAGTTAGCACACCTGGCAGTGCACCCGCTCGAAAAGAAAGGCTACATCATGGAAATGAATCAGCGATCGGCATAAGATCTCAAGCTTCTGACAAAACCCTTATGCTTTAGCGACAACCATTAGATGGAGATGGTGTCAGAGAGGGGCCCAGGAAAATATTAAAGCCGAAACATAGGAAAAATTAAACACTGAGACTTAGGCTTTCAGGAAAAATCAAGCGCAGGGGACTATAGGGCATAGGAAAAATTAAAACACATGCACTTAGGAAATACAGAGGGGACCCCACCAACACATGAGGAACCTAAATGCATGACAAAAAGTGAACTCATTTAAATAGCACATGTAGATAAAAGGTTTTAAGTGGCCTGAAAAGTTAACTTGAAATTATAACAAGGCCAGGGTAAAAACAAAGGATTTTAAATGTAACGGCTAGTTTTTTTGAACTTTTGAACCAAGGGTTTTAGCCAGAGACATAAAAATGATTGCAGAGACCAGGGGAAAAGGTCTAGAGCCATGAAAATTTTCTAGATGCTAACAGTGGCTCTAGTTAGGGATGCATGCCTCCTGCAGGCATGGCAAGAAACTAGATCTCTGGGAAAAGCAGACCACCTACTAGAAAAGGGGCACAAAGATTTCAAAAAACATATGGAACAAACCAGGGAAAATAGGAAGGGAAACTATATAAAAAGATTTACAAATTTTTACAATTTTACTTGGTAGCCCCAGGCCACCAAAAGAAAACCAGTGACCTTCCTGAATCAAAAATCTGATTTTCATCCAGATATATAACCAGACACCTGAAATTATTCTGACCATCTTGTTGATAACATCTGTAAACATTCATGGGCCAAAAAATAAAGCCATAATGATCACTACCCCTATTCTTCCAGTCATAATCATTACATTCATATTCATACTACAAGAAGTAAGGAATATCGCTTACTTCTTCTTGATGACTGTGAAAGAAAATATCATCTAGTAATGCATCAGAAAACAAAACATACTGAGCATCATGCATTACATCAAAAATACCTGGCTGAGAAGGACTTGGATCCTCAGATTCACCTTCACACACTGCCTTAGCCATTGAGCAACTTGGTTCCTCCCTGATGTCTCTATGAAATGGATCATGAACCAAGTGAAGGTTGATTTCAAAACTTTTGTGACAGTAGGACAACTGATTTGCATCATTATTTTTACCAAAAGAATTTATGTCCCAATCATTGAAGACAAAGTCCTCAACACTGTCACCATTAGTATCATACTTGGCAAAAGAAGGAAAGATACTTGAACAAGGAACTTGTTCATCATTGCAATCTCTATGGCAGGGAAACACACTATCATAGTCCTCAACCTCTTCTTCTGCAGAGTCACTACATGAGGGGACATGTAATATACATGGGTCCTCAGGGTCACCTTGAACACTGGCCCCATTATCAGTGTCAAAGGATAAATCATAGGGGAGCTATGAATTAAAATCCACAATAGGTGCATACCTCTGAAATTGTTTAGCCAAAAGTGTTGAAATCTCCTTACTGCTCAATGGACTTTGGGCCTTGATATCATCTTCCTCAACTTCACCCCTATTGCTGCAAACATCTTCCTTGTCCAAGACAAGAAAAGAGACCTCCGGCCTTAGATCATCTTGTGTGGATAAACCAATGCAGGAATCATCATCTGTATCATATTCATTCTCTTGCCACTCACACAAAACATCATCAAATTGGGACAAGAAACAAGAACTCTGATATTGAAAAGAAGAAAAATCTGCAGACAAATTGGAAACACTATCACTCTCACATCCATCTTCAGCACTCTCATATGCACTGACCTCAAAATCAACCTCATAGCCAACACCTTCTGCATAATGAGAGTCAACATCAGAACAACTAGCCTCCTCATAATCAACATGAAGAGAAGCCAATGCCCTCAACCTCCTGTCCCCCATTAACTGCTAGTTCACAGCCCTTATGGACATAACCCCAAGTGCATCCTCAAGCCCAAGGATTTCATCACTAAGTATCCAATCTCTTACATATATAATACTCTTCCCACAATGCATCTGACCAACTGGTTGACTCATGAGAACAAAGATCCAAGAATAAACCAATGAACTCAAATTCTGAAAACTCAACATCATCAGGAAGCTCATTATATACATCCCAAAATCTATCATAGAAAAGAGATATGGATAGATCACTTCTACATCCTACTTTCAGTCTCATCAATGACATGCAATCCCTAAGGATTCCTTGCTCAAGGAATGCAAGCTCCTCATCAAGCTTACCCATTAAACTTAATGTAATACTTCCATACAATTTTGTAGAGATGCAACTGAAAACTTGAAGTATGCAAACCTCTACTCACACCTTATCCTTTTATTAGTGCTTGATCACTTAATTAGGAGACATTTTAGATCTTTGAGAAATACCTAAGATTTTTGCAGAAGAAGACCTTGTTGATTGGAAGGCAAGGCAAACCTAGAGCTCATCTTGTAGCTTCATTAGATTCTTTGCTATGTAGAGTTGCCACCTCCTTGAAGAGGAGAAATATTTTACCTTTCTTGTACCTCTTCCAATCAACCAAAACTACACCAGGATATCACTCTATTTATCAGAAGATGCACTAATCAAATAGAGACTTAGAGCCACCACTCAACACATAGTGAGAAAATTTTACAAATGTGTTTTTTATATTTGACTCTTTGATCATTTAACCAGACTCTGGGATGATCCAGCCAAGCAAGGATACTTGCTGTCTTTTATTCTATCCCCAGTGGAGTCGCTAGTTTGTTGGGATCTTTTCCTTGCAGGACCAAACTTGAATCAAAAGGTGGGCTTGATCCTCAAATTAGGCACTCAAGTTTGACAAGAAAATAAAACCAATTGATGAGGATAGAGAACATCCTCCTTCTTCTTTGAGCTCCACATCACTCAGGTGGGTATTGCCTTATCTGCACACTCAAGACACCTCATGATACACAATAGGCCTGCACATAGATTATTATGGAATAGTCTTCAAAGCCCTATAGGTATCTTGTACCTCAATGAAACCAAGATCTCATGCAATAGCCCTACTTGCATAGAATGAGTCTGAAGACCAAAGACCTATACTAACAACATGAAAGGGAAAGGGTGGAACTGAAAGTAAATGATTTGAAGATGGGTTGAAGGACCCCTGAGATGTCCTAAGTCCTTGATAGACCAGTGCGTTGTCCAATGGGCCATAGAGTTAGATACCCTATTGTAATAAATAGCTATGAAACAAGAAGATAATGTACTCAATGTGTTGACGCCTAACATCAATCACACACCATGACCAAACCTCACTTTAACAACCCACTTGTGTATCCAAGTATGTTATTACCCATTCAAAGGATTTTAACCCTCCCCTTAAAAGAAACCTATAAGTAGATAATACATTAACTAGCATCTACTGGAAGACAAGCATGACATATCTTTGATACTTCAGCTCATACATACATGAAAACTAATCTTAAACTAGTTATCTCTATGAAGACAATTCCACTTGCAAACACATAGACAATGCAAATAGAAAAATCAAACACCCTTGATGTATGATTAATGAATTTAGAATTCAAATGGAGACAACTTAGTAATAGTAAGAATATACTGAATCCTCATATATAAGACAAACCAATTACAACATGTATCATATTCCCTGAACCAATAAAGGAAAGAAGAACACCCTATATGCAGAGAAGTAGAGAAAATCTACAAGAACAGGACCCTTCATGGAACCAGTTCTCCTCCAAATTGCAGAAGAAGGAACCCTTAAAAAATCAAAACTTCAACCATATATACCACTAGCTACCTTGGAATTCTAAACAGGCTAGGATGCAACAAGCTTTGGACAGCTAGGGTAAGGGTTAGGGTTTCAACCACCAGACCAACTAGAAATGGCTAAAAATTTATTACAGGGGAAGACAACCAGCTGGCCATGCCTGAGGAAGATCTACACTCATGATAAATCTCTGGGAAGGTACTGAGAACCACAAAAAAACTCAAAATGTCAACCCTTTCAGCCACCTACAATATGCCTCAAGCGCAAAACCACATAGTACAGACCCCTACAGACAATCATGGCATACCTTGGACCACACTGCAATAGCAAGCGTCACCAAACAAATCAAATCTGGTCATGAAAACATTCAATTTTGGTCCTTTCTATCGCTGGGAAACCCTTAGAAGATTTGGAATTGAAAATAAACAGCTATTTTATGGCGCTTCCAACAAATCAGCGGTCTAAATTTAAAATCAAGCTAACTTTAAGTCACAACCGTCTGATCCCTTTATTTTATGATCTTTTATGATCTTAACTCAACTGCCAGCCTGGGTTAACTTCCAGCAAACATGTGACAATGCATTTCTAATTCTCGAAAAGAAAACTTAACCCATCAATTAACTCCGCGACTTGGCAACCCAAAGAAAATTCTAACCTCGGTCCCACATTTAACGAACTAGCGACAAAAGGTTATTGCCAGTTCGCGAAACACTTTATCTATCTACCAAAAATTTTAGTGATTTCATGAATGCTTGTTCACTGAACTGCTAAAACATTTAGAGAACTGCCACTATTTCATGCGAACGAGCGAAGCCTTCATAAATTTGTCGGATCACCAAAACATTTATCAGTATCACTAAGCCATCGCCTGGAAGATCAACCACTGTCTGAAGTTCACATACCCATCCAAGATTCTAACAGATTACATGCCCACCATCAGATGAAGAATCTTCTCCCTACCCTAACAACCCTCTGAGACAAAACAAAATTAATGGTCATCGCAAGATCTTAAGCCTCTGACACACTCGATGAGATTATACATCATTTGTCAATTCTTTGACAGGATCAGGACCCACTGACA
Source organism: Chamaecyparis obtusa (assembly GCA_027943335.1). Classification (NCBI taxonomy): domain Eukaryota; kingdom Viridiplantae; phylum Streptophyta; class Pinopsida; order Cupressales; family Cupressaceae; genus Chamaecyparis; species Chamaecyparis obtusa. The sequence continues at coordinate 449,846 of BSBK01001633.1, forward strand.
ACATGCCACGATGTAAATACATCGATGAATCAAACAGTGCCAACTATGCATATGTGTCAACAGACCCACCTGCAGGCTTTAGGAGAATCAACGGCTATCGCTATACCACTGCATTAAAAGCTGAGCAAGTTATATCAAAGGTATAACGACAACCACAAGATTAAAATGAACTTTAATCCACTTGAATGGTAAGAAGACTGGTCCCACTAACAACACTCCACCTCATACTCTCGTCGACCAATGAGATACTGCTAAGTCAGCACACCTAGCAGTGGACCCGCTCGAAAAGAAAGGCTACGTCATGGAAATGAATCAATGATCGGCATAAGATCTCAAGCTTCTAACAAAACCCTTGTGCTTTAGCAATAGCCGTTAGATGGAGAAGGTGTCAGAGAGGGGCCTAGGAAAATATTAAAGCTAAAACATAGGAAAAATTAAACGTTGAGACTTAGGCTTTTAGGAAAAATCAGGCACAAGGGACTATAGCTCTTAGGAAAAATTAAAACATGGGTGCTTAGGAAATACAGAGGGGACCCCGCCAACACATGAAGAACCTAACCGCATGACAAAAAGTGAACCCATTTAAATAGTACATGCAGATAAAAGGTTTTAAGTGGCCCAAAAAGTTAACTTGAAATTATAACAAGGCTAGGGTAAAAACAAAGGATTTTAAATGTAACGGCTAGTTTTTAAAAAAAAATTTAACCAAGGGTTTTAGCCAGAGACATAGAAGTGACTGTAGAGACTAGGGGAAAAGGGCTAGAGCAATGAAAATTTTCTAGGTGCTAACAGGTTCAAACAACCAAATCAAGATTCTTAATCTTATGGTTGTTGCATGATCTCATAGGGTTAGAAGATTCCTTGACATCTTGTGATGATCGTCAATTTCTTCTTCCTGTAGAGTCCAATGTGTTAGTGGGACCGGTGCCACCTCATCTTATTTGGTGGCTCCTGATTCATTGGCAGTCTAGTGACTCAGCAGGATGTTAGTGGGGCCTTTTTCTTTGGCGAGTTAAGTTTTGATCAATTCGTGTGGTCATAGTTATATCAGGGGCTCAAGATGTATGTTTTTTATCATGGCAGTATAGCGACAATTGCAGATCTTACTTTATCACCTAGCTACTATTAGTGGGTCCTATGTTAGAGACAAATGCTACATGGATCCATTTTGGCAGCCTGTGATTTGCTATGGTTGAGTACAGGGGGAAGATCTATTAGTGGGACAGGCCCCTTTCCGCATTCTGAGGCTCTAACATCTGTAGAGGATCAACGACTGACATATCTTAGCAAGGGTTTGTGTCAGGGCTTGCGATCTTATGACAACTGCTGATCTTGGTTGGTGTCAAAACTTCCTTCAGTGGGTCCTTTGCTGTTGACATGCTTGAATTTGGTTGGTCCGCGTGGTGATGATTGGATCTATCGTGGGTCTAGTTTTCAGAGGGGTCTCAAAAAGGTAAGGATCTATGACTGGCATTAAAGTGTAAGGAACATTCTGGGGCTATAAGATCATGCACCCACCGTTAGATCGGTATCTCAGGTAGTGGGTCCGATGTCAGAAGGTTGCAACATGTATCCAAAATGGTGTAGTTTGATTGGTTGTTTGATGTGCAACATGGCTGATGTTAGTGGGCCCGTGGGGTCAGGGCTTTCTAAGGAGGATAAAGCATGATCAGATCTTGTGGCTGCCATTATACCAGAGGCCCAAAGTGCTCAATCATTACGATGGTGGTATAGTGATAGCCGTCAGATGGTGTTCTCAGGGACGTGGGTCGAGTGACTTGTCAGAGACACTGATGTTCTTGATTTTCATTGGTTGCTAACTTCCATGGTGGTGGTTGACTTTTCAAAGGGGTTTTAGACTATTTGAAAGGGCACATCTGGGCCTTTCATCTGCTGGGAAGGTTATTCATCGACGGTTATGTTTTAAATTTTTCCGCAAGCCATTACATTTCAAAATTCAAATGCTTTCTACTAGTTTTGCTAGGGTTTTGTGTTCTTTCGGCCATGCATAATGTCGGGTAGCTCAGGAATTGATTTCTCAAGATGATTGTGGTTGAGAGGATGATGGAGGTGACCATTGGTCGGTGTTGCAGGGTACTATCCTGTGTTCCCATGCCCAGAAGTGATGAAAAGGGTTGGTGACACCTTGCAAATAGTACCTCTTCCAGGGAAATAAGATCAGATTTGAAGCCTTCATGGATGAGTGGAGTTGCAGGTGGGTAGATGGGTCAAGGTTGTTGTGCCTGTAGGTGGACTCAGTCCAGGATCAACATGCAAAGAGAAAGATCTGATCTGTTGACCGGTTCTCAAAAATTTTCATGATGAGCAATCAATGTACCTTTAGGGTTTGATACTATAGTAAATCTTGCAACCCTAGTTAGGTTAATTTTGAATTTTGCATATGTGCAAGAGTATGTATATATTGTATTTTTGGAGCCTTAGTGTGAAGAGTTGGACAATTTGTAGAAGAAAATTCACCTTTTCTTAAAGGCCATCTATGGTATCCTTTCTACCCTCTAGCTCATATAGTTGTATTTCTCCCATTGATGATTCAAATATTGCAGAGGTATTTTGTGAAAATCCTTCATGTCCCTATGCTTCCTTGTTTGGATTATCTCTTATTGGATCAAAGTATATGCATATTTTCAGTGATTATTTTAGGGTTCCTGATCCCTCTTGCTTTCTACAATTTTGCGTGTTACTGTATTTGATCTGATTTAGATGTTCTTGTGGGTATACCTCATCCCCCTTAATAGTCTTATCTCAATCCTACACCGAGTTGTAGAAGTGAATGTCTATTTGCAGGTCATAAGTTGTGTCTTATTCTCAGGCCCTCTTATGAAATATTTATGCAAGCCTATTTAGTAAGTTGTGACCTACTAGACCTAAGCTTTTCATTGATTTCATTCCTCTATACTGAGATCCAAACCCTAATTTTGGTGTATCACCTAGTAGGTAGTTTTCTTTTCAAGTCATTTCCCTTACAAGCATTCCTTCTATCCCTTTCCCTCTAAAAGTTTTACTTTCATGTCTAAAAAAAAATTAACATGATTATCCAAGAGGAACCAGCCTAGAACCTGGACGTTTCATCTCAGTTAGCAAAGGTCCTACAATCTAGAGATGATTCCCATGTTATACTGAGTTATCAAGACCAAGAGAGCTTGAGACAAAGGTTCAAACTCAATGTATAACACTAACAAATGGTATCAAAGCATAGTTACTTAGAAAATAATTATTCAAGGAAAGTCTAGTAGCTTGAGGAAGATCTCTATGGATATGGATCAACTACAGAAGAATCTTGAAGAATCTCTTGAATAGATTGATATGCTTACTGAACAAAGAGACACTCTAAAAGGAAAATATGATGATGCAAAGAACCTCATTGAGAAACTGAAAAACAAGTGGGAAGATCTGAAATTAGAAAAGGAATCCAAAATTCAAATTGAAGATTGTGATGACAACTTGGAAAAAGAAAATGAGATCCTTAAACATGAATTGAAGATAGCAAATCTGAAGCTAAGTCTGAAAGATGGAAATGGAAAGAATGAAAAAAATCTAAAATTTGAGAATGAAAATCTGAAGCTTGAAAATGAAGGGCTAAAATCTAAACTTTGTAAAGTAACATCTGAACTTGAGAAAGTCAATTTGCAATATGCCGAACTTGAGAAATAAAAAACAATTGTGAAAGGTGAACTGACTCAATCTAAGAAGCAACTTGAATTAATATATTAAACCAGTGAGAAGATTGATGAACAAATATCTTATCAAAAACCATTCTATGATAAAACTGGTCTTGGATTCAACACATCTAAAGAAAGTGAAGAAAGTAAGGAACCAGATCTAAAAATGTCTGAATGCATAGATGAAAAGAAATCTGATGAAATTAACAAATTTGAAGATACACCTAAAGAAGAAGAACCACCGAAGCGAGAGGATTCACCTAAAGGTATGCAAAGATAATTTAAAGGTATATGCTTTACTTGTAATACTTTTGGTCATATGAAGAAAGATTGCACAGGTAAGGAATTTAAACCTCTTAATGGTTATTGTTATCATTTTCATGGTTTTGGACATGTAGAGCTATTGAATGTAGAAAACCTAAATTTGTTGAGAATAATAATAGTAGGAGAATGTTTAGGAATACTAACCATGCAGATAAGAGACCTATTGAAGATCTGAACAGGAGAAATGGAGTAGTATGTTATAGATGCAAGAAAGTTGGACACATTGCTAGAAACTGCAGATCACAGATCAATCAGTCTGGACCAAGATATGGAAACAATGGAATAGTTTGTCAGATATGTAACAAGATTGGACATACAAAAAGGTTTTGCAGAATGAATAATAGAGTTTTTCATCCTAATCCTAACCCTAGAAGTCATGCAAGGAGAAATGAAGATGCAAGTAACAGTCAGAAAGGATGCTGTAGTAATTTAGAAGAAGTGAAGTTTGTTAAAAGCACAGATCAAGGAGAGACATTCAGCACTGAAGGTAATAAAAAAGGTGAAGTATCAATTGGTAAGAATGAATCTCTACCTAACGCATCTCAAAGTACTTAATTCATTAAAATTATAGTAGAATAGGAACATAGATTAGTGTAGAAATTGATATATGATGAATTGAGTCTTGTGTAGTTAATGTAAGGTAGTATATGATGTAATGATGCTATGGTTAAGAGCACATAGAAAAATATTATGTTTTGCAAGATCGCAAGAAGTTTTAAGTTTTGTAGGTAAGCAGAATCATCTTTTTGGAAAGAAGTAGCAAAAGAATTGAATGCAATGTCAGATCTGTGTAAGATTGAAATGATAAAAGGTTATGATCAATATTATTTGATCATAAAAGTGAATGCAAGTGCTAAGGAGATTGAAGAGTAGTCATTGAAAGTGTTTTGCAAGGATTTGGTGGAGGATTTTCATGCCGAAGCTATGCAAGCCCTAAATCACGGAATCGAGGTATTTTATTTGGCAAATCTCTAAATCAGTTAAAGAATTAGCATAAGTCATGGATATTTCAATTATTCACAATGTCAAAGATAAGAATAGACCTAAAATCAAAAGGGAACTAGTAGAACCCTTGGAAGATGACCCTAAGATAGCTTTATCATCCGTACCAGACAGAGTTTTACATCTAGAAAATGTTAGAAGCTATTTGGGATGTAAGCTAGAGACTCTCAATGATAGTGATTTCACAAAATAATATCAGAAGATCTACAATCAAGATATGACATTGAAAGTAGGGTTTGAGAATTTGAAAGATAATGAGATTATTAAGTATTCTCTACAATATGAGTTTGACAATGAAGAATGTACCAAGATAATTTTAAGAAGAATTCACAATGGAAAGTTTTGGTTAGATGATAGAGTGATAGATATCACAGCTGACCTAATTCATGAGGTAACTGGACTATCTAAAACTGGAGCCATTCCTTTGAATGAAAAGAACATGAGGAAAATAGTTATAGACAACACAAATTCATCTTACAATGGCAGAGGATTAGTAATTAGCAAGATACAAAAAGATGATGTCAGATATTTGTGCAAGATCCTTACAACTAAGTTTTGTGCTAACTCAAGAGAAGATGACATGGCAGTAGGAATGATACATGTAGCCTATTTGATGTGTGTTGATAAAGTACAAGTTGACATGTGTGAGATTTTGAGAATTCAGTTTTTTGAGAATTTTAAAAAGATAAAGAAGACTAAGTACTCTTAGTTTAGATTCTCATCATTGATCACTTATATGTTTTTCCATATGTTAAGAATATTTCCTTAGACCATTAGTGATGATTGGAATGATGGTCAAACTTCAATGGAAAGGATTAAAAAAGTGTATAGGAGGCATCTTATTGACAAAGTCAATGAGAGTGCAATATTGGTGATTAAAACATTTTAGAATCTGATGTCAAGAAGATCAAGGATCCCTCAGTCTTTAGTAGAAAAGTATAAGAATGAGATATGCTTTATGGTTGATATTGACTTTACATGCATTGAAGCAGTAGAACCTTGAGTAGATTTCATAGACCCTCTTGGCTATGACATTACTGAGATTAAGACTAAAGAATATGTGAGTAGACTACCTAAGAGCAAGTTGGATATTCATAGCAATAGGTTTGGAACCTTTGAGGAGAACTTCAACTCCGCAAAGACTATCCTTGAAGAGAAACAATCAAAGAAAAGAGTAGAGAGAACAATCAATAAGATATTAAAGGACACAGGAATGACTGAACATGAGTTCTTAATAGCCAAACAGATAGTAGCAGTAGTTAGAGAAATTGGACAAAAGGAAGTTTTGTCTATTCCTCCTCTATCATCAGTTGCAATACAACAAGAAGAGACACAAGTCAAGGTGAAAGTGGATGTAACTGAGAAAGATCAAGAAGCAATAAAATCCACTAGATCAACCTCCTCCACACCTACTAAAAGAGTGAAAGAGATTGCTACTAGACCAGGAAAAAGGCAGAAGACTTTAGTGCCACTAGTTCAAAGAAAGATTCCATAAATTAAAGATGATGAAGACACTATTGTTAAGAAGAAAACTTGGAAACCTAGAATTGAAAAAGTGAATGAATAGATTATTCAAGGTGGAGATTTCACAAAGATGAACAAATACTATGATCTCTATGATTATGCAGAGAGATTGAACCTAGAAAAATGCAGTGGTAAAGCACATGATATTGACTGACAAAAAGTTTGATACAATTCAAGGTAAGATACCTAATGACTTGTATAAGAAGCTTGTAAATAGGAAGAAAAGAGCATCAGAGGAAGATATAACAATAAGAGAAAATCTTGTAAGAAAGTTATGTATAGTTAAGAATGAAGAACATTTCAAACAGATTTTGAAAGATCTGAACACCCATCTCAGGATAAAGAATAGGACAATATAGATTATGGGAGGCAATTATGAAGAAATCAACAAGGAAACAGAACAAGAAATTCTTAAGGTAATGACAGACAATGCTAGAAAACCATCAGTTTCAGCAAAACCTAAAGATCAAGAAGAAGAAGTAGAACAACAAGACATTCCCTCTCCACCAGCCATCAACATTGAATATAAATCTATGAATGTTCAAGGAACAAAGATCACTTTGGACAATGATGATAATCTATTTAAAAACCTTGAAAACATTGTTGACAATTCGGCTTTTCAAGAGCAGGATCGTGCCAAAGGAGAAGAGAAGACAAAAAGAAAAATTGAAGAAACTAAAGAGATAGAGAAACAAGTATCTGTTCCCACCCAAGAAGAAATCAATCTTACACCTGAGACTGGTAAGAAAACTCAGATTGGTTCTATATTTGAGAGTTTTGGAAAAGAAGTAGATGATGATATTCATATGGAAATGATCACATCTTTGAATAATATTATTGGAAAGAATAAGAAAGTGAAGAGCCTTGAAGGATTCCCAAAGGAGCTAACTGAGAAGTTACAAGGCATTGTAACCACACAAATTGTAGAGGCTAACCCACTGGAAAAAGAAAAGAAAGTGATGAATACATTTGATTATGAGTTTACTAACTTATCTGATGTAGCTAAGGTGAAGGCACAAGTAGCTGATGAGGCCAAAATACTTTTGGACATAAGTCAAAACATCATGAATGATATCAACAATCTTGATATCTCTATAAAAGACTTAAGAAGGAATTTTGATAGAGGAAAATCTTTGTACATTTAGTGTACAAAATCAGAAAACCTAATAGAAGATGAAGTGCAAAAGATTAAGATCAAGGAAGCTGAAATTCAAACTGAGATAACCTTCTTTCAAGCCCTAATGTGAAGGTACTTGATGTTGAGAAGAAAATCCACAAGACTTATGATGAAATAAGAATTTTACAAGATGACAAGGACAAGAAGCTGAAAAGATTCACTCTTTTAAGAGAGCATGTTTCTATCAAATTGAGTATTGTTGAAGGACAACTGGAAGAATGTCTTTCATCCAAGACATCTTTTCAGAAGTTTAGTTTTGCCAATCTCCAAGCCTATGAAATTGCATCTTATGGACTGTGCGCACTACTCAATGTTGTAGATTCAATTAAGAAAGCATGGGGGAAAGAGTTAGAGAACATGAAGATTAACTTTGTAGATTGTTTTGCAAGCCTATTGGCTTTGCAATATTGAATCAAGGTATAACTTTTGTCTCAACACAGTTTTGTCACCCTCCTTACCTTTTTTTTTCATTTTTGTCAAAGAGGGAGAGATATACAATAGAAAATTTATAAGGATGTATACTCCTAGGGGGAGTATAGTATGTTTATAAGATTTATGGAATCATAAGGATAGTGTATACATATTTTGTAGTATGGCCACAATTTTGAAATTTTTTTGAAGTCTAGGACTTAGCCAATTTTCTCATATGTTGCCAGCAATGACAAAGGGGGAGATTGTTGGAAATTTGGTTGAGTTAGATACATAGATGTTTTCATTATGGAAATATATGATCTACATGAAGATCGTACAAGTTTGAGAGCAAGTATGTCAGAGCACAATGCAAAATTGTCTAAGTATGACATAGAGTTTTTGCTAGTGTACCTGATGATAGTTTTGATTAGTGATGTTGATTGGAGTAAGTTCAATTCTTGCGCACTTGAACATAGATTCTATGGTGACTATGAAATACTCACCTGAGAGCGCAAGTCAGTAAACCATGTACGAAAGAAGTTATGACAGTTTTACTGAAGACAGTGTTAAGCCAACAGGATAGAATATGAAGACAGAATTAGTAAAGAGTTAAGGGATTATTTTTTTTTATCAAAATAATGTCTTAAAAATATAAAAGGACAACATCCTATATTTTAACCCTTGGGTAAATAAATTTTGTATAATGTAAGCTGACTGTAAGAGTTATTAGTCTTAATAACTTGTATAAATGTAATGTATGAAGAGAGACAATATATGATATGAATGTAATAACAATAGTGAAAAAGGTAGTGAAGAGATATTGATGCGAAGTTACAAGTAGTATAAGGTTATGTACCTTAACCTATTTGGTAATCAATAAATATTGTATATTACTTGTTTGGGAAGTGGGCTCATCTGGCAATCATATTTTGTACTACAAACTCCAAGAAGGGTTGAGGCTTCTAACAAGGCCTATAGTCCCTTAGTCAAGACTGAGACACTATATGAATGTAATATGATCCTAACAGGGTCAACATCCTTAACAAGATACTTTTGATTAGTGGATCTTTGTGGGTACCATCCCCACCGGGGTTTTCCCTTGGCCAGGGTTCCCTCAGGAATAAATAATGTGTTATGAGTTCATTTGTTTTATTGCTATGCATGTTGTTTAGTTTTCTATGTTATACACACATTAAGATAATTTTTTATATCCATAATTGGGGAAAAGTAAAATTTTGTAGAATACTAATTCACCCCCCCCCCCTATCAGTATTCCCTATTTTGAATAATGATTTTATAATATTTTTTCTTTAAATGGTAGTCAGAGATCGAACCTTGATCACCAGCCCCTCACATTCAATGGAAATCAGACAATGTAAATGCACCACTTCTTCCACTACTATAGTCCTGAATTAAGAATAATATGGAAAGCTTCACTATTAAGAAAGGAAAATATAAATCTTCTTTACCTAATAGTCAGATACATTCATATTTTAGAAGACCATAGATTTAAAACCATAATTGTGACATCTCTTCTACATGCATATATGTGTATCTATATTCTTCTCTTGACCTACCACCTTTTCATAGCCACAACTCCCTATAAATAAGTTCACCAAATACAAGGACATGCATTATCTGGTAAAGAAATGACTGAATAAATGTGCCTTCTCTTGTTTTGTGAGTTTACAAACATTCTATCATTTCCTAAAACCATCTCCATAATCCAATAGGAAAATGGAAAAAATCTTTGAATTAATGTGTCTTAAAAAATATGCAACTTGATTGATAAAGATAGTAATTGGAAGAAAAATCTTAACAAAAAGTTTATTCTAATTGGTTCTTAGAGGAAGGTATAATCAATAGTTAAGTTCTATGCCCTCCACAATAGTTTCCTACTATTAGGAACTAATATATCTCACATTTTCCATAGAATCTTATCCTTTATTTTTTTTATTTTTTTTGACAATATCAAATCCCAAACACAAATGGTTATCCTAAGAGAACTTGTCAAAATGCTCCCAACCTATGTAGTTTAAAGGAAATAAGATCTGATGCTTCTCACAAATATAAATATAAAATTAACTTCTAAATGTAATCATGAGAATCATTTAAGTTCATAGACTTCTAAATTATTAATTTATATTAAATATTATATTTTTAAGCTATATTATGTAGTGATTGTTCTGATATAAAATTGAATTTTGTTATTGTCAAGGTATTGTTGAAAAAGGAAAATGTGAATCATTTAGGAGACTCTTTTTGGGTCCAAATTTATAAAAAGTGGAAAGTATTGTGAAGAGAGAGTGGTCACTTGTAGTAGAGTTTCCAAAAACTATTAAATAAATTCATTTGTATTCTATGCTACACTGAAAAAGTGATACAGTCAATGATGGAGGATCCAAAAATGGATAGTCCAAACCTTGCAGCCAACATCAACATAGAGGAAATATATAGAAATAACAAGATATAAATAGAATTCAACTCATTTATTCATCAAATTTAAATTACATGCAACATGCCAAGATGTAAGGCCTTCTCAGTTATGGCCAATTACATCAGCAAATACAACATAGATCTCGAAAGGATCCAACAATCACCTAGTTAGCCCAGATCTGCACAACCATAGGAACTAGTAAAAATGCCAAGGAAAATCTAAACTTGTGCTCGCAGGCCACCAAGAAATCTCCTTATTTTACCAAGCCCACAATAGCTACTAGCTCTGCTAAACATTCACAAATCTATCTCTGCTACTTCCTCCCTCTTTAAACAACTACCTATACCCTCCTTATATATTAATCAGCCACAAGTTAGCTTTACAACAATAATTAAATATAAAACATCACTCATCTTCATGAAATAACTCATGAAAGATGTTATTCATCAGTCAACTTGCAACAAGCATTAAATCTGCATAGAAGAAAGCATCAATCCAGATATAGGTCCTCACACACCCAACGGTCAATCCAAACCATGAGGAACATGACCCAAATTAAATGCACTAGTCAGTCAAGCCCAAAAAAATCAAATAAACCACTCGGTGAACTAGAACACTGAACAATCAGCACTAGTTAGTGAAAGGAAACCGAGACCCATTCAGTGAAGAACACCATCGAGGAACTACCAAAACCAAAAACCAAACGATAATATATTTTTGATAAGACAAGATTTCCAACTTCCCCATGATGCTCCTACCTCAGATACCCCAAGTATGAAAAAGATGTTCTCATAAGCTCAATGAACATATTTCAAGATTCAACAAATAGATCCCAAACTGATTCTTGACATACATGTCTTCCAAGTCCTCAACTGACAATCTCTTTCCTCATATCCACTTCTGTTTTCTTTGCCTTCTCAAATAATTCCTCGACAAGCTAAATATTTGTCCTCCTTGCTGAATTCTAACTGTATCAGAATCATTCAACTCATTCTTTGTACAAAATCTGAGGTTCATTCCACCGAGTTCTATATCCTGCGAATAAATTAGGGAAAACTTTCTGCCATACTATTCAATAGCAAATACATTCTTCACACAATCATGTACAACCCTATAATCGTACTGCCAAGGTCTACCAGTTAATATGTGACAAGAACTCATGTCCACAATATCACATAACACTTGATCCATATACTACCCAATATGAAAATCAACATAAGATTGTTCCCCCACCTCCAAAGCATATTCATCTTGTACTGAAATGATCTTATAAGGACAAGGATGTAACACTCTCTTCAAACCAAGTTTTTGAACCATCTCCTCAGCAAGAAGGTTATCACTACTACCACCATCCAAAATCACACTAAAAATATTACCAAGAGACTTGCACCGAGTTATGAACAAATTTATTCTCTGACAAGGTTCCTTCATCAGCTTATTACCGAGCAATGTTCTTCGAACTAGAAATTTCTCTTCCTTCTCAAGGTCATTTGGTATGCCCTCATTCACCACAAAATTTATACTAATATCAAGCTTCCTATCTGCATGTGTACACTGAAAAGACCTATGTCCTTTTTCTCCATAGTTATAACAAGTAGCCTTGAATCCAAATCTACCTATTCTTCTCCTCATTTCAATAGGTTTTGGTTCATCCTCAACTATCAGTTTGTCTCTTACCAAATTCTCTTCCTCCTCCTGTTAGGAATGAATGCTAAGTGTTTGGCAGCCATTCTATAGTATTTTTTGTTGCATTCATGACTATGATTGTCATTGATGTCAACACAGTGACTTACCAAAGACTTGCAGAGAAGCAGATAGAGTTTGGATTAGTGCAAGTGGGTTATTGTAGTTGGAGCTATGTGACGTTGAGGGTATACTCTTTGATATGTCATATTTCTATGGTTAAGAGCACATATAGTAATTCATTGATTCATGGAAGTTATGATCATTTTGGTGGAAGCAGTATTCAGGCAGTGTTCCTGAGTAGCGGTTTGTGGAAATCGGATGATATCTCCTAATCAGGATGGAATCTAGTTTTGGGAAATTAAAGGGAAGTTGGAGACACATTGATAGTGGCATGGATGACAAAACAGACTTTGAGGTTGCACGAGTGAAGATTTATTGTATTTGGAAGCTGACAGTTTTGTGTAATTTTGATGTAGTGTGTGGAAACTTTTATTTTGTAATTGCATGCCGACTCATTTGTAATTATTTGAGTATGGTATAAAGGAAGGAATGAATTTCCTTTTTGTATGTAGTTTTAGTGATGATGTGTGATGCTGAATGCATGAAGTGAAGAAAAGAGCTAAGTATGAAAGTGAATTTGTGAAGGAAGACATGCGAAGTACAAAGATCTGAAATTGAGATCTGATGTAATAGTGAGTGCTATTTGGCAAAGGTAGAGAAGAGGTAACATATTATTCTATTGAGTAATTCAAAGATTATTTGGACAGTGTGTTTAGTGATCTTACCCTGAAGCTATTTGGGCAGTGGGTCCTTCTGTCTTCCATAACTCTTAATAGGGTTAGAATCTTTTAACAGGGATTCAAAATCTCCTAACATGGATTTATATGTACTGAATGTATTTCATAAGACTCCTTATAGAGTCCATCCTCTCATAAGGAATATTCATATTAGTGCATCTTTTGTGGGCATCATTCCTACCGCGGTTTACTCTTTGATCAAGAGGTTCCCTAGTCAACATATCTTGTGTCATTCCATATGAATATCTTTCAATGGTTAGTAATTATATTGCTGATATGTTTTAATGTTTTTGAAGATGATAAAACTTATAATTATCTAATAAATGATTCACCCCCCCCACCCCCTCTCTCAGTTATCTTGGTGGACTTTACTTTCTAACAATTGGTATCAGAGCGACATGTCCTTGAAAAAGAAGTTTAACAGCTTAAGGAGATCCATGGAAAATTTCATGAAAGAAAGCCCTAAGTTTGATGGAGTAAATTTTGATAGCTAGAAAGAAAAGATGAAGACACACCTATTGTGTTTAGGACTAGGTTATTGGTTGATTACAAAGAATAATAAGACTATCATTGAAGAAGAAAATCTTGAAACATGTATTGTGAAAGAGAGAGATCTATTCATGTGTAACATACTTGTGAGAGAAGCACTTTTGACAGCACTTCTGGAGAATGAGTACAGTAAGGTAAAATATTTGAAAAAATCTCATGAAATTTGGAATGCTTCACACTCTACTTTTGAAGGTGATGAACATGCAAAAAGAGTGAGATTATGTAATTGGATATGTGCATTTGAAGATATAAGAATGTTGGAAGATGAATCTATTAGAAGTTATATTGGTAGAATGTTAGAGATTATTACAGGTATAAAATCTTGTGGAGGAACAAAGAAAGAGAATAAAGTGATATGGAAAATTTTGAGGACATTGACTCCTATATTTAAGCAGACAACACAAATGATTGAACAAGTGATACTTTTGACAACAAACTTTACAAGAGAGACTCTTCTTGGAAGATTGGAACCAACAAAAATGAACCTAAGCTTATCAGGAGACTTACCTAGAATGGAGACAACATTCAGTGCTCTTAGTGTTTGCTCTACTTTGTTAAGAAGCATCAGTGTGAGTGGAGATTATGCTAGCAATAGAAGATCTAGAAAGGAAGAAGACAAGAAGATTGAAGAAGGTATTGCCTTTCTTGTGAAAAGAGAACCAGACAGTAAGAAAATATTTAAATGTTGGACTTGTCAAGAATATGGTCATTTTGCATCTAAATGTCCTAAGAGAGTTAAAAATTATAGAAGCAATTTCAAACCTAGAATATCTAAGGAATGTTATTATGCTAATGATGAAGAACTTGAAGCTAGTATAGAAAGAACTTTAAGTGAAAGTGATACTAAAAATAATGATGACATAGGATTTGTAGAAATTAAAGAAGAAAATCCTAAAATTGATGTTAAGGAAGAAAAAGCCTTAGTTTCTCAAGTTGAAAGGAAAGCTGATTGGATTATAGATAGTGGTTGTTCATATCATATGATTGGAGACATGAAAAATTTCATAAAGTTGCATGAAGATGATGGAGGAGTTGTTAGAGCTGGAAACAATGCACCTTGTTTGATTAAAGGTATAGGATCTATTACTCTTGATGGAAAGAATAATACTGATGATGTTTATTTTTTTGATGGATTGAAACATAATCTTTTGTGTGTTGGACAGTTAGTTGATAAGAGATATCAAGTTTGGTTTACTGAAAAAACTTGTGTGATAAAGGATAAAGATGGAAATCTGATCAGAACTGGATCTAGAACCAGAGGTAATGTATTTCAGTTAAATCATACTAAGATGACATGTTTGATTACAAAGATTGATGACAGTTGGTTGTGGCATAGAAGTTTTTGTCATATAAACTTTGATAACATTGTGAAAGTAAGTACTACACTTGCAGTAAGAGATTTACCTAAAATTATGAAGCCTACTAACATGATTTGCAAAGAATGTGTAATGGCTAAACAGAAGTGAAGTTCTTTTCCTAGTAAGAAGTTTACATCTACAGAGAAGCTAGAGATTGTTCATAGAGATTTGAGCAATCCTACCAAGACTAGAGGATTCTATGGAGAAAGGTATTTTATGATTCTTGTTGATGATTTTACAAGAATAATGTGGATTGCATTTCTTAAAGAAAAATCTAAAGCATTTGATAAGTTTAAGATTGTTAAGAATAAAGTTGAGAATGAATATGGAATTAAGATTAAATTTTTAAGATCTTATAGAGGTGGAGAATTTACTTCTAGAGAGTTTAACAACTTTTGTGAAGAAAATGGCATTAAAAGACAGTATTCAGCCCCTAGAACACCTAAACAAAATGGCATTGCAGAAAGAAGGAATAGATTAGTGACTGAAGCAGCAAAAGCTATGTTGTTTGAAAATGATTTGGCAAAGATATTTTGGGGAGAAGTAGTGAACATAGTAGTATATACAATGAACAGAGTACAAATCAGAGCAGACACATACAAGACACCTTATGAATTATGGTTTGGACATGCACCCTCGATTAAGTATTTTAGAATTTTTGGAAGAAAATGTTATATAAAGAGAGATGATGATATTGGAAAGTTTGATCCTAGAAGTGATGAAGGTATATTTCTTAGATATTCTTTGAAAAGAAAAGCTAATAGATGTTTCAATAAAAGAACTAAGACTATTTTTGAAAGCGCAAATGTTAAAGTTGATAAAAGGTTCAAAATTTAGGAAAGAATGATCGATTATGAATCTGATGAAGATTCTCATCCTAAACTTAATACTAGAACTACTAAATTGTTTTATGAAACTAACAGTGATTTGTTGAATGAAAGCCATAGTGAAGTTATTAAAGAACCTACATCTAAATAGAGATCTAAGATAGTGACACCTAGCAAGAGTTTGTTAAGGAATCATCCTATTGAGAATATTAGCGGAAGCATCAAAAGAGGAGTTCTAACTTAGAATAAGGTACAAGAATAGTTATGTTTGATTTCTCAAATTGAGCCTAAGACCTCTAATGAAGCTTGTGAAGATTAAAGTTGGATTAATGCTATGAAAGAAGAACTAGATTAGATTGAAAAGAACAAGACATGGGAATTGGTCCCTAGACCTAAAGACAAGATTGTTATTGGAACTAAATGGGTATTTAGAAACAAGATGAATGAACAAGGAGAAGTAGTAAGAAACAAAGCAAGATTGGTATGTAAGGGTTACTCACAGCAAGAAGGAATTGACTATGAAGAAACTTTTGCACCTGTTGAAAGAATTGAAGCAATAAGAATGTTTTTGGCTTATGCAACTTACAAGAAATTCAAACTATATCAGATGGATGTGAAGTCAGCATTTTTGAATGGAGAATTTGAAGAAGAAGTCTACATTGAGAAGCTTGAAGGTTTTCCTTTGACTCAAGAAGGAGACATGGTATGTAAATTGAAGAAAGCTTTATATGGACTTAAACAAGCACCTAGAACTTGGTATGCAAGACTGGATAAGTATTTGTTAAAGTTGGGATTTATAAAAAGAATAGTTGATAGCAATCTGTACACAAAAGAAATTGAAAATGGTTTGTTAGTTATAGTTATCCTTGTTGATGACATTATCTTTGGAGGAGAAGATGAAGCTAGTGACAAATTTGCTGATGAAATTAAGACTGAATTTGAAATGAGTATGATTGGTGAGATGAAATACTTTTTGGGATTACAGATAACACAAAACAATGATGGTATCTTTGTAAGTCAGATAAAGTACTTGAATGACTTGTTCAAAAGATTTGGAATGGAGGATTGTAAACCAGTTGGAACACCTATGGTGACCGGACATAAGTTATCTACCATAGATGAGACACCTGTAGTGAAATAGAAGAAATATAGATCTATGATTGGAGGATTACAGTATTTGACTCATACAAGACCTGATATAACACATTCAGTTGGAATTGTAGCAATATTTCAAGCTAAACCTAAAGAATCACATTATGCAATAGTAAAGAGGATACTAAGATATTTAAGAGGCACAATGGACTATGGATTATGGTATGAAAAATCTGATGATTTTACCCTATGTGCATATACAGATGCTGATTGAGGAGGCAATGTTGATGATAAGAAAAGCACCAGTGGTGGACCATTTTTCATTGGAGGAAGATTAATTTCTTGGCTAAGAAAGAAGCAGAATTGCATCTGACAAAGCACAGCAAAAGCAAAATATGTAGTAGCAGCAAACAATTGTAACTAGATAATTGGATGAAGCAAATGTTGAAGGATATTGGTATAAAATTTGTTGAGCCTATTGTTATACATTTTGATAACACTAGTACAGTTAGTATGTCTAAGAATCTTGTATTACATTCTAAGACAAAGCATATAGAGATTAAGTATCATGTTGTAAGAGAGAAAGATGTTGGCAAAGAAGTCAGACTTGAGTACATAAGTACAAAGGAGTAGATAGAAAATATATTCACAAAGCCTTTGCCTAAGGATACATTTGAGTATCTAAGAGGTATGCTTGGGGTTATGCCCTAGCCTCCTTTTGAGAAGTGATGCAGTTGGTTTCATCCGTCCAGTGGTATATGAGCCTTATCTTTCTTCTAGACTAGATGTTGGTACTTCCTCTATGACTGAGTATGTGTATTTGAGCTGAGTCATGAGGACTCTAGTAAATGTATTTTCTGAACAATGTCTTTTGACATTGAGTTGTTGTTGACATAGTGATGAAATTTTTGTCATTGATGTCAATGGGGGAGAAGTATACATGAAAAATAATCTGAGACATCTCTTGGAGAGAACTAAATAGGATAACGAAGCAAAATTTGATTGATGAAGAAGATTTCAAGAAGCAGTGCTGCAGTATTGGATTTTTGGAACATTGGATGTTTCTAATGTATGTTGCCATCGATGTCAGTGGGGGAGATTATTAGGAATGAATGCTAAGTGTTTGTCATCCATTCTGTAGTAGTTTTTGTTGCATTCATGACTATGATTGTCATTGATGTTAATACAGTGACTTACCGAAGACTTGCAGAGAAGTAAGCAGAGTTTGGATTAGAGCACATGGGTTATTATAGTTGGAGCTATACGACATTGAGGATATACTCTTTGATATGTCATATGTCTATGGTTAACAAAACAGATAGTAATTCATTTATTCATGGAAGTTATGATCATTTTGGTGGAAGCAGTATTCATGCAATGTTCCAGAGTAGTGGTTTGTGGAAATCGGATGATATCTCCTAATCAGGATGGAATCTGGTTTTGCATATATTAAAGGGAATTTGGAGACACATTGATAGTGACATGGATGATAGCACAAAATTTGAGGTCACACGACTGAATATTTATTGTATTTGGAAGCTGATAGTTTTGTGTAATTTTGATGTAGTGTGTGGAAACTTTTATTTTGTAATTGCATGCTGACTCATTTGTAATTATTTGAGTATGGTATAAAGGAAGGAATGCACTTCCTCTTTTTATGTAGTTTTAGTGATGATGTGTGATGTTGATTGCATGAAGTGAAGAAAAGAGCTAAGTATGAAAGCAAATTTGTGAAGGAAGACATGTGAAGTACAGAGATCTGAAATTGAGATCTGATGTAACAGCGAGTGTAGTTTGGCATAGTCAGAGAAGAGGTAACATATTATTATTTTGAGTAATGCAAACATTATTTGGATAGTGTGTTCAGTGATCTTACCCTGAAGCTATTTGGGCAGTGGGTCCTTCTGTCTTCCATAACTCTTAACAGGGTTAGAATCTTTTAACAGGGATTCAAAATCTCCTAACATGGATTTATATGTACTGAATGTATTTCATAAGACTCCTAATAGAATCCGCCCTCTCACAATGAATATTCATATTAGTGTATCTTTTGTGGGCATCATTCCCACAAGGGTTTACTCTTTGATCAAGAGGTTCCCTAGTCAACATATCTTGTGTCATTGTGTTATTGTGTATGAATATCTTTCTATGGTGAGTAATTATATTGGTGAGATGGTTTAATGTTGTTGAAGATGATAAAACTTATAATTATATGATAACTAATTCACCCCCCCCCCCTCTCACTTATCTTGGTGGACTTTACTTTCTAACACCTCCTTCCCTCGAGTGTTACCATGATGTCTTCTCTTCAACTTATCTTCTAAGTTTAGGGCATACTGGTAAGCATCCTCAACTAAATCAATTTTCAACATGTCAATCTCATCCTAGATATTGAATCTTAGACCACTAACATACCATGCCACCTTTTCTTTAGAAATATCTCTATTTCTAGACCAAATAGTCAACTTAAAAAACTCCTTGGTACAGTCTTCCATAGTCATCTCCTTCTTCTGTAGGTTCTATAACTTCTTATATAACTCAAGTTCATAGCCGACGAGTATGAAATTACCCTTCAACTTTTCTAACATAAACTTCCACCAATTGATTTTCATCTCACCTTCTTCTTGTCTAGCTCTCTGTAATTCCTTCCACCATAAAGCAACATGTCAGTTCAATTTAGTCTTTTCCAACCTCACTCTAAGGGGATCTGCAATGTCTTGTAACTCAAAGTATTCTTCTAACTCACCTATCCAATCAATCAGGTCTTGAGGTTTCAATGTACATGAGAAATTAGAAAACTCCATTTGGTGACTTATACTCAACCAAGCCATAGATCTCTCTAACTAATTATCTCTATCTTCCATAGATCTCTCCACACAATATGTCCTATCTTCTCCACTCAATCCAGAAACTTCAAATTCTTCAGCAGCTTCTTCATATGCATCATCTATTCCAAGGTTCCTTGATATACTAGATATAGCTCTCATGATCTTTGAGACTATCTCATTCTTCATCATCACCATCTTAGATCTGGCATCCAATATAATCTTTTCTACTATCTTGATCTCTGCCATATCACAAAGATCTTCAATTTCCCTAGGGTCCAATCTCCTTGAAGGAATCTCCAAGATCTTCAAAAACCCTCTGCAATAAATCCTAAACTTGACCACCTTGTGACAACCTCCAATTTATTTACAAGTCAGATCGCAACCTGCTACTTCACATGAACAAGCAGACAGGGCTTCACAAGTACAGGAACACATATCTATAACTCATATCAACCACATCAATATTCACTAACCAAATCAAACCTTTTATCTGATAGCACCTAACACAATAAAGGAAGGAGGATCCAAAAATAGGTAGTCCAAACCTTGCAGCCAACATCAATAAAACATAAATACACTAAAACAACAAGATATAAATAGAATTCAACTCTTTTATTCATCAGATGTCAATTACATGCAACATGTCAAGTTGTAAGGCCTTCTTTGTTATGGCCAGATACATAAGAAAATACAAAATAGATCTCACAGGATCCAACAATCACCTAGCTATTCCAGATCTACACAACCACATGAATTGGTAGAAATGCCAAGGCAAATCTAAACTTATGCTCACAAGCCAACAAGAAATCTCATTGTTTATCCAAGCCCACAATAGCTAATAGCTCTACTAAAAATTCACAGATATATCTCTACTACTCCCTCCCTCTTTAAATAAATACCTACACCCTCCTTATATACTACTTAGCCACAAGTCAACTTTAAAACAAGAATTAAATACAAAATATTAGTTGGCTTCATGAAACAACTCATGAAATCTATTATTCATCAGTCATCTTGCAAAAATCATTACATCTACATAGGAGAAAGCATCAATCCATATATAGGTCCTCACACACCCAATGGTCAATCCACATCATGAGGAACACAATCCAAATTAAATGCACCAGTCAGCCAAGCCCAAACAAATCACATAAACCAGTTAGTGAACAAAAACACCAAACAACCAACACATATCACTGATAGGACACAGAGACTCATTTAGTGAAGAACACCATCAAGTAACTACCAAAACTAGAAACCAAACACTAATATATTGTTGGTGATACAGGATTTCCAACTTCCCTAGGATTTTCCTACATCAAAAAGAGGGAAACGGAATAAGTTTGGAAAATTTATAGCCAATAATTATAGGGAATAATTTTAAAATATTATAGAAGACCATTTGGGATGCAAGAAATTGGCAAAAGATCTATTTTTTAGGATTGCTAAAATTGCTTATATTCTAGTAGTTGAATATCTCTCTAAAGAAACAAGGTTGCCTATTTCTATTTTTCATAAAGAAAGGAGCTCAAAATAAGATCTGTCAATAAATAGTGTAAAAAATATTAACATCAAATATTAAGAAAAAATGCAATAAATTGCAATCATATAATAAATTTCAAAATGCTAGAGTTAGAATCTTTTCATTTATTGTTCATATTGTAAGAAAAGCTTACATAACGGTAAAAGCACCATAATTTGTCACCCTTTTAGAAATGAAAAGGCTAACAACGCCAAAACTGAAAAACTTCAAGGGCATAAAGTCACATTTCTGTTGAGAATTTGAAGATGATATTTTTTATTAAGTA
Organism: Chamaecyparis obtusa; assembly: GCA_027943335.1. Classification (NCBI taxonomy): domain Eukaryota; kingdom Viridiplantae; phylum Streptophyta; class Pinopsida; order Cupressales; family Cupressaceae; genus Chamaecyparis; species Chamaecyparis obtusa. The sequence goes on from BSBK01001633.1 coordinate 471,346, forward strand.
AAACAAGTTTTATAGGGTTCCTGAAACCCACAAGATTAGAGTAGAAACATACATGAGATAGTCCATAGAAATCCCAGGGCCGAAAAACCATAGCCAGATAGAATGGGCTAGGCGAGAGACACCTAGGGCACCACCCAAAAGATGGACAAAAGAAAGGACAAAGTAAAGAGAAGCGAACAAAAACAAGCTGCACCCACCCACCAAATGAGGAGTTAAGTTTGTAAGAGTTTTCCTTCTATACAATGGAGTCATTCCTTTTCGAGGATACTCTTCACATCTTTGGGAAATTCATCACCATTATGCCAAGTTAGCTTAGCATCCTTCGTGACAGCCAAGTTGGCAAACCAGTCTACTACCCCATTGGCTTCCCTATACACATGGGTGATTAACACCTTCTCAAAGGAATTAAGGATGGCCAAAGTTTCAGCTATAATGTTGGCTATAGTCCAAGAGGGAGGGTGAGAAAGGTTGAGGCAATTGATAATGTTCATTGAATTACCTTCCAGCCAAAGCCACTTAACCCCCTGATCTTTAGCAAGTTTGGTGACTTGAAGAGTCACGTAGGCTTCATCATAGTGATTCATCTGAGCACCCAAGGGGAGACTGATAGTCGTAGTGCCAATGCCAAAGCTATTTCTAATTATTCCTCCATTGCTAGAAAGACCAGGTTTCCCTTTCACTGCACCATCAAATTTGGCTTTGGTCCAACCAGTCGGGGGGTTAGTCCACACACAATTCTATCTTTTTTCTTGAGTAGCAGCCCAGGCTTTTTCTGCAAGAGGGTTAGATCTACCATAGTAGAGAAAATTCTCCTTAACAACATGAATGATTTTTTCAAAGATAATTTTAGGAGAGGAATAGTCACGAAAGATGTACTTATTGTGCTCCTTCTAGACCCCATAACAAAAATGAGGAAGAATCCAAGTACAGAGTAATCTAAAGTCTTGATCAAACCTTTTGAAGACCCATTGGGAGAAGAGATCGCTGAAAGATAGGGGAAAACACCATGAGAGATTCAGAATCGAAAAGAGGAGTTGCCAGATTTGAGTAAAAAAGGAGCAATGGATGAAGAGGTGATCCACAGACTCCTCTTGACATTTGTAGAGAATGCATCTATTAGTGAACTAGAATCCCCGCTTGGTGAGATTATCCATTGTGAGGATTCAGTTTTGAAGCATGATCCAGAAGAAGACATTGATTTTGGGTGTGAGACCAGGAATCCAAGCTTTGGCCCACAGCGGATTCAAGTCATGGATGTGTGGTCAACGAAGAATAGGCCGAAGCCACAGTGTAATTCCCATCCAAAGAATCCTCCCAAATAATGAATTTGAAGATTACGTTAACTAAGTAAATGTGTGAAATAGGATACATTTTATGCCCATAATTTTTAAAAATTAATTTGAACAAAAATTAATATATTTTTTTTAATTTTTAGGTGTATTTTTCATATCCTGAAAAATACTACAAATCAAGGAGTTTACTTCCCGTCAAATCATTATAAGTAAAACATTATTTTCCCCTCCAATTTCAAAATATATTTTAGATAACATGTATATCTAGTGCAGGTAAAATTAAAGAATTTTTTTCTATCTATAGTTTACCCGTTATAAGTATTTAAAGTCAAACTTACCTAAAATCAATAGTTTTTGTCTCTCTCCATTTTTTCCCTAGAAAAACTATACCAAAAATAAAATAAATTTCATATTCTTGAAGACGAATCTCTTCTCTAGTGTTGTATATGATTTTTTAAATTTTTTGAATTGATTTAGCATTTTGCTATATTTTCCGAATCAACGTCTTCTCAAAGTTTAGAAAATTTGTTTAATGTTTTGTAGTTGAAACAATATAAAATTTATATGTCCATAATTTTAGTTCCGAGGTCTAGAAAAGGGTACTTTTATTTTTTTGACATTTCCTATTTTGATTAGAGAAAGGAAGAGTAGAAGTGAAAATTTTTGGCTATTTTGTGTTTTTGGAGGTTTGGCTACCAACATGGCATGCCACCTAGGTAGAGTCAGCCAAGTCCAACTAGGCCAAGTCTGACTCGGTCGAGTACCCATAGCCCCTCAATGTGCAAATGAGGGGCTTGGGGCTCTTTTTTCTATTTAAAATAGCATTTGGACTTGGTTAAGTACCACTCGGCCCAGACAACGAGGCCATGTAGGTACCATTCGGAACCACGTGGCACCTACATGTACTTTTCCATATTGGACTCGACTGTGTATGACTCGACTGAGTCAAAATGGGCCATGTCTATTAAGTTAGCCTAAAAGGCGATAACTTATTGTGCTTTTACCCATAAGTAGATTTTCGTTGACATTCAAAATTGATCGACTGTATGTCTATATACTAGATACAAGTTGTTACTTTAGTTGGCCTCCCTTCACTATAAATTGAGTCTTACTTTAGAATGAGATAAAAAAAAAATGAAATATGCATTTAATATTTTTGTACATTTATGTTTTCATTTATATTCATTTTGAGTGTATATTAACTAAACTAACCTAGCTCCCCCAGTATAGTTGTGTAAGTGAATACCTTCGTAGGATTATTTTTATAAAAATATTAGTTCAAAATGAAAATATCTATACTATTAAACAACTTTGAATTGAAAAGATCAAGAACATGGACAATGGCTCCCTAACTAAGAAGACTAAATTCATGCTCTTAGCTACAAAAGAACTCCTAAGCTAAATAATCTATTCTAAATGCTCAAGTTGATGTAATTTTGTTATTATAATGCTTCAATTTGCTAAAATGATCTTTACCTTGAAAGATATTGGATTCAAAGGTATGCTAAATGCCTATAATGATGAATCCTAATGAAATAGATAAGAATTACACTAAAAGTGCCTCCTATTTATTGGATTTCCCAAGGTTAGGGGAGTGAGTTTAATATGATTTGAGTTAATCCAAGGTTAGAGACAAGGTTGAGTTGTGTTTGTTGAGGTTTCACTTTATTAGTAAGAAGATCATGGCTTACAGTGTTTATAATGTGCTAGTAGTTTAGTTGGTTAGAAATATTGAGAGAAAAATGCTGGAGAGAAGAGCTGATTGCACAAGATTCAAGGAGTCTATTGAGAATAAATGTACCGATGCTAAAGGAAATTTATCCATATTAATTAGTGATACCAAAGAATGTATATATGAATCTTTGGATATTTATATGTATTACCTTCGGTGGTGTACTATTGTTGATGATTTTAGAGATAGAATCAAATAATTTGGGGAAGAAATATGATTATTTCAAAGGTAGAGAAGGAAAATAGAGGATAACAGTTGGACAGTTACAAGGAGAAATCATATAGTTATAGGGACAAATAGAAGATCTAGTGAAGACATTTTGTCTGGTAAAGGACTTGGTCAGGGTTTAGTTAGAGCATGTCCCTAATTTCCTTGCTAATGCAAAGAGTTATGAATGGTGGTTTCGGTCCCAAGACTAGATTTCATCTTTTGACATATTAGTGGAGCATGATAATCTATGCACTCAGATGGTTGTTTCAATTTTCTATTTAAAGAAGAATCTTCCAATCATTAAGGAAAGGTATAAGAATGTATTTAAGGTGTCATATTTTTGTTTGTTTAAGTTTTCCAAGTTTTATTTTTTGGCCCTTTTCTACTGTGGAAAAAAGAAGGGGAGAAATAAGAAAACAAAAACATTAATGAAATATCTTCTTAGGGCAATTTTTTGGGTTGTTTGGAGTTTAATTTTTTTAAAACCTTTTTCTAATGTTCCATCAAATTCCAAAGGGTGAGATTGTTAGACATACTGAGATGTTTATGGAATTTTTGTCATTTATGTCAAAACCTCCATACTAGTTACTTTGTGGTACTCGATTAGTTGTTGGTATTGTCGGGTGGATGCCAGTGGCTATTGGTCAGACATCAATATTTTAGTTATTCTTGTAGAATTGAATTTGTATATGAAATTTTGGTGTATGCTATTAAGTGTACCTATTTATACTAATGGAATGCATTATTTTGGTAATTTATCATATTTTAGTGGTTTTAGTATTTGTCACTAGGTGTTGATTTCTATTCTTATACATTTCTTCTATATGTGTTCCTACTACCTAGACATTTTGGCTAATCATTAGGGGTTTTTTTATAGTCATTTGGATAGGTTTCATCAGTTCATATCTATTGGTTGGTTTAGATATTTTGATGATCAAGTCATGGACCTGGTTGTGGTGTTTCAATAGTTCCATACTCTTTAGGTAAATGTTATATGTGTAATACCCCAAAATTGGCACCTATTTAATTTCAATCAATTTTGGTGCATTATCTCAATTTTACATCACCAAAGTCCTAGTTCCCTAGGCAATTTTCTCTCTCCTACCTGACTTAATTTGGCTTGATGTCAATTGCAAAGACCATAAATTTGCAATAATCAAACACTAAAATTAATTCCTAAGTCTCTTTGACTTTATTAGCTAAATTATCTCTATGATACATTAATTTAATTGTAAAGTCCTATGTGCTTTAAATTAAATTAAATCAAACCACCCCCTTTGGCTAATTACCCTTAAAAAGGAATTAATAAATATTTAGTTAATTGAATGGACACCTCTTTATTTGAATTTAATAATTCAAATTACTCGAAAGGTCACTCCCCACATGTGGCAAATTTCATTCTTTTAATTAAATAATTCATACCTTTTTGTCTCAAAGGGGAATGAAGAGTCAGGAGTTTCAAATCAAGAAACTCTTCATTCCTCTCCAGGCTTCTCTATTTAATGAACCTCTTTTTCTCATTCAAGGGAGAGCAATTTTTGAGAGCATCCTTACTATAGCATTTTTTAGTCTCATATCTCATTATTTTCAAAGCTCTTTTATTGCATTATCTAGTTTAATTTCTCATATTAGTGTAATTGCATTTCACATTTAGATTGAATTTGCTTACTTGTTCTTAGTCTAATATCATCTTTATTTCAAAATCAAATAAAAATCTGCATTTCATATTTCTTTCAAAGTTTTCTAGATTAATTGCATTCATTCTTAGCTTAGTTTCATTTTGCTCATATTTGCTTTCAAATCCTCCATTGTTAAATTGGTCTCCCGGCTATTGGCTCTTGTTATGAGAGTATTCAAACACCCCATTCACATAGGAGGCAACAGGTCACCTCACCATGGAATTTGGATTGAGTTCTTCATATTCTCTCCCGAATTCTATCAAGTGAATAATGACCATGTTGTGTTGTGCCTGATTTAGAGGTCACATTCAGTCACATACAATATGAACTATACTTATCTTAAGGGAAACCTATATTTAGGTCTTCTGGAAATATGTTATAAATAATTCTTTAGTATGACCCAGATTTAGGTTTGGTCGTAGCATGTTAAATATAATTGTACTAGGTAAAAGCACAATAAGTTGTCAACCTTTTACAAAGGAAAAGGCTAACAAAATCAAAGTTGTTCAACTTCAATAATATAAAAATGACATTTATGTTTGGAATTTGAAGATGATGTAAACTAATTAAATGTGATAAAATGGATGAAGTTTATGATTAATATTTTTAATAATTTTTGAATAAGAATTGATATGTTTTTTTAATTTTTAAAGACAATTTTTCAATTCCTGAAAAATGCTAAAAATTAGGGGTCTAGTTCCCACCAAAAAATTATATGTAAATAAACATTTTTTACCCTAATTTCAAAATATGTCATAGATTACATATTTAGCTAGTGCATGAAGAAATAAAATTTGGTTTGTGATCTATATTTTCTCTTTTATAAAAAGTCAAATTCCAACTCACTTAAATCGACAGTTTTCATCTTGCAACATATTTTTCATAACAATCTATCCCAATAAAAAAAAGAAATATATATTCTTGAAGATGGCTCTCTCCTCTAGTGCACCATATATTTTTTATATATATTTTTTTCTTTCTCCAAATCAACATCTCCTTGACTGTTAAAATACCTACTTGCAATATTTTTTAATTACAATAAACTATGTCTAATTAAAACACTATAAAATCTATATGAGGATATTCTTGACTCTGATCTCTACAAAAGGGTATATTTTTATTTTTAAAAAAGTATCATTAAAAAGATTAGAATTTATTGAAACGCAACTTTTTTGAAATAATTTTATTTTTATTGTAATTGGACACAAAGTGGTATAAAACATGCATTTAATAGATATTTCCAATTGGAAAAGTTAAAGAACTTATCTAACTTAGCTAGAATGAATCTAGTTAGACCATATGTTTGATCAAAATGAGTTTTTAGTTAGAAACACTAAAATTTAGCTATGCTGATAAGTTAGCCTAAAAAGTGACACCTGATTGTGCTTTTAACCACTATCTTCTATTTTGGGGCTTGGATGACATAGGTAGCTACCTTATCATATGTATATAAATAGAGATATCCTTTATATATTTGATATGTGGATGAATGAATATATGCAATAAATATACATCTGAAGGTGATATAGTGTGAATCCATTTCAGTGTATATTAGGTAGAAGTGTGTAAGCATAATCAAGTTAAGTGAAGATTTACTATTGTATAGAGAGAGGGTCTTACATATTGGGATTCATAGGTTTTGTATATGTTGGAAGAAGATATGTATTAGATCTATTCTTAATAGTGATTACAACACTTTCAACTAGAATTATTTCATGCATAGGAAAATGAAACTCTATAAGTTCATAGTTTGTCAATCAAAATTTTTTGTATTACATATCTTAAGGGTAGTGAGCCTAACTAATATTGATCAAAACTGGTAGTGATCCCGTGTAAAAATTACTTTAATGAGTGTCACCTTACCATTATTTAATTTCATGTGAATTATATTCTTTGTAGGTTTTCTCAATTCAACTTTCCACATTATATCTTGTGTTATGGTGTTGATTATTCCTATTATTTAATTGTTTTATGTTCTTACTAGTTCAGTAAAAATTTAAGAAATTTTTTGGAATAACTAGTTCACACCCCCCACCCCTATCAGTCATTGAGACTGTTTAAAAATCTCCCCATCAATATTTGTACTACATCTTCATGTGCAACTTATTGGGCTACTACTTTGGTACAATATATTAGTAATATCCAAATATGGTAAATATCTTTGGTTGTGATGTCCATATCCCTTGCTAACAGATGGAAGGTAGAGGCCTTGCACATGTATCTCTCACAAACTATTGTAACCATTTCTATGGGCATCTATACATGGGGTTTCCTACCCAAATAACTTAAGATAATATAGTTGACACTAGTCTAGTTTAGATTTGTGAACTATTTTTGAGCCCTCAAAACTACTGCATGTCATTCATGTGACACTCATATATCCGTTTACCATTACACACAAAACCTAAAAGTTATATTATTTATAGTTACCCTAAATATTCCCCCTGTGACATTCCTAACTAATTTATCCATTCAAAATCACCCCTAATTCTTGTATGTTTATTTCTTGTCAATTTTTGTGGCCCTAATTCCCTCTTTTTCCTTCATTTTAAGTATTATTTCTATACTTAGTTGTGATCCCACTCAAGTTAAAACTCTTATTCCTCCCTTTGACCCTACTCATATGAAAATGAAATCCAACCATAACCTTAATTCTAACCCTTTGGGATTGCCAACTAGAAAATCCTTAGGCCATGATATCATGTTCCTACACTTTCTTTTTGTGCACCTTCCTTCGCAAGATCATGTTGCCAAAAAACCTAACCGAGCTACCTAGTCATAGTAAGTCTATCCCATTTGTGCTCAAGTAGGATCACATTCCCACTAGAACCATGCTCATTCTTGTGGGGCAAAAACTTGTGAGAATGCTCATATACCCACATTCCAAGCTAAAAAATGCACAAAATCATCTACAAAGATCTAATTTTTTTCTTGATACCTCTTAGTTCTCTCATTAACATTGCCTAGATGATATCTATCTAGTGCACCAATACACCTCCTACCACCATTTCCACTAATGCACAAAAATTATCTAAAGAAAGGGTAAAAAATTCTTCTCTCTCATATTTTCAAAACTACAGGGGGAAAACAAATAGTAATTTATCTAAAAATTCTTATATAAAACTCTTCTTATCCCTTATTTTCACCTTCAAATCCGTTACAAAGTCATTTGTTGCAACATTCCTCCCCAGACACTCCTTTTGAACCCCATCTTCACTATTAGACTATATTTTACTTTTGCACTTCTTCTTCTTGTTGGAGCAATTTTTTTTAGACATCACCCAGGATCCCCTTTTTTCCAATCTGCACTCTCAAGAGGGCATCATCCTATCTCACTAACATCATGGCATGTCATTTAAGGAAATTTGTTTCCTTGATTTCTTCGCGTTGTCAAAATACTAATTTTATTAAAGAAAAATGATATTCTAATTTCATTTTAGAGGGAAGAAAAATGTAGACACATAAAATTGATCAATAATTTTGATTATATTTAGTCCCCTACTTACATTATTAATTAAATAATTATGCATTTTTTAATTAGTTTACTGTTAACCTTCTAGCCAATTTAATTTAATTAAATATGTATTTAATTTAATTAATTTAATGGTAAGCCATAACCATTTAAATAATTCATCCCCTTTCTTCTATTAGCGCAAATAAATACACTTCTATATTTAAATTAATTTACATTATCCTGATTTCCTCCACTTGTGATTAAATAATTCCTATTTAATATATTTGAGCACATGGATCCTAAATTTAACCCACATCTAACCTCTCTCCAACTAACTAACTTATGATTTCAACCTAACCTATGCCACTCTCCCACTTATTAATCATAATCATAAACTAATCCCCCTCTTACTCATTTTCACATTCCTAAGCCAAAATATGAGTGACCAAAGTCAAGTTTTATTTTTTCAACCTTAAATGCACATTTAAGAGCCCATATGGGGTTCTTACATATTTTTTTACCTCTAAGGAATACTTTATTCCTTCTTCCCACTTCTCCAAAATCCCTTCACAATCCGCAAAATGGTCCCATTCCCCAATCTTGTCCTTTTGTTACACCACCCCCAAACTCTTCTCAAACTCTCCTATGGTAACAATTGTTAGCGTGCTATGAGTTTAACAAAGCACAATCCTTGTGCTTCTCTTAAATCGCATATGAACCCTTCCTCATGATTCAAGATCAACTATTCATTGCATCCACTTTAACTCTATAAATTGAGATTTTACTCCTCATTTATTCATCTTCCATCAAGAGAAAAGTTTTATTGTCATTTTAATTTCAAGGTAGTTGCAATCTTACCAATATAACATGCCATAATATGTTTACTTTTGACAATTGAGAAACTATTATTGAGTCCACGTCTTCAACACTTTGACAAATCTATGTATCTAAGGAGATACTTGGGTTTTCACGAGGTTCACATATTTAATTATTGTTAATTTACTCATTTTAGTCCAATCATGATATTTTATTAACTAGTGTATTTGAGTGCTTAACTTGTTTATGTATTCCCTTTTATCTCACACTTTTCACTACACATAGTATACACTCTTTACCCTTGATGTCAATGGGGTTGTAGTTAGATATATGGAGTATGGTGATATTTTTTTGGTACATGTTGTCATTAATGAAAGAGAGAGAATGTTAGAATATTGTCATTGATTTTGTGTTTCTCTTTTCCACGTGATCATGAAGATGTCTGACAATTTTTGGAGTGATCCACTATATCTTCCAGTATGTTATGTTTGGTTGACTATGCATTTATATTTTTCATTTTGGTCTACATTCCTCATTAATTACAATTATTTCTTTGTAGTATTAATAATATGTTTATGATTGCTAGTAGCACTTAAATTAAATTTTTCATATGGTATGATTCTATATATGAAAGCTATATGGATTGGAAGGTCTAGGGGAGAGGGACCAATAGTTGTGTGGGGTCCAATAGTCGATCACTCACTAGTAAATATATTATCCAGACTTTAGACCATATTTTTACTATATATTATGATTAAATAATCCAAATGTAAACAAAAAAATTCCAAATATTGATAAAAAATGGACCAATACTTGAACACATGAGAACCTATAAATATTATATTAAAAGAACATCAACAACTAAAATAGATAACTTGTTGTCTCTAATAAAATATCATAAATATCTAACATATGTGTGTCACTTTAAAAATAATATGCTCACTTAATAAAATAGGATGCCCACTTAAACAAGTATTGTTATCTTAGTGCACAAATACTATTCTTATTTGTACAACTATTGGGGTAGCAAAGTACATACATTAGATTATTTCATATTAATAATTTTTTTTATCACAAAAATAAAAGGTGAACACAAAAAATACCTTGTATTTTCCCATTAAATGTGTGAGATTGTCAAAAAGTTTTAGTGTTCAACTATTAGTCCCTTTGTGTTGGATATAAGTTGTATTTTACATAATAATGTGTTATTTTTATAACAATAAATAATTTTTTTGTGTTGAAGGTATATGGTCCATTTAAGTTGCATATATGTCATATTTTGTAGAGAAATACAATCACCCACTAATAACAAATGCTATTTTAAAATTTGACTACTAGAGATTTTTAGATTAAGTTTTGGTCAAAACTTTAAAAAGCCAATTTTTGTACATGTTTAACCAAGCATGCTATTTTAACAAGTTGTGTGATGAGCCACACCTTCAAACCTTAGTTATAGGTAGTTAAGTGTCCATTTTGCATTTCTTAAAAAAAATGAAGGTCTTACGATATTCCATGTAACAGTTACATGTTGACAAAGTTATCCCTCACGACTACTGGTCCCTCTCCCTATTTTGTAGTTACTATGTTTCCTTAGGTACAAAAAAAGTTCTTTAGGATATCCACTATTTCTTAGAAGACTTTATTTTTCCTTATAATTTTAGGGTAAATTTAAGGATCGATTGTAGTGTCTGGTTTCTAGTTGACATCAATTTTCACTATACCTATGTGAACTTATGTAAATGAAACATGTTAATTATTTTCAAAGCTAGTATTTTTTGATCTGTGTGTCTATGTGTGTGTGTGTGTGTGTGTGTGTGTGTGTCCTTTTTGAGTTTTCCACATTGTCTCCTTTGGATTGCATCTTTCATTTTCATTCAATAAATTCACTGGCTTCAACTAATTTCCATAAAAATAACAATACATATTTAAGTGAGCATGTTATTTTATTAACTAAGCATATTATTTTCTAAATGACACAGTAATAGTGGATAGCGACATACTTTACTTTACGTAAAAATTTATTTATTTCTCTTGTTGATGAATTTATTTAAACCTTTTTTTATATAACATTGATAGGTTCTCAACTATTCAAGTATTTGTCCATTTTGACCAACATTTGGTATGTTTTTTCCTTTACATGTAGATAATTTATTTACAACATATGGTGTAAATATGTTGCAAGACTGATTAATATATGCACAAATAATTGTACAATTATTAAACCCTATACAACTATTAGCCCCTCTCCCAATTCATGATAGTAATTACATCAATATAAAATACACATTACTATTAATATTTTTCCTAAATATGAAAGATGCATGAAAATGACCCAAATGAAAATAGCTAACCCATTCAACACAATATTGATACTTTGTCGTGCAAGATAAACTTGCTTAACTTTCTTAAACAAAGGATTAGCCAATTGATACAATATTAGTCCTTATCATGAAAGTGAGACGTTCTAATTATTCACTCAACGTGCAAAATTAGTTTAAGCTCCTCGTCTTCAAAAGTAACCACATTCCCTCATGACAGCAAGTGTCAATTTTGACGTCATAAGAAAGATTCACTGAAAATATCTGCTTACGTCAATGGTGATATTAATCCGTTAGAAGCAAGGATCAATTAATGATGGGGGCCAGGCTACCCCCCAAAAAAATGGCTAACACATTCCGCACGACACGTGGATATCAATAAATTTCAGAAACCTCGGAAAGATGCTTGCTTCCAGCTACACCAATATTCATAAATTTCAGAAAAGTGAAAGATGCTTGCTTACTAGCCACGCCAATCTTAATAAATTTCATGAACGTGAAAGATGCCCCAGGGTACACATTAAACTTGGTTAAGCTTGTGTTAGGCCAGCTCTAACATGAACGACAATATTGATTCTTGATTCTTATTATAAATGCGCACCTAAAACAGTTGTCGTCATAGTTATGGTAACGATGATGTCAGATCATCAAATAATGATTATAAGTAAAAGCATATAACCCCAAGAAGCAAATGTAACCACTCATAGTTTGATTGAGCTTATTCAGATCAAAGCTCACAAATCAGGCTTCTTAATGGAGGAGATCAAATCTCTATCAAAACCAGCTCTGGAGGATGTGCTAGGCATGAAGGGTGGAGATGGAGAATATAGCTATGCAAAAAACTCTTCAGTTCAGGTAATTAGCACTCATTTCCTTTTAAATCTCTTTGCTTTCTACTATACAAATAATGGGAAAACTATATTTGAAATATTTCCTAGTGCAGTCAAATGGTCTTGAAGCTGCGAAACCAATTCTGGAGCGTGCCATTTATGAGTATATGAGATTGATGACTAATGTCGGAGGCATATTTAGGATAGCAGATTTCGGGTGTGGTACCGGGAAAAATACTCTTGTGATGGCTGACACCATTGTGAGTGGTGTGCAACGCTCGCTTCCCGAACAACAGTTGCCAGAATTTGAGGTGTTTTTCATCGACCTTCCTTCTAATGATTTCAATTCACTGTTTCGAATGTTGCCTCCCCGCCGAGAAGAAAGTACCCATGCAGATAACGATGGTGATAACAACTCATAAGATGGAAGGTCTTACATTGCAGCCGCTGTGTGTGGATCACATTTTAGACGTTTACTTCCACGGAAAAGCCTGCATTTTTGTCACTCTTCTCTCAGTCTCCACTGGCTTTCACGGGTGGGTAAAAAGCCCTAACTTGTCTATATCTGAATTCTATGTAGTGTCAAAAACCCTAACCCTAAGTTTGTAAAAAACCCTAACTTATCTGATGATAAGAAGCAAACGCAGGTGCCAGAGCGTGTTCAACAGAGAAGCTCTCGTCGTGTTTACATTTCAAGTGACTGTGAGGAGGATGTAGCAGCTGCATATCTAGAACAGTTCGACACAGACTTCACAGCGTTTTTAAAGGCCCGGGCAGAGGAGATGGTTGATGGAGGATGTATGTTCATATCTCTGCCGGGGCGTAGTGAAGGAGCCCACATAATGGATGAGCAAGGCGTATGTGGATTTGTTGCACGCCACATAGAAAGTGCATTTGGAGAACTAGTTAATGAGGTTTATAGATCGCATGCTCTCTTCTCCTGTACTTCTCCGTTTGTTTATCAATTTTTTTTTAAGGCGGTAGTGTAAAATCAGTGTGGTTGAGATGATGTAGGAGTATTTTAAAGTTCATGAATTTAGTAGTGCAATTACGTTGAAGTTCAAATTTTTAAAAAAATTGTTTGAATAAAATAATAAAAAATTAATTTTCTTTTTGTCATGCAAATTTAAAATTCCAGATGACAGGTGAATGGGCATTTTTTTTTAGGTAGAGTTCTATTGGGGGACTTAACGCTCTATTTTGAGGAATAAGACATCCTACTAAGAATAAAAAAAATTGCAGTTCCTCAAAAATAGGAATTCCTTCTCTTTAGACTTCCATCTTTCAATATGTGAAAATGAGATGGGGCTATGTATTTCCTCCACTAGGTTAGAAATATTTTCTACTACTTGTCAAACATTAAAGTTTAGATTTTTGTTAAGAAATAGTGTTTTGAGGTAAAACGAAATTGTATTATTTGTTCTATACAAAGTATATGACAAGGGTATTCTATTCATAACAATTATTTGTCAAGTATCCCCATCTCTATTTTTAGAAAGCCCCCTCCATGAAATCCGATCCTAATTTTTAATTGGAAAAGATTAAGCGTTAAACCGATTTCATCTACTAAAATCTTTGATCTTCAAAAGTATGGACTGTTATTTTCCCTAAAAATTTTCAATTAATCATGTATGATAATTTTTCTTGCTTCATTGAATCTACTCCACAAAAATATATCCCACATTTTTAATATAATCTTGTACTTGTTTTCTTTCTTTCTTTTATTAGACAAGATCAAATCCCAAACTCACATGGTTATCATATGATAACTTCTCGAAATGCTCCCAACCTATGTAGTTTAAAGTAAATAAGATTGGATGCTTCTCACAAATGTCAACATTACATTACCCTCTAAATGTAAAAATGCGAATATTTAAGTTCATAGAGTTTGAAATTATTAATTTATGCTAAATATTAAATTTTAAGCTATATTATGTAGTTATTGTTCTGATATAAAATGGAAATTTATTATTGGCAGGGTATTGTTGAAAATGAAAAATGGAAATCATTTAAGATACCTTTTTTCGGTCCAAATTCAGAAGAAGTGGAAAGCATTGTGAAGAAAGAGGGATCATTTGTAGTAGAGTTTGTAAAAACTATTAAAGAAATTCATCCATATTCTATGAAACATTTGAAAAGAGGCGAAGAAAATATGTTTGGAAGACTGATAGCCAACAATTATAGGGCAGCATTTGAAAATATTATAGAAGGTCATTTGGGATGCAAGAAATTGACTGGAGAACTATTCTCTAGAATCAGTAAGAGTGCTTCAATTCAAATAGAAGAATATCTCTCTGAAGAAACAAGTCTGCTTGTTGCATTTCTCAGAAAGAAAGGAGCTCACAATAAGACCTATCAAAAAATAGTGTTCAAAATATCATCATCAAATATTATGAAAAATACAACTAAATTATAATCATATAATAAATTTCAAAATATTAGAGTTAGAATCTTTCTAGTTATTGTTCATATTGTAAGGAAAGTTTGCATAGATGGATTTTCGTTGACATTAATAATTGCTCGATTGTATGTCTATATACTAGATAGTAGTTGTTACTTTAGTTCACCTCCCTTCACTATGAATTGAGTTTTACATTTGAAGGAGACAACAAAAATTAATGGAATATGTCTTTAATCTATTTGTACATTTATGTTTTCATTTAAATTCATTTTGAGCACACATTAACTTGACAAACCTAGCTCTCCCAATATAGTCATCATGCCAATTGATCCCCAGATTTTGAAATTGTATAGGAGCCATGTTCTAGAGAAAATTCGATATGATAATTTTTTGGAGTCAAAGGAAATATTATATGAAATTGGTTTTGCTTCTCCATTTTGTTGTGTAAAGAGAGGTAAATGCATTGAGTTGTTTGATGTCGAGATTTGAATTTATTTAGTCAAGAAGGCATGATCCTGAATCTTCCTAAAAAAACTCTACGGATTCTTTGGTAGCACTCCTTGTTCTTGTGGGTAGAGAATAAGAAAAAAATTATAAAGGGTAAGATATTTTCAGGTGTGGTTCCTTATTTCAAGTTCATTTTTTCCATGAGATTGTAATTTATAGTATTAGAGGGATTTTGATGTTTGTAAAAACATTTAAAAGTGGTTGTGATTCATCTTGCAGAGGTAATGCCAACATCTCCTAGCACTTATTTCCTATGTAGAACTTTGTGTTGAGAGAAGGTATGTATTTTCGAAGGGCACTTCAAATAAATGCAAGTTGATTTTTCATATCCAAGAAATATTCCTCTTCTTGTTCTAGAGCATGAAGTGTGTGAGGGACGAGAATGTTAACAATTGGAAGGCCAATGAACATTTGTCCGGTTGCTGACTATTTGACTATTTAGCTTCTTGGATTGGGCAACAATCTTCCTTTCACTTAATGAAAATGTGTTTTTCAATGTTGCAGAAGAGAAAGAAGTGAAATAAGTTTGGGAGAAACTTATAAAAACATATGATGTGGTGTCGGCTAAGAATAAAGTGTTCACCATCAAGAAATTATACAAGCTCAAGATGAACGAACGTTGTGCAATGACAAGCCACACAAATGAATTCAACACATTGAATAGCCAAGCCAATTTGGTTGGCATGACTCACAATGATGAGATTAAAGTTTTTCTTATTTTATGCTCTCTTTGAAGCAACTGGGATGGTGTTATTACAGCTGTAAGCACTTCGGCCTCAAGTTCCAAAAATCCATCCTTTGAATGAAGTGTCTTCCACTCTTCCTTCCGAAGACTTAAGGAGGAATAATAATGATCCCTTGCCTAGTGATGCTCTCACAATGGTGAGCACCAAGAATAGAGGAAGAAGCCAACATAGAGGTAGAAATAATTACAATTGACAGTCACAATCAGCTAGAAGATCATAGTCTAGAGGAAGAGAAGGTGGTTGTTGGTTTTGTGGGAAGGTTGGTCATGTTAAGAAAGATTGTAGGGGAAAAAAAAGGCACAACAACAAGTATTGGACAATGGACTGAACATAGCTCATGATAAAGATATTGGCATCTTAATTCTTTCCAGAAGCGACACAACATCTAAATCTGGGGTCCTAGATTCTAGCGCTTCTTTTCATGCCACATCATGCACATATTTGTTAACAAACTACCAAGAAGGTGAGTTTGGAAAATTTTATTTCGGTGACAATAATTCATGTAAAATTATTGGAAAAGGTGATGTGTTTTGCACTTAAATAGAGAAGTTAAATTGTTGGTTAAGATATGTTCAGCATATTCCTAAATTGAGGAAAAATCTAATTTCTGTAAGTCAGCTATATACTCAAGGTTTTCTCACTACTCTCACAAACACATGGAAAGTCACTAGTGGTTCTATGGTTATCGCAAAAGGCAATAAAGTGGGTAGAATTTATATTTAAGAAACTATTGGTGAGGTGGGAACTACTATGACTCTTGTGGGAAGCGATGTTGCTCTTTGGAATGAAAGATTGGGTCACATGCGCAAGAAAGGACTTGAAGTTATGTTGAACCGAGATCAATTACCAAGTCTTCAATCTACATACTCGAAGTTTTGCAAACATATCCTTTGTGGGAAACAAAAATGGGTCAACTTCTTAAAGAATGGCCATGACAAGAAGACAACACCATTGCAGTTGATACACTCGAATATCTTTGGTCCTATGGAGGTAACTTCTCGTGGAGGGGAAAATTATTTTGTCACTTTTCTTGATGATTGTACAAGGAAGGTATGGATTCATATGATTTCTTGTAAATCTGAAGTATTTTCAAAATTTAAAAATTTCAAAGCACTTGTTGAAAATCAAATATTTCATAAGATTAAATGATCAAAAATAGATAATGGAGGAGATTTTTTCTCTTTGGAGTTTGACCATTTTTGCACAGACCATGGTATTCAGAGAATTAAGATTGTCCCCTTCACTCCTCAAGAGAATGGAGTAGCGAAAAGAATCAACCAAACTATCCTTGAGAAAGCACAGTGCATTCTTTCTAATGTTGGTTTAAGCAAGGAGTTTGGGGTTGAGGCTTGCATACATCTATGTATCTAATTAATTGGAGTCCTTCATCTAATTTGGATTTCAGTATCCCAGAAGAGGAGTGGTTGGGAAAGGGAATCTCTTATTCTCATCTCTTCATGTTTGGTTGTCAAGCATCTGTCCACATTCCTAAAGAAAAAAAAGAGAAAAATGGATCCTAAATCTTAGAAGTGTATCTTCATGGGTTATGGAGAAGAATAATTTGGTTTTTGATTGTGTGATCTAGTTGGAAAGAAAATTGCAAGAAGCCAGGATGTAGTCTTCAATAAAAATTTCTTTCCAAATTTTTAAGTAGAAGGAGAATCTGTAAGTGATTGTATATCTTATTCAGCATTTCAAAATAATCATTCATATAGATTATTTGGGAATAATATTCAAAACATAGATGGAACTCAAAAATTCAGTTCACCCACCTCTGTCTTAATCTCTATCGCTAATTCTTCAATGCCTTCTTCTTATTTTGCAAATAACATTAAGGATAGTCAATCTGGTGAATTTGGTGATATGTGAACAAAACAAAAATAGGGTATAGACAACATCTTGAATGAACAAGGAATAATGTCAAATGAAATTGGGTCTTCACAAGAAGATTATGGTGAAACAGCCAGACATCACATGGTGGAATCTACTCACAATGGTGAATACAGTCACAACACTACCAGTCATAGCCCTCACAACATCTCCCATGATGCAGCACCAGCAAAGAAGGTAGGCTCACATGAAGAGGAGTGTGGGAAACCTTCTATAGCCCTGCAAAGGACACACAGCCCCACCCCTCTCGTAGGCACTTGTGGGACATGCTCCTCCTCCACTACAAACTTGCATGGTATGTGTTGCATCTCATCTACTGCGGACCTGCGTGGGGTGGAGTCTAATTTCTCCAGCACTTACACTGAACAAACCAGTATGTCCCATGTGGTAAAGTGTACATCAAATAAATAATTTTTCAAAACCACCAGAGTTTATTGACCCACAGCCCATCCAATAACAAAATCCAATTTCTAGCATGATAATTCGATGAGCCCCTCCATTAACAAAATCCAATTTCTAGCATGATAATTCGATGAGCCCCTCCAATAACAAAATCCAATTTCTAGCATGATAATTCAATGACTCCTGGATAGTTTAATGTTTGACATATTGATATGCAGATACATACTAATAATATTGAGACACATGATATTGGTTGTAGTGCTGATATTAATTTACAATCAAAATTATGTATTGATTCTAATCAGGACCAAGGATTAAGGAGATCTACCAGACAAAGGAAAATTCCCTCTAACTTTTCAAACTGTGAATTGTTATTTGTTGAAGAGGTAAAGCCTGAGATTTTAATCTCTAAGCATATAGAACCAACAAATTATAAAGAAGCTTGTGTGAGAAGTGGTAAGGATAAATGGAAAATCGCTATGCAAAAAGAAATGATCTCTTTGGAAGCTAATCATACTTGGGATTTGATCTCTCTACCATAAAAATCAGAAACCACTTAAGAACAAGAGGGTTTATAAATTCAAAGATGAAGGCAGAGGAACAAAATGCTATAAAGCACAATTAGTGGTAAAAGGATATGCTCAGTGAGAAAGGATTGATTTCACTGAAATTTTCTCACCAATTATTAAAATGACAACTATACGCACTATTTTGGGACTTGCAACTATGTGGGATCTTGAATTGTAATAACTTGATGTAAAGACTACATTTCTACATGGTTATGTGGATGAGGAGTTTCTTATGGAGCAGCCTCGAGGCTTTATCTAAAAGGGGCATGAAAACCTTTATTCCAAGTTGAAACTGAGTTTGTATGGGATCGAACAAGCCCTGAGACAATGGTATTTTAAATTTGATCACTTCATGATTGATCAAAAATTTATAAGATGTGAATCTGATCCATGCATTTATTACAAGAAACTTCCAAATTGTCAATTTTTCATTCTTCTTCTATATGTTGATGATATGTTGGTAGCCAGTACAATTTCTAGAATTGTTGGTGAGCTGAAAACAAAATTAGCAAGTAAGTTTTCCATGAAAGACTTAGGGGCAACTAAGAAGATTCTTGGTATGAAAATCACATGGGATAGAAAGAAGAAATAAATTACTTTGTCTCAAAAGGATTACATTAACAAAGTTGTGGACAGATTTGACATGACTGATGCAAAGATAGTTTTTGCTCCTTTTGCTTCTCATTTTCAGTTGTCTTCCAAATTGTGCCCAAAAACACAAGTAGAAAAGGAATTCATAGAAAAAATTCCTTATAAATCAGTAGTTGGTAGCATAATGTATGCTATGGTTTCTACCCATCCTAACATTGCCCATGTGGTGGGAGTAGTAAGTAGGTTCATGAGCAATCCGAGGAAGCTTCATTGGGATGTTGTTAAATGGATACTAAGATATTTAAAAGGAACTTTAGATTATGTTTTGTGTTTTGGTGACAACAATGAACAACTACAAGGATTCACAAATTCTGATCTTGTTGGAGATTTGGATAAAAGGAGTTCTACTACTAGTTATACTTTCATGTTTGTCAGAGTTGCCATTAGTTGGGCCTCGAGGTTGCAACACTCTATTGCTCTCTCTTCTACTGAAGTTGAATACTTGGCTCTTTCTGAAGGTGCTCAGAAGATGATTCGGTTGCATAATTTACTTGGTGATATGAAGTATCCACAAGATGATTATGCTTTATTCTGTGATAGCCGCACTACCATTTTCATGGCTCATAATCATGTTTATCCCTAAAGCTTTTTTGTCTATTAGTGTCTTACACTTAGTCATTTTTTAGGCAATGTTGGTCGGTCATCACTTTGACCGAGTCATCATATATAGGCTGAGTCATGTATAATGTATATTTATTGAGCAATAGTCACTACAGAGTAAAATAATGGTCACCGAGTACTTTTGAATTAGCCGAGTCAACTTTTGCCAAGCTATGTAAAGAAGACAATGCCAAGCACTAGAGTATAAAGAAAAGTGAATGCTGAAAGCCAGAGATATCCAATGCCAAGCAAGCCAAAATTTACATATGTATTTGTTATGGTACAAACACTTAGGTAAACCATTTTGGCCAACATTTATATTTCATTTGTTGTTTGTTAAGGGAATCATAGAGGTTATTACGCTCTTATATTGTAATCATGAATCCTTATGTAATACATAGAACCAATCAGAATTAGGGAAAGGTTAAGAGACAAAATGAGATAATCTAGATCGTAGATCTTAAATCTTGGAGAAAATCACTTGTCTATATAAGAGGTGGTCTATATCTTAAAATGATGTATGAGTGGAAGAAAGAGTGTGACAAAGAGAATATCTTCAGAATAGAGAAGTATTCTTATAGAGTTTAGTGACCGAGTAGAACATATCAAAGCAGTGAAGGGAAGAATAGAGACATACTTGACATATGAGATCAAATCTACAATAGAAGGATAAGATCTGTAATCACCATCATAGTACAAAATGAAGGATCAGGTACTGAGACATTTTAACAAGTGTATCAGGGTAAATCTTTTAATAGAGTGGTTTTGACATAACTTAGTAAATATCTTAACCGAGTTCTTACTTAGATGTAAGTCTTAAATCCTTTTACAAGATACATTGTATAAATATTAAATCTCTTAACATGGAAGACCCCTCAAAGGGTAGATCATATTTTGTTATCAAATTTATACTATAGTAGTGAAGATTTGTGGGTATCATCCACACCACAGTTTTACCTTTCAAGGGTTTTTGGGTAACCAAAATCATTGTGTTATGTGTATTTTTAGGGGTGATGTTTATCTTATTAGATCCATTACATTGTTGAGTTTTATATGTTAATGCTATGCAAGGTTTCATTTATGTCAAAATGGTGAAATCAGTGATATTTGATCCAGCTCCCCCACCCCCCCCCCCCCCCCCCCCTCTCAGTATCACATTTTCCCAATAGATTTCCAATAATTGGTATCAAAGCTTTTGTCTCTTATAGAAGTCTAACCACTTGTGAGATAAAGATGTTGAGATGGAGGTTTATAAGTTGGAAAAAATCAAAGAGAATCATAAGATTGACATTCAACTTTCATTACAACAACTTGAAGCAGCCAGAGGAGAACTAAAGAAATCCTTAAGCAGAAGAAGAGAAATTTCTATTCAACAAAATAAAACACAATATCAAGAAGAAGATACTACTAGACTATTTTATAGTTGGAACTCTGTAGAAAGTGACAAAGCCATAAAAGAACTATTGGAGAAAAACAACATACTGATTGAGGACATCATTGATCTGAAGAGAAAACAAGAAACTCAATTTGTGAGACTATGTGAAGTAGCTCAACGGAAAAAGAAAGTTGAAGAAGACAAGACAATGGCCAAAGAAGATAAAATACAAATATCAATGAGACTTGATGAAAAGACAAATGACATGCAAAGGTTTACAAACAATCAACTAGATATGCTAAATCAACTGCTACTGGCTAATCAAGAATTGGGCAAAAAAGATGTGGAACCCACCAATCTGAGATTAGAAAAAAATCAACTAAGGAATGAATTGAGAGTTGAAAAGGAAGTTAAAATGAAAGGATGACCAAGCCTAATGAAGTTATAAGATACTTTGAAGAGCTGTTAAGGTCACCTAGAAGATCTAGTGATACATCTGGACTTGGACTTTATGAGAAATCATCATCCACTGAGGAAGGAGAATCATCAAAGAGTGGAGAGAAAAGGAGTCCTAAACCAAAGAACAACAAGCATACATGTCATCACTATGGAAAGCCAGGACATACAACCAACATTTGCAGAAGAAAACATGGTAAGTCTAATCCTAAACCTAAACTTAATGGACATTGTTTTAATTGTAAGAAACATGGACATCAGGCACAAGAATGCAGGTCAAAGGTCAGTAATCCACCTACCTCACCAAAATTTCAAGGAAATTGTTTCAACTATCAGAAATATGGACATAGAGAATTTGAATGTAGATTAGAACCCAAATGGTCATCAAATCAACAGACTAAGTCACCAAAGAAGGCTAACACATATAATTGGGATTACAACACTTGGTACAATTATCATTACTATTGAAAATATGGGCACATTGGAGAAAATTGTCTGAAGCCACATTTTATGGGCAAATCCAAGAGTTGGATGAATGGAAGAATGGTATGCTATAAATGCAATAAGATAGGTCATCTAAAGAAAGATTGCAGATCACCCATATCAAGCAATGATCAAAGAAAGAATGAAGAAATCATTGAGAAAATGAGAAATCAGATGAACAAAACTTGGAAGAAGAAAGAATAGGGAAGAACTAGTGAAGCCAATACACTTGAGGTCACCCAATCTAATAGATCGGGTGATCACACCACTCCAAACTAAGCAAAGAAGGTATGTATGGAACTGAGTCCTCCAATGTTTTAATCTTACATCATTTCCTAACATATGTTGAGAAAAAGGTCCATATCTGCATAGATTAAGATGCATTAAGACAAATTTGAGAAAAGTGCAACAATTCATATTTGATACCGAGCATCAGTATTTTAGTCTATGGTGACCAAGTTACTAATGTTTTTTGAGTACCTATGATAGCTCAGATGTGATGTACACTAAGCTATAACCGAATGGTAGTATCGATCGAGCTTATGTTGACTGAGTTTAACATGAGATTATTGAGACAATTTTATCTCACCTAGAAAGTGTACAAATCATTAAAGAAGCCCTAATCTGACCATTTGAAGTCTATAAAGTGGGAAGTTACAATTTATTTCATTTCACTATTGGATTAAGAATTTCTAAGAGCGATTTAGAGAGTGAGTAACCAGTATGATTAGTGCTAAGTGTGATTTCAAAAATCTTCACAGTGTGTCGTCGATAAAAACATCTGAAGAACACTTGTGCAAGGTACTTTATTGAGTAAAATCTTTTCAATACTTTAATCCTTAAGTTGTGAGACATGGCATCATCATCATTAGCTATGATGAAGAAGCAAGGAAATGATGTCTTCAATTATCAATTAGTAAAGAACGAGGCGTGTAAGCCACATAAGTTTTAGGCTACTCCAAAAAGTACAATCATGGGAGATCTGACTAGAGCCCTATCGTCAATTCCAAAGAATGTTCTAATGATAAATGATATTTGGTCATGTTACATGTGCAAGATTAGAGAAATTAGTGATTATGAACTTAGAGAAGCATATGAGAAACTATGCAGCAAAGGGGTGTTAAAGCCATAACATCAAAAGGTTGTCAAGAAAGGGTTAGTTCATGCCCTTGACTTTCCCCAAAATTTCAAAGTAGAATGGATTAAGATTATACCAATAAGAGTACATGACATGAAAATTTGGGTCGAAGATGGACCAGTCCAAATAAAAAAAGACATGATTCACCAGGTAACTGGATACCCTAAACTCCCTGGAAATAAAACTATGAGATGTCAAAGGAAAGAGGAAATTTAGGAAAACACACAAGTAGAAAGGAATAAGTGTGGCATGACTATTTATACTATCACCGACCTAGAATTCGAGTTTGTAGTAAGGGTGATAGCACACAAATTCTATTAATAAACTTAGTTGGATAGTGTCCCATGCATGGAAGTGGACCAAGCTTGGAAAAAAATCAAGAAGGATCATGCCTATGACCTTACCGAGATCCAATTGACACAACTTGCTAAGAATTTTACATCAATCCAGAAAACAAAGAATTCAATGTGTAAGTTTGGTTCCTTACTAGTTTGTTTATTCTTCTACATTTGGAAAAAATTTCCTACTATTGGGGGTGTAGTATTGGATAAGAGTAGGCCAGTGACAATTTAGATCAATGAGTTTGTTATTCAAATGGGTGATAACTTTGAGAGCATTATGGAAAATTACTTTGTAGAATTTAAGAAGAAAATGAGGAAGACAAATAGGATTCTTGTATCCTTAGTAGAGAAATAAAAACATGACATATGCTTCCTAGTTGACACTGACCTCACATATTCTCAAGTTGTAATACCGAGGGTATCATGGATAATTTCATTGCCTTATGAGGTAAACATTAATGAAGGTTTCAAAAGGTTTGATCAGGATTTCAGGTTACTATGTGCCTAGATTCTTCCTCATTTTTGCTGGAGGATCTAGAAGGAGCGCAACAACCACATCTTTCACTATTGTTCTACTCCCTCTAAAATTATTTTTGAAAAAATCATCCATGCAATTAAGGAAAAAAATTTCTACTCTGGTAAACCTTACTCTCTTGTAGGAAAAGCCTAGACTGTAACTCAAGATAAAAGATAGAATTGTGTGTGGACTTGAGCTCCAATTGGTTGGACCAAAGCCAACTTTGATGGCATGGAAAAAGGGAACCTTGGTCAAGCTAGCAATGGAGGAATAATTAGGAACAACTTCGGTATTGGAACTGCGGCTGTCAACCTCCCCCTGGGTGCCCAAACGAATCACTATGTTGAAGCCAATGCAGCTCTTCAAATCACCAAACCTGCTAAAGATCAAGTGGTTAAGTGGCTCTGGCTTGAAGGTGATTCGATGGACATCATCAATTGCCTCAACCTAACTCACCCTCCATCATGGACCATAGCCAACATTATAGATGAAACTAGTGCCATTCTCAACAGCTTTGATAAGGTGTTCATCTTCCATGTGTACAGGGAAGCCAATGGTGTGGCAAACTAGTTTGCCAACTTGGAAGTCACCAAGGATGCTAAGTAGATATGGCATAATGGAGATGAATTTCCTAGAGACGTGAAGAGTATCCTAAAAAAGGAATGACTCCAATGCACTGAGTGAAAAATATTTCTTCCTTAGTTCCTAGCTTGGAGGTTGGGTGATGCTGCTTCTCTCACGCCACTCTTCGATCAGTCCCTCCTTCGGTTCTTCTTCTGAGAGGTGCCTTGGTTATCTCTAGCCTCACCTGTCTTGCTCTATTGTGGTTCTCCAGGCATGGCCTTTCTTTGGTTTTCCCATTGTTTGTTTTGTTTGGCTTTCTTCCTTCTATTCTAGTCTTGTGGGTTTCAGGCACCCTGTAAAACTTGTTTTACTTAATCAAAAACAACAATGGACCACAACAGCAATCAGAGCCTTGTTAGCTAAGGAAGTTGATAAGAAGGATACCTATTTTGGAACCTATGAAGAAGAAAAGGTTAAGATAACCATGGGACTAAAGTCCACTACCATGGAGAGAAAGAGGAAAAATATAGTGAAAAATATAGAAAAGATGATAGGAGGAATAGAGATAGATGCATCTCTAAAACTGACTCAAGGATTAGGAGAAGATAAATCAAGTGATGTAGTGAAAGTGAAGAGGAGGAGAAAGTAATAGAGAAGAAAGGCAAGAAGGCACTAGTTGCTGAGCCTGTGAGAAAAAAAATGCATAAACCTAAGCCTATCTCCTCACTAGTACTTAGGCCAAGAACTAGGGCAGCCTCTACATCTATAGCTTCCAAGCCTAAAAAGAAAACCCTTGTATCAAGAAAGAGAAAAATTGTTCAGCCTAAGGAAGTGCCGAGCCAGTTGAGGAAGAAGCTGAGAAGAAAACTTATTTCGGAGAAAGATGATGAGGAAAGTGAAATTGATGAGGAAACAAAGAATAAGGCACCGCTATAGAGAAAAATACTGACTGTGGATCCAACCTTTTCAACTGCAACTTTGAGACCATTTCCTCAGATCTCAGATTCTCCAAGCTACCACTATGAATGATTACCTTCCAAACTTTGTCAGAAACTCTATATCAAGTCTTGAACAAAGTTTTCCTTACTGGATCTTCCTTATTACTTTCATTCCAAAGTGCTCTCCTTACCATCAAGTTATTTTCTTTCTCAGGTTCTTTCAGTGGCTCTTCTTGCTCCAAATCATTTCTACTGCTACCAGCCTTCTTACTTGCATGTGTATATTCAAATGATCTATGTCCTTCTTCTCCACAGTTGTAATAAGTTCCTTGGAGACCACCTCTATTATAACCACCTCTGTAGTTACTGCCTCTACCTCTAGATAAACTTTCTCCTTTCCACTCGGTCTTTCCTTTATCCAAATTTTTCTTTTCAAGTTCAAATCTACTATTTTCACCATGAGATCTACCTCTTCCCCTAGGGAATCTACCACCTCTACCTCTTTGTCTTTTCTCATGTCTCTTCTTCAATTTCTCCTCAGCCTTCAATGCAATTTGAAAAGCCTCTTCAATGTTCTCCAATTTGACCAACTAATTTCTTCTTAGATGGAAACTCTCAAACTATTTAGGTATCTACAAATTCTTTCCACATCATCTTCATCATGTCTAGATTTGATATCTAATCAATAGAATTCCTCAGTATATTCCTTTACCGAGCTATCTTTCTATCTTAAACATTGCATTCACCTAACTAGGTTAATCTGATAATCAAAAGGTAAGAACTTTCCTTTTAACTTATTCACCATTTTACTCCATACCTTGATTTTGTCCCTTCATTTCCTCTTTTTGTCCAGTTGCAGATGTTTCCACCACAAGGATGTATGACTTTTCAGTTTTGTACTTGCAATTTTGACCTTCTTTTCCTCAGGTACATTTTCATATTCAAAATAATTTTCCATCTCGGTGATCCAGTCCACCAATTCATCAAAATCCAATTTTCCACCATACTCAGGAGGATTAAAGTGTGGTGTAGACTTCAGACTTTTCAAAACCTTCAAGAATCTT
Organism: Chamaecyparis obtusa; assembly: GCA_027943335.1. Lineage (NCBI taxonomy): Eukaryota > Viridiplantae > Streptophyta > Pinopsida > Cupressales > Cupressaceae > Chamaecyparis > Chamaecyparis obtusa. The sequence continues at coordinate 498,319 of BSBK01001633.1, forward strand.
TCCTTACCCTAATCCATCATAGGTGTAGGTTCTACATAACCTTGTTCCACCTCAATTTCATTATCACTAACATCTTTAAGATGTCTTCCTCTTCTCTGGGTTGTTTCAACAACTTCTAATCTAGCAGCAAGTTGTCTCTACATGTCTGCCAATCTGGGACATGTATCTCACCTCCCATGAACCATCTTGAAAACCCTCTGCAATTGTAGGTCAGATCACAATCTGCCACCCCACAACAATTCAACTAGGGATTCATAAGAAGGAACCTTCAAACCTAGGTTCTCAAACTTTCATCCAGATCTCACCTCGCTCTGATACTACCTGACAAAAGTGAGGATGGGGAGAGGAGCCAAAGGCACACCCTAACCAAATCCACCTTGTTGAACAACATGCGGAAGAAACACAATACAAAAGTGAGAGAGAGAGAGAGAATGAAAATAGTTATATATATTAATTTCAAATTGATTCATACATGCCAGGCTGTAAGGCATACCCAGTTTAGGCCAAATATTACAATCAAGTACATAATTCCTCAAACATGCGAGGATCCATGAACAATCTCTAAAACATCTATCTTTTAACCAAACTTCCTCCTAAACTCTAACCCAAACATTCATTTATACAAGAAGCTACCAAGAAAAGTCGGCCTTCAGATCCTTAATCAATGAAAGGGATGACCAGATCTAGGTCCACAAGCTTCCCAATGATGAATACCAAAATTAAATTCATGACCCATAATAACTGCAAAACTTGGCCTCAACAAAAATCCAAAATAAACAACTCGGCAAACAAAGGAAACCGAGGGCCAAAACAAGCATCTCCGAGTGCCAAGGAATTACCGAGCCCTAGAGAGAGAACCGACCAACTCGGTCAATAAAGGAAACTGAGCAACTCAGTCAAAGTAGGAACCGAGAAACATGTAAGACTTCAAATATGTTTTTGGTGACATAGGATTTGCAAGGACCCGAGATGCTCCTACATCAGTATATCTCCCTTAGACTTTTCCTCTTTCTTGGCATTAGGGGGGTAAGAATGAGATCATAAATCTAACTACATTTTTTTTTATGCTACTCTTGTCGGAGCAGGATCCATTTACATCCATCTTTATCTCTCTGTATACCAATCTAGAGCTATCAAGAGCTATCGAGAATTGATTCTCTAGCTATCTATGGCTTGTTGCATTTTTTCCTATTTCTATCAAGATCCATTAGGACATGTTAGGATTTTTCTGTATCTACCATTGCATCATCCTTTTGATCATCAAACTCATCTTTTTCATAAATAATAGGCACTTTACTTGATGTGGTTGATAATGTGTCCACCAATCCATTCCATGACTCATTCTCAATCAATGCCACATCTCTTGATATGATGATCTTCTTGTTGAAAAAATCATATAATCTATAGGCCTTTGATTAGGGACTATAACCCATGAATATACATTTCTGACCCTTGTCATCCAACTTTTTCCTCTTCTCCTTTTCCACCTATGCATATGCTACACACCCAGACAATTTCAACTATTCAACCATCCATCTATGTTTTCCCATGCCTCAAGTGAAAAATTATCATGGACTACCTTCGTGGGACTTCTATTTATCAAGTATACTACTTTTACAATCTCTCCCCAATATTTAGTTGGGAGTCCTTTTTCTTTCATCATTCTCCTTGTCATTTCAACAATGATCATATTTTTCCTCTCAGCCATTATATTTTTTTGTAGAGTATAACTATCTCTAAGCTCCTTCTTTATGTCATTTTTCCTATAAAAAATTATAAAATTTTTGGAGGTATATTTCCCCCTCTATCTAACCTAAGGACTTTAACATAATGTCCACTTTCTTTTTTATCTTGGGCTTTAAACTCTAAAAATGTAACAAATGCATCATATTTATTATTCAAAAAATACACTAATGTCCTACAGCTCAAATCATCTATGCATGTCATAAAATAAGTATTCCCCATAATAGAAGTTATTTTCATAAGGCCAACTAAATCAATATGTACTAGCTCTAATGGTTCCCTTTCCCTTCTAGAGTTACTAGATTTAAAAGGTGTCCTATGTCACTTACCTAAAATACAAGCCTTACACTTTCTACTAGACCCTACAATATATGGAAAACCATCTACCATTCTTTTCTTGGACAATAACCTCCACCTAGCATAGCCGAGATGTCCATAGCTAAGATACCATAGTTTGGAGGGTTCTTCAATCATTCTTTTTAAAGCTTATTTTTGTTGTAATTTTTGTACATGCTTTGTTAGGAGGTGGAGAAATAGACTAAGAAGAGAAACATGTCTCCATCTTCAATGAAAACATCTGGTTCTTTGTCATTTGGATTGCTGCAACAACATTTTTACTCCCATCTTTTTCATAAATGACACATTTGTCATTCTCCATCAGCACTTTGTATCTTTTCTGAATAAGTTGTCTAACACCTATAAGATTATTTTTAATACAAGGGGTAAAATAAATATTTTGAATCTCCTTCTCACCTTTCTTGGTGTGGATCATAATAAGTCATTTTTCCACAACTGGAGTAGTTCCATTATTCCCCATCTTAATCTTAGACTTAACATTTTTATCATTAAAAGAAAATAAACTTTCATTATCACTCATGTGATTGGTGCAACCATTGTCCAAATAATAGACCTTGGGGCTGCCTTCTTCACCAATGTTGCACATGATGAAGGCTATGGGTTGACTTCCTTTACCCACATTCACATTAGCTACATTTGCACTTTTCTTTGGCTGATCATTTTTCTTTTTCCAGTATTAACTTGCCCTGAGATTTCTCCTCCAACATTTTCCTATCTAAAGTTTCTATCACCTCTTCCTTTTGAGCCTCATCCATCGCTATTTCTTCCTCCCACTAGCTCTTGTGTTGTCTTGCGATTTAAAAGTTTTCTCTTGGCAAGATGTTGCTTACATATTTAGGTGTTTCTTATAGGTTTCGAGATAACCCATTAACTCATCCATGGTTAATGTGGAGAGATTATTTGCCTCTTCAATGAAAATCACTATTGTATCAAATCTTGAGGGAAGAATTATCAATATATTCTCCACTATTATTTTTTCCTGCATGGTTTCTCCATTCATCCTCAACTAGTTTATCAAACCAAAGACTCTTGCATTAATAAATCTGAAATGGACTCATTGTCCTTGAGGAGAAGAGTCTCAAAATATCTTTAAAGTGTCTGGAGCTTTACCAACCAAACTTTATCATTCCCCTTGTATCTTGCATGGATGATATTGCAAGCTTCTTTGGCATAGTTAGTTGTTTCTATTCTAGGAAATATCACCTCTATTAAGGTTGCTTCTATCAAACTTAATGCCTTATCATATTTCCTCCTTGAATCCTTCAACTGAGTCTTCTGATTGTTTGAGAGAGAAACAAACTGAGCTAGATTAGTCACATTCACAAATCCATTGACCACAAGGTCCCATAAATCATTTGCAACTATAATGGTCTTCATTTTCTTTTCCCAAACATCATATTTTTATCCACTAAAGGATGGTGGTTGCTGTCATCTCTTTCTTTCATCTCTAGCCATGTCTCCTACACAAAAACTTCAATGCCCAGAAAAAGACAAATGCCCAAACTTACAAGGATTGAAGGCCAAATGTCTTTTATACCATGTAGAAACTTTTAAAATATTCATACTCTAAGCTTTGATACCAAACTAACAGTAATATACCCGAAACAAGGCAACAACAGCGCTTGCAAACTTTGATCTTTCCCAATCATTAGGAATGCACAACAGAATAAATTAAATGAAGACAACACAAAAAAATAGATGGAGTCATGCAATATTTCTTCTTTCTTTCTATTTCTCATTTGAAAATTACTTGTATACAACTACAAATCTGAAAATACTTGTATCTATAAAATAAAAAATAAACTCTAATGACTGCAACTATAAATTACAAACTAACGTTCAAAATTTCAGAGATCCATCCAAACACATGGAGCTTCATAAGGCTCTTGCAAGTCTTCTTAGTAGGAGCTATAGGGAATGTCAGGAGCAATCACTGCTCACTACATGTTCAAACATAAATACAGTGTTGCTGCATACAATTTAAAAAATTCTATTTATTGTTACTCACAATCAACTTAATAAAGAATAATAAACATACTTCCATTTTCTCTATTTGTTTTCCAAACAATTTCCCACACAAAATTTCAAATTTCAAATTTCAAACTCACCTACTGAATTAAATTCATTTGACAGTTGGAGTTGCACTTTGTAATGTTAGGAGCCAAGTGAGGATTTCATTCTCCAAAAATCTGCACAAATCTGGCTAGCATTTACTCTCTTCTCTTCACGTCTGGAAGATCCTAACATGTAGGTGGAAATGGCGAGAGGCTCAAGACAACCAAATTTCAATTCAAATAATTTAAAATTCCAACAACAAAAAATGCTATCTTAAGTGTCCATGTACTAATAACACATTCGTGAGTTTTTACAAGAATAAAGACTAAAATAAATTATATTTTTTATTATTTTATCTTAAAAATTACTATATTGTAATTAATATTAAATTATTATTAAAATATTATTATATTTTATTTCATTCTATTTTTTGTATTCTTATATTTCTTTTCAATTCATTTTAAAAAGCTAATTTAGAGTTAAATTATTATTATAGCATTATTATAATTTTAGTTTTGTATTTGACAAAAGTAATTTTTTTATTAAAAGTACATCATTATCATACTATTATATTTTTATTTTATATTGGCTCTTAGTCTTATACTTATTTTAAATTGCAATAATTAATAACATAATCTTTATTTCATTTTTCAATCACTTAAATGTTTCAAATACATCAAATTAAGTACTTGTAATTTTTATTGATGTTTTTTATTCATATATGAATATAATTGAATTATAAATAAGTGAAAATAAAAGAACATTCTAACATCATAAGAGTTTATAAATTCATCATTAAAATAACAAAATTTAATTACAATATACATTTTAAAATAATTACATATTTTATATATATTTTAGACAACAATTTCATTACAATGGGCTTGAAATGTACAATTAAAATTCGTTGGGCACCATTTCCTTAAAATAGTTGTCTTCCTATTTAGACGTAAGATGGATTTGCAACTCATTCTATGGACTCCAACTCTGTTCACTAGTTTTCAGAGATATTCACAACGTACCTTTGATACGATCGAGTCAAAATACATTGACTATTAATAAAAAAACTTATTTTTATTTTCGTTATGTTCAACTTTCTTAGAGATATTAACAAATCGCCTTTCATGTGACCTTTAATAGAGCCTAGTTGCCAAGTCAAAACCTATTTAGTATTAATCACCTTTTTGTAGAACCCATAAGAGTAAGCTCTCGTTCGATTGTAAATTCAATCTAATTTGAAGTCCTATACTTTCTAAAAGATTTAAGATTGGTAAATGTTGAGCAAGAGATTTATAATTTTACAAAATTTAATACGAATTGTGGGAACTTGCTTTGGATGTAAATTTGTGTCTTGATCAAGAATATATCGTTATATTTTTTCTTAGTACTTCTACATTCTGTGACACATAGTTATCTGAAGTTTCTTATTTCTTGCAAACAAACACAAAAATCAAAATTTTGTGGATAATTCCACTCGTGTTTGGTTTGTTTTGAAAGTTTGGACTGATCGAAATTCTATTTGTATCACAAAAAGTGTATTCACAAATCTGTATGTATTACTTATGAATTTGCTGCATATGGGAACACGCATTAGGTTTTACCAGCATCTTGGCTTAGGAAGTATTTAAAACGAGATGTTTTGCATCTAGTGTTTTTCTTGGTATCATTGTATTATAAATATTTAGGTCATGATTAATAGAAAGGAGATCAAATCTATAAATAGAAATGGTAATTAATATTTATAGGGAAAACGAAAAAAATGATAATATTGTAATTTTAGTTTGGTAGCTCTTTTCGTTAGTGGATATTTATCGACATGAAACATATATCAACTTTCTATAATTGAAACTCCCAATTGGGGCATGACCCCAGTGGGCTCAATTGCCTAGGGTTTTGAATTTTAATTGTGCTTTTCCATGGTATCAAGATTAATCTTTTTGAGTGAAACTTCACTTTTATTGAGCTTTCTAATTGTTCACAATCTTGATGGTTCTTCAAAATAGTAAGATCAAGATTCATCCCATTGATTAAAATTTCCATTTTTTAGAGTTATAAGTTAACTTGCATGACAAGCCCTATTCGGTTAAATTCACCCAAGCCCTGTACTCAATCTACTTATACCTACTCATCCAAGTGGATGTGATATTTTACTTGATTTCAACACATATGTATCTCAAGAATCTAGGGCTCCACTCTGAAAGCCACAGATTTGATTAATTAATCCCTTCAAGTCGGCTTTATTTGTCAATGTTCCTTCCTATTAATATATGAAATATATTTGGTCTTTTTGTGTGCAAGGGAACTTTTATTTAATAGTTGTAATAACTACCCTGAATATTTGTTCTCTAATTGTTTTCTTCAAAAGAAAAATCATTTCAAAAAACAAAATTGATTGGAAAAACAAAATATAACCTCATTAAGAGCACTCTTACAGTAGATAGAAACTCATTCAAAGCTTTCTATTTTAATAGTTTGTATAGCAAATACAAGCATAGATCCATTTCTTTGGAATCGATGTGCAAATTACAAATTCAATTGTTATTGGCAAAACCATGCGTATAAAGTGAAAATGTTACTTCCTATGATCCTCTCCAAAATCTGCAATATCCTTGGTACTGAAATTCCATGTACTCTTGTATATCCAAGAAATTCCAAGTTACTAAATGTACTTCACAATTTATTTAGAAAACAAATATTGAAGAATTCATTTTACCAGTTCTAGTGTGAGTGCCAAATATAAACTAAACTATGATTCAGTAGAAAAATTATATAAATAACCATAATTAAATAAAATTAATCTGAAAATGAAAATGGATTGGTTTTAGAGATGTAAAATTAAATGAATTAGGTACAAATTAAAAAGAAAAAAAATTACAGATATATTTTTTATTTCATAAAATAGGTTTTACAAGGTGCCTGAAACCCAATACATAGTTAAAATATAGCAATAAAGGTCCAAGTCTTAAGACAAAAGAAACTAAAAATGAAACAGGCCACTAACAGGGCCAAGAGAACAAACAAAATAGAGATAGAGAAAACAAAAAATAGAGACAAGTAGGGAACAACAGTTAAAAAAAGTGAGGACAAATTCCTAAGCATGGTCACCGCATTAGACTCAAGGAGCTCCATCTTCTTAGTAGCCTCCTTGATCTTGTGGATGTCCATGGATTCTTCATCTTCCTTGTTTTTCTTGGATCTTGTTGGTGATCTTTTTCCCCAAAAGTCAGCTTGGCATTAGGATTGATAGGGCTAGTGTCACATTCACTCAACACTCCAAAACTAACAGGAAAAAGGGCCAACTGACAAGGATCAAAGAGAGATCCTTCTACACTTTGAGCTCCACATCACTTAGGCGAGTATACCTCATCTGCACACACATACAAACTTGTGTCACACTACAAGCTTGCAGGTCACTGACTGTGGAATGGTTCTCAAACTCCTAGGTATCTTGTACCTTAATGAAGCCAATATCTCATGCAATAGCCTGACTTGCATGGAGTGAGTATGAAAACTAGAGACCTAACCTAACAACAAGAAAGGGAAAGGGTGGGCTTGAACGGAAATGATTTTAAAGATGAGTTTGAAGGGACCCTTGAGAAACCCTAAGTCTCTGATAGACCAGTGCCTTGTCCAATGGGCCACAAAGTCAAATACCCTATTGCAAGAGACAGCTATGAAACAAGAAAATAATAGATTCAATGTATTGATGCCAAACATCAATCACACACCATGACCAAACCTCAACTTAGTATCCACCTGTGCATTCAAATATGTTATTATCCATCAAAGGATTTTGACCCTCCCCTTAGAAGAGACCTATGAAAAGATAATACATTGACCAGCATCCACTGGAAGACAAGCATGAAATATCCTTGACACCTTAGCTCATAAATACATGAACACTAACTCTGAACCAGTTATCCCTGCGAAGACAACTCCACTTGCAAACACTTAGGCAATGCAAATAGACAAATCAAACACCCTTGATGCATGATTAATGATTCAAAATTCAAATGGAGATAGCTTTGTAACAGTAAGATTGTATTAAATTCTCATACATAAGACAAATCAATTCCAATATGCATTATATTCTCTGAGCCAGCAAGAGAAAAAAGAACACCCTATATGCAGAGAGAAGGAGAAAATCTACAGGAAAAAGACCCTTCACATGAACCAATTCTCCTCAAAAATTTGTAGAAGAAGGAATGCATACAAAATCAAAAACTCGACTACATATACCCCTAGCTGCCTTGGAAACCCAAAATAGGTTGCGACAAGCTACGGGCAGCTAGGGCTAGGGTTCCACCGACCCAACCTGCTTAAACAGTCACAAAATTCACTACAAATACACCTCGAGCCAAGACTATCTTTCACCAGGTACCAGATCAACCTCTGCAATTAAGCCACATAGACCCTGGACCACACTGCGAATGACAACCAATCACTTCTCACCAAACAAGGTCACTTTTGCATTGAAAACCAGTCCTTTCTGGTCACTAAAAACCCTCACAAGATTTGAATTCAAATCCCAATGGTCACTTCATTGGCGCTAGCAGCACATCGGTGGTCCACATTCGAATGGAGATCAACTTTATATCCCTGTCATTAGATTTATCTCCATTCACAGGCTTGGCAACTTTACAACAATCTTTAGTCATGCAACCACGTAGTCACAAACCTCACCACCGTAGAAAATTGCTAACAAACACCCCAGAAAAAGTCCCTGGCAACGTTACCACCACAACTCCGCAACCGTAACAACCTGCAAAGTTAACCTCGTTGTAACCACCACCACTAAGTCCTAACGCAAACTGTCAGTCGCATGATCGCATAGCCTTGAAAAAGGCTATGCGAACATGCGACTAACCGTTAGCACTCACCACCGAAGTCAAACATGCCTGGGCACTGCAAACATGGGTCCCACCGCAAACCCCTTGCCACCAGGAACACCAGCAACCAATCAGAACTCAGCACATCACCACTGTAGAGGCCACCCCTCCACCTCTCACCGGGCCCCAAGGACACGTATCAATCGGTCGCATGATCACATAGCCAAAGAATGGGCTATGCGACCATGCGACAACCAATCACAAGCTACCACATCATCGCCTCTGCCAGCGGGCCCACAGCGAACGAACCATCGACACCAAATCAGACGGCGGGCGCATGATCGCATGGGGAAAGAATATTTCATGTGATCACATGCCGACCATAGATCTTCAATCTCTGACACCGGGAAATGAAAAGAACTAGGACCCACAAACCAACCACCAAGCATTCAATGACTACGCGACTAACCGTTTGCAAGTTCGTGAGATGCTAGCCGCTAACTGCCAAGAATGAAGAGAATGCGCAACTAAAGAGAAAAGATTGCCTGCTAGGTCACTGAATGCTAAGGGATTAACCACTAGAAACTAGCGAATAGGAGATAACCACAAGTCACCAAGTCATAGAATGAAGACATAACTGCCAGAGAGTCGAACACAATGAAAAGTTGGGACCACGTGGACAAGTGGCAGGTGGTCGCATGATCGCATGTCAAAAAATTCTGACATGTGGCCATGCGACAGCCAATCAAGAAGGGCATTGAAGGCTCAGGCCCACCTATCATCGCACTTGCGCACTTAAGGAAAGCTGGCAGACAGGGAACTGGGAGGTCGAAAATACACAAAGTTTTCACAATAGCAAAGGATCGAAAACACACAAGGTTTTTCACATTGACACAAAGGTAAACAAGCATGTGAAAACATCGAGGACTTTATGCAAGCCAAAAGGTCAAAAACATCATTGATTTTCAAAAATACTGTGGGTTTTCGACACTTAGGTAGATTTTTAAATTTTGTTTCCCCGCAGACCTTAGAACATTAATATTTTTCTAGATCTTACAATTTAGCTCGTGTGACTTGGACCAGAGCAAGGTGACACAGTGAAGAACATAGGGTAGGACACTTAACAAAAACATTGCAGGGAGGAGGCCATTTTCACAAGACTTTGCAACGACAAAAAATTGGCCTAGTAGTGGCTCTGTTTGGGGACGATGGGTAACTTGTGCCCATGTGAGAATTCAAGATTTCTGGGAGAGCAGACCACCAACAAGACAAAAAGGCAGTGACCTCAAAAACACAGAAAAGACAAAAAATAAGGGAACTTATTTACAAAATGTACATTTTTACAAAAACCCTGCAGCAACAAATAAGAGTTAGTTCTTGCCTATGTCAAAGACTTGATTTTCATTCCTTCTTTCATGTTGCACATCAAACATTTTGTTTTCATTTGTCTCCACAGGCCTGTCAACATGTTCAACTAGTATATCAAGAAGATCAATGTAGCTTTCTTCATAGTGCATGTAAAAATTTTTGGCACCCTCTCCATCCTACTCACTATGAAAGTATGATTCAGCATGCCAATGGTCAGCACCTCTATACTGAAATTGATCTTCACCGGTTGACTCATGCATGCTATCAACTGGAAACACAAAAACCTCATACTCTGCCTACAGAAAGGCCCCATCTAAATCCTGTCTTTGCATTTCCATAGGTGTAACTGGCTAGACCTCAAAAGAATAGTCAGATTGATACCCACAGATGGAGAATGAACACCCTGATTCAACTAGATCAGAGACCTCCACATGTTCCTCAAACAAAGGATTGACAATTTCATGCAATACATAGTCATGATCTTGAATTATTTTTTCTTTATCTTCATACCCCGAGGATGAATCATCCTCAGCATCTTCACTATCCAAAGAATGTTCACTTCCATCATCACTTTTCTCTTCCCATGTTGCATTTGACTCATATGAAGACACCACACCCTCACTGTCTTCATCACTCTCAACATCAGCACTTAAGGACATGACCCTAAGTGCATCTTCAAGTTCAAGACTACCATCACCAAGTATCCAATGCCTGACACATATGTAATGCTCTTCCCACAAAACATCTGACCAACTGGTTGACTCATGAAAACAAAGCTCTAGGAATAAACCAATGAACTCAAATTCAGGAAACTCAACATCCTCAGGAAGCTCATCATACACCTCACAAAATCTATCATAGAACAGAGATATGGATAGATCCTTTCTACATCCTACCTTCTGCCTAACCAATTTCATATAATCTCTAAGGATGCCCTGTTCTAATAATGCAATCTCATTATTCATCCTATCCATTACAACCAATGCAATACTTCCATAAAATTTTGCCAAACTGTAGCTGAGAACTTGAAGTATGCTAACCTCTAATCACACCTTACTCCTTTTTTTGTGCTTGACCACTTAATAAGGAGACATTTAAAACTTGAAAAATACCTAGGAATTCTGCAGCAAGAACCTTGCTTGTTGATTGGAAGGCAAGGCAGATCTTGGGCTCACCTTGAATCTCCATCAGATAACTTTGTCATGCAGAGCCACCATCTTGTTGGAAGGAAAATGTTTCACTATTTCTTCTTCCAACTAGCACAAAGCTATACCAGGTATACACACTGTTTATCAGGAGGAACACTAATCAAACAGAGAAAATCAGAGCCGCCATTCACAACTAAGTGAGAAAATTTTGCAAATGCTTTGTTTTTTACTTTAAACTCTATGATCTTCTAACCAGACTCTAGGATGATCCAGCCAAGCAGAAAAAATTGTTGTCTTTTACTTCTTCCCTAGTAGAGTCGCCATCTTGTTGGTGACCTTTTTCCCCAAAGGTCAGCTTGGCATTAGGATTGACATGGCTAGTGTCACATTCACTCAACACTCCAAAACTGACAGGAAAAAGGGCCAACTGACAAGGATCAAAGAGAGATCCTTCTACACTTTGAGCTCCACATCACTCAGGTGGGTATACCTCATCTGCACACACATACAAACTTTTGTCACACTACAACCCTGCAGGTCATTGACTATGGAATGGTTCTCAAACTCCTAGGTATCTTGTACCTCAATGAAGCCAATATCTCATGCAATAGCCCAACTTGCATGGAGTGAGTATGAAAACTAGAGACCTAACCTAACAACAAGAAAGGGAAAGGGTGGGACTGAATGGAAATGATTTTAAAGATGAGTTTGAAGGGACCCCTGAGAAACCCTAAGTCTCTGATAGACCAGTGCCTTGTCTAATGGGCCACAAAGTCAAATACCCTACTGCAAGAGACAGCTATGAAACAAGAAAACAATAGATTCAATGTGTTGATACCAAACATCAATCACACACCATGACCAAACCTCAACTTAGTACCCACCTGTGCATTCAAATATGTTATTATCCATCAAAGGATTTTGACCCTCCCCTTAGAAGAGACCTATAAACAGATAATACATTGACCAGCATTCACTGGAAGACAAGCATGAAATATCCTTGACACCTCAGCTCATACATACATGAACACTAACTCTGAACTAGTTATCCCTGCGAAGACAACTCCACTTGCAAACACTTAGGCAATGCAAACAAACAAATCAAACACCCTTGATGCATGATTAATGATTCAAAATTCAAATGGAGACAGCTTGGTAACAGTAAGAATGTATTAAATTCTCATACATAAGACAAATCAATTCTAATATGCATTATATTCTCTGAGCCAACAAGAGAAAGAAGAACACCCTATATGCAGAGAGAAGGATAAAATCTACAGGAAAAAGACCCTTCACATGGAACCAATTCTCCTCAAAAATTTGCAGAAGAAGGAACCCATACAAAGTCAAAAACTCGACTACATATACCCCTAGCTGCCTTGGAAACCCAAAATAGGTTGCGACAAGCTACGGGCAGTTAGGGCTAGGGTTCCACCCACCCAACCTGCTTAAACAGTCACAAAATTCATTGCAAATACACCTCGAGTGAAGACTGTCCTTCACCAAGTACCAAATCAACCTCTGTAATTAAGCCACATAGACCTTGGACCACACTGTGAATGGCAACCAATCACTTCTCACCAAATAGGGTCACTTCTGCATTGAAAGCCAGTCGTTTCTAGTCATTGGAAACCCTCAAAAGATTTGAATTCAAATCCCAACGGTCACTTCATTGGCGCCAGCAGCACATCGGTGGTCCATATTTGAACGGAGATCAACTTTATATCCCTACCGTTAGATCTATCTCCCTTCGTGGGCTCGACAAATTTACAACAATCTTTACTCATACAACTGCACAGTCACAAACCTCACTGCCATAGAAAAATGGTAACAAACACCATAGAAAAAGTCCTTGGAAATGTTACCACCACAACTCTGCAACCGCGACAACCTGCAAACTTAACCTCGCCGCAACTGCCACCGCTAAGTCCTAACGCAAACCATCAGTTGCATGATCACATAGCCTTGAAAAAGGCTATGCAAACATGTGACTAACTGTTAGCACTCACCTCCGAAGTCAAACATGCCCTGGCACTGCAAACATGGGTCCCACCGCAAACGCCTTGCCACCAGGAACACCGACAACCAATCAGAACTCAGCACATCACCACCACAAATGCCACCCCTCCACCTCTCGCTGAGCCCCAAGGACACGTGTCAACCGGTCACATGATCACATAGCCAAAGAATGGGCTATGCAACCATGTGAAAACCAATCACAAGCTGCCACATCATCACCTCTACCAGTGGGCCCACAGCGAATGAACCATCAGTACCAAATGGGACGGTGGGTACATGATCGCTTGGGGAAAGAATATTCCATGCGATCACATGCCGACCATAGATCTTCAATCTCTAACATTGGGCAAAAAAAAGAACTGGGACCCATGAACCAACTGCCAAGCATTCAGCGACCATGCGACTAACCATCCGCAAGTTCGTGAGATGATTGCCGCTAACCGCCAAGAATGAAGAGATTGCGTGACTAAAAAGAAAAGACCACCCACCAAGTCGCTGAATGCTAAGGGATTAACCACCAGAAACCAATGAACAAGAGATAACCACAAGTCACCAAGTCACAGAATGAAGACATAACCGCCAGACAACCAAACACAATGAAAAGCTGGGACCACGCGGACAGGTGGCAGGCAGTCACATGATCGCATGTCAGAAAATTTTGACATGTGGCCATGTGACAGCCAATCGGGAAGACCATTGAAGGCCCGGGCCCACCTTTCATCGCACTTGCGCACTTAAGGAAAGCTGGCAAATAGGGAACTGGGAGGTCAAAAACACACAAAGTTTTCACAATAGCAAAGGATAAAAAACACACAAGGTTTTAGACATTGACACAAAGGTAAACAAGGATGCAAAAATATTGAGGACTTTATGCAAGCCTAAAGGTCGAAAACATCATGGATTTTCAAAAATATTGTGGGTTTTCGACACTTAGGCAGATTTTTAAATTGTTTCCCCGCAGACCTTAGAACTTTAATATTTTTCTTGATCTTGCAATTTAGCTCATGTGACTTGTACTAGAGCAAGGTGACACAGTGAAGAACACAGGGTAGGACACTTAACAAAAACATTGCAGGGAGGAGGCCATTTTCACAAGACTTTGTAATGACAGAAAACTGGCCTAACAGATCTAGCCCTAGTTCTCTTTCTTGGTCCTTCATCTAGCTTCTGCACTTTATCCACTTTTATGATCTTTACTTCTTTCTCTTGAAGATTTTCTTCCATTTTCTCAATAAGCATCTTGATGTGCTCATTAGAAGCCTTTAGGATATTGAAGCTCTGCTTTGTGATGCCTTTAATAGTATCCTCTAGACTTTGGATTTTCTTCACCATCTTGATAACCCTAGTTTCCAGATGTTGGCAATCCTTAGTAGCTCTGCTATCCTTATTATTTTCAACCCATATATTTTGTCCTTGAGATCCCCTAGTTCGTGATAGAGCCATTTAATAGACCTAAAATTATCTAGCATGTTGTTCTTGGAAATATTGAGGAGGTTAAGCTCCATTTCTCTAGTGTTATCACTAAGGACAACTAGAGCCAGATCAATCAATTCCTCCATCTGAATCCCACCATCCTCACCCTCCAGAACTTTGGGATTAACAACTTCCTTGACAATCCCCATCTTCATGGTGTTTACATTGAAATTATGCCAAACTTTCTTCCCCTTGATAGAATCATTACTGTGATTCTCCTCATTGATTTGGTCTTTATCTTCTGCTGAGTAGTGGGGATTAGGAGATTGGGTAGAAGGGCCTTTTTTGGTAATCTTCAAGCTCATCTAGATTAGAATCCTGGATCTTCTCATGGAAAATAGAAGGGGGAGTATTTCTTTCACTCACAGCCCTTTCCTCAGGAGACAATCATCTAGAGATTTCGCCCCTGAACTTAATTTTTTTGTTCACCGTAGCTAACTTTCCCTTTTCTTCTTGTCTTTTCCACTAGAAATTTCCTCCTCATCATCCATCTTCATTCCTTCATCATTGTCATTATAATCCTATTCTTAGGAAATAATAGTTCTAGCCTATTTTGTATAGGGTTTTTCTTTTTTAATAGAGCTAGCAGTTCTCTTCTTTGAGGAAGAGCCCTACTTTGGATTTTTGGTCTCACCATACTCCTGGTCCTCTGAGTGAAAATTGACACTATCTTCAGTGTTTGAGGGGACATAGTCAGAGCTAGAAACATCCTATCTATCCTCATTAACAATAATTTCCTTCCCCAAGATTTTGGCTTTGAAATATTCATAAATCAAAAGTAATAACCCCTCATGAAAAGAAGGGTTAGCAATATCCTTATCCCTATAGCCATTAATATTTTTATTAATAGAAGCATACAAGTAGAAAGGGATGGAGACCTTAATACCATGTCTAAGGTGATTCAGTAGAATGAAATGATAGGTTCTTATCCTATCAAACTTGGTGTTCAGCGTCACATAAAAGATAAGAGATCTCAAGACAAATCTCCACAACATTTGTATCCCTTCAAGTTGGTAGTAGGTACCCACTTTGATGATGACTTTCTTCTCGTCCTCATCCATAACAAAATCATTGACCACAAAGTCTGACATTTTCCGGTCCTTGTAAAATTTCTTACCCACAATGGGGATGCCAGTGACATTCGAGATAACCTCTTCCGTGACTATGAAATTACCCCCATCTATCACCACACAACCCTCATTTTAGCTTTTCACAAACATTTTTGTCACCATCAGCTTGCTTCCATGTAACATTTCAATGAATGTCAAAATTTCCCCTTTTTTTAGAGAATTCCAAACCTTGGTTCTTCTCCTCCATTTCCAACTGTCATTCGTAGGCTCCCTTCTATGTCTTTCACCTCCCATCTCACAAATTTGGTCCAAACTAGCTCTCTAGTTTAACAAACTATACCTATATTGATTCTTTCTCACCAACGTATTCCAACTGTTTCTTATGTTTTGGCTTAAAAGGTAGATTTTAGCATTGGGAATGAACACCCAGAAAGTAGGCGAGAGGAATGTGTACTAATTTTCCTTCCTACCAATCTGGTACTTTCCATTTATGGGATAGTACTATTAGAATAACTGAGAGGGGGGTGAATCAATTATCCATAGTCCCAAATACAAAATGTATATCCAAAAACAATTTAAACAAATTTCTGTAGGTTAGTAACATAGAATAGTAAACTATTTGTGCTTTTACTGACTACCAATTAATAACTTATAGTAACTACCAATCAAATCAAATATGCAACATGTAAAGTATGATATCCAACAATAATCACAATCAACACATAACACAAGAGTTTTAACATGGAAACCATGTAGTGGGAAAAACCACCTAGGACCGACAACCCAAAATATTGTTCACTCTTTTAAAGTGAGCTTGGTGAAGAGCCAACCCTGTTAAAGGTTACAAAATACACTATACGGTGTGACCTTGTAAGAGGACTTAACACTAACCATTATCGTCCAACCAACATTCACTATGGGGTTGACAAGATAACAAATGTACATTCTATGAATAACATTACAAGACTTTCTAGTCTACTCAGTTAAGAGATTTATCTGATTACAATGGTTAAACTGTAACAGTAGGTGATTTGATTACAATACAACTTCTTTTGCAGATGTTAAGATCTATATTATGCTCATTCAAATCCTCTAATCAATATATCAATTATGTTCAACAATATTCAGTAACTTACTATCTCTCGGTTATAACTTTCTGATGCTCAGTAATCTCTGGAGTTCGGTTCTCCTTAATCAATTTGATTAGGCATGTATGAAGCTTGTTCACATGATATCTCTGTAGTATTCTTTCCTCTAGCATAAGTTTCATAATGAAACCCTAGTCTATTAAATAGACAAGTAAATCATTTTCTTCTCATCCATTAGATTTTGCTGCTTAATCACCTTCATTGATTTTTCTGCTTAAACCTTCCTCGGTTGATGTGTCTTTAACACATTTCAAATCTATCCTTTAGATCTTCCTTGAATTTTTCTATCTGTTGATCTTGTAACAAAATTTATCTTTTCACCTTGTGATCATACACTTTATAGCTCATCAACTTTGTCGGCTAAACTAATCATTAGTTCTTTTGTTCATTCTTGGTTAACAAAGAAATGCGTTGGTCAACACAAGCTCGGTTTATACTATGTTTGGTATACACTACACTTCTCAATGTATACTGGAATGCTTCATTAATTGACCACACTACTTTGTAACATTTTTCTCCCAACTTCATAATAGATTAATGCAACATAATCAAGTCAACAATATGAAGTCATGGACTCATCAATAAGTTACCAAGAGTATTCCTTATCCTCATCTATCATATCCATCTTCCTCAATGTAGATATCTCATTTCTTCATCTTTCAATTCTCTTCTATAGATGTGTTAGATATTTGCAACCACCCTGATAAGTACTATCAAAACTAGTTGACATTAATGACAACATAAAACTGCTTTAATTATCTTACATAACACTTCAGTGTTTGGTAATCTCTAATCACTTGTAGTTCTTCAATAATGTTCTCAATTAGTTGTAGTTCATCAACTAAGTCCAATAAGAAACATTAAGTTTCATTATTTCAATTTATGATTCCCTCATTTCCTTGATATCTGTCCCTTTCGACTAAATCGTTCACCTCACAAGGGAAATCTCCACCATGAATCCATCTAATTATTGTGTCATTTTTAACAGTCATGTTGGGAAACCAGTCAGCAACTTGATTGTCCTCCCTGTACATGTGGGATATGTGTACTTTTTCAAATGAATTTAAGAGAGCATGCATTTCTTCAATCATATTTTATATAGTCCATGAAGGGGAATGGTTAGATTTAAAAAATTTATGATATTATTTGAATCTCCTTTGAGCTAAATATTTTTCACACTGGTATCAAGGGAAATTTTAGTTACCTGGAGGGCAACATTAGCTTTAGCATAGTGGTTAGTTTGAGTACCAAGAGGGAGAGTGACGCCAGCAGTCCTAATACCTAGCAGTTTATGATCACTCCACCACTTCCCACCTTTTCCAGATTTCCCTTGGCCACACCATCAAAGTTAGCCTTAGACAAACCTTCTAGGGAAAAGCTCCAAGTAGAATTTTGTCTTTTATTTATACTCTTCTTAGGGTCAGCATTCTGGTATTTTCTTGCAAAAGGGTTAGTTTTTCCACAAAAAATAAAGTTTTCTTTTAAGGCATGGTGGATATTTTCAAATATAATTCCTGGAGGAACACAACAATTGCAAAAAATATGATTGTTAAGCTCTTTCCACACTCCCTAGTAGAGATGTGAGAGAACCCAAGAATATAATTTGTGAGAATTAGTGTTCAGGAAAGGAATGGCCCATTGAGAAAAAAGGTCTTGAAAAGAAGAGGTAATGCATCAGGACAACCTAAGAGAAGAATGGATAAACTACCAGATCTTTCTAACATAAGGGCAATGGATAAATAGGTGGTCCATAAACTCAGCTTGGTATATACCCATCACACACCTATTGGGGATATAGAAACCTCTTTTCATAAGATTATCAATAGTGAGGATATAGTTTTGAAGCAGAAGCCAGAAGAAGACATTAATTTTGGGAATAAGGCCAAGGAACCAAGCTTTCTCCCAAATAAGTATGGCTTCCTAATACATCTGAAAAGGGTAGATAGAAGCAACCAAGAAAGCCCCATTGTGAGAGGCTTCCCAAATTAGAGCATCCTGAGATGGGGAAAGGGAAACTGCATTAAGGACAATCAAAAGAGGAGTCAGGTCTTGAGAAATAGAGGAAAGGTTCACCTAGGCATTACCCACTCTAAAATTATAGACCCAAATACCATATTTTTGCATACACATATCCATCCAAATATTGAAAGGCTCACAATCCCTCAAGGGTCCCAGCTGAATCCAATTATCATTCCAAAAGTTAATAGATTGACCATTCTCAATTTTCCATTTAGCTTTAGATTTCGCAATGTCCTTTGGATTAAGAAAGCCATTCCAAATATAAGAACATTTTGGAATATCATTTGAACCAAAGAAATGGTTAATGAAGTTGTTAGAAAGATACTTATCTTCAAAAGTGTCATGCCATTCCCCCTTTCTATTGAAAATGTGTCATATTTGTTTTTCTTGGAGAGCTTTGTTGAAAGGTGTGATCCTCCTAATCCCTAATCCTCCAGCTCTTTTAGGAAGATAAACTTTATCCCAAGTAATAAGAGGGAGCCTCTTATGATCTTTAGTCCTTGACTAGAGGAATCTTCTCTGAATTATTTCCATCACCTCCGCTACTTTAGCTAGAATAGAGAAGAGACTTGAAGCATAGGTTGGAAGATTTTGTAGGGTAGATTTAGCCAGCTTGGTTTTTCCTTCCTGGCTAAGAGTAACCCCTTTCCAACCTTCCAACTTCTTGTTGAATCTATCAATGAGTTTTTTCCAGAAATCCTCTAGGGTTTTAACGCCTAAAGGAAGACCCAAATAATTTGAAGGAAGAGAATCAATTGAGCATCCTACGATATCCACCATTCTCCTTTATCCCTCCTTAGGAGTGTTTATGAAGAAGATAGAGATTTTAGTCCAATTAATGGATTGACTAGTATCCCTAGTATAAGAGTTGAGCAAGTTCTTCACCAGTCTAGCTTCACCCATAGATGCCTCCCCTCCTAAAATGGTGTCATCTACAAACTGCTAGTGGGAAAAGAAAGTGGTTCCAGAAGATGGCTTGATACCTTTCGAAACCCCAGTGCTCCTAGTCGTAAAGATAAGTCTCCCAAGGCATTCAACAAGAATAATAAAGAGAATGGGGGAAAGGAGGTCCCCTTGTCTCAAACCCCTAGAAGATTTGAAGAAAGTCGATGGAGAGCCATTAACCAAAACTGCTAGAGAAGGAGTGGAAATTAGTTGATGAATGATCTTAAAGGTGTTTGAGTTGAAATCAAAGGCTCCAAGAACCCTGAGTAGGAATAGCCAGTCAACATGGTTATAAGCCTTGGACAAGTCAAGCTTCAGAAGGAAACCTTCCCTTTTTCCAGCATCTAAGGAATGGATCACTTCATGAACCGCCATTGTGGAATCAAGAATACGTCTTCTAGGCACGAACCAAGATTGCTAGTGAGTAATAATTGAAGGTAGCAGCTTATGAATTCTGGCTGTGATGACTTTGGAGATTATCTTGTAGGAGTTTCATAAACTAATAGGTCTAAAAAGCTCCATCGAGTCTGTCCCCGTGGCTTTAGGGATAAGAAGAAGAAAAGTAGCATTAAATTTTTTGAGGAGGTTCTTTGATCCAAAAAATTCTTGCACTATTTTGAGCACATAAAATTTAACCACTTACTAGAAAAGATGAAAGAAAAACATTGGGAAGTTGTCCCGACCAGGGGCTTTGTCACCAAGGAGAGAGTCCAAAGAGCTTTTAACTTCATCCATGTTCAAAATAGCACATTAAACTTTGTTTTGATCTTCAGAGATGATTTTAGGAATCTTGTCCAGGAGAGTATCTTTATCCCCCTTTAACAACTCATGATCTTTGGATAATAGAGAAGAGAAAAAAGAGATACCTTCATTAGCTATATCCTTTTCCTCCTACAATAGCTGGTCTGCCCTCTTTATACTACTAATTCTATTGGTAGCATTGTGTTTCAAAGTAGATAAGAGAATGAACTAAGTGTTTTGATCTCCTTCCCTTAACTAAATTGATCTAGATCTCTACTTCTAGAAAATCTCCTCCTTCCCTATAATATTATGTGTGAGCAAGGCTATCTGAATCTATTTTGAAAGGCTAAGATAAACAAACATTAGGTTTTAATCTAACATTATATCAATTCAAAAACAAAAAAAGTCTAAGCTAAGCCACCTCAGATAGAGCTTAAACAGGTGCACCCAAGCACTGTTTGACTTGCTCTTTCTTAGGGGATGTGGGTGTGCTCTCTAAGCACTTGGAGCATATTCTAATGCATACTAAGATGGATTGAGATCCATGAAAACCCCATAAATGGCACAAAATAGGTATAGAACACCTGATTTTCCACTAAGGCCTCAAGGATCAAATGATGCTGAAATGAAGATTAAGCTACATGTTGTTTATGCTAAGATTGATTTTAAACCAAATAGAGATGTGATATGATGTTATGCTTATGCAAAAAAATGAAATAAACTATGCTAGTCCATTATTGCTAAGCTATGATGAGCTAAAATGCTTGAAAATGATTAAAACTAACAATTAGTATAAGAGCTAAATGATTTAGAGCTATTCTAGCATTATAACATTGCTTGAAAATAAAAGGTGAATGGGTATTTTGCTCTTGGAAATGAGAAGAATTTATAGGATTTGGGGAGGAGGAATGAGTGGCCAGGATCAAAATCTTTAAGAGAGGCCAAGATTCATTCAAAGGGGAGCACAAGGATTGTGCTAGTTCAGGGCCACCTCCTTGTGACAAGTGTCACAAAGGCATTGGGTTGAAAGATGGGAGGGATGTGCACAATTTGGGAAATGTGCCTAAGGTCAAAGGGTGTAAGAAAGGGGTGAGGGGCTTCTTAAATGCATGATAAATGCATGTAAGAGGGATAAGGAGGCCTTAAATGCACTTAATGCATGTAAGAAAAGTTTCTAGAAGTTTGTTGACTTTGGGTTAAGCTTAGGAGTTGGCTAACCTTGGTTAGGGAATGTGACAGGATTAGGGAGGGGATTAGGATTAAGATTAGGACTTTCTAGAAGAGTCTAGAATTTCCTTTAGGATAAACACGGATTTTAGGAAATAGATAAAGATTTATTTATTCCCATGGTTTTAGGTTTGAGAATATTTATTAAAATGAATTTAATAAATATGAGGATTAAATATTTAATCTTAATTAAATATTTTGAGGTGGGATTAGGGTTAGGAAATGATGGGATTAGCCTTTAATCGAAATTAAAGAAGGATTAGAAGATTCTGGAAGAGGTTAGTGGTTTTAAGGAAATTGGCCAAGTTTTGGTCAAAAAATAAATAAATTATTTATTTTTGGATTTTTGGTCAATTTATTAATTAAATAATTAATAAATAAGGAAATAATGTTTAAATGAGATCAAAACATTTTTGGGAGGGATTCCTTAATTAAATATTTTTAATTAAGATAAAGGGATTTAATGACATAAAAATAAATTAATTAATTAAATAATTAATTAATTAATAAATGATGATGTCATCAGGGATTTTTCAAAAAATAAAAATACTTTATTCTCTAAAGGATTTTTAGGTGTCTACATTATGAAACTCAGACAATAGAGATTTCTCTTTAAGCAGTCTATTCTCATCATACCCCTCTCTCTAGATTTCTTCTTGAATAAGGTTAAGATTAGATATAGCCTTGTCTTTAGAAGAGAAGATATTACCAAATTCATCCTTGTTCTACTATTTGATAATCACTTTAATATTTCTAATTTTTTTAGCCACCCTGAACATGGCCGAACACTTAACATCTATGTTCCACCATTATTTTATTTTATTTATTAGATTTGGATGGGTAGTCCACATCTTCTCAAATATGAAGGGGAAACTCCTTTTCATAGCAACTAGATCCAGAGAAATAGAGATGGGAGGATGATCTAAGCCAATCTTTACCAAAGAAGATAAATTAAAATTGTAAAAATTTAGCCATTCAATGGTGATCAAAGCACGGTCTAGCTAAACTTGGATGCATTCCTGTGAAATTCTCATATTGCACCAAGTGAAACTAACTCCCTGAAGGTCCACATCTAAGAGGCCTTGGTCATTGATGAAATCCATGAGATCTTGCCTGCTTTCCAAATCAGCAGAAATACCACCATATTTTCCCCTTCTTTGAGGGGGGTATTAAATTGGCCCATGATAATCCCCTTAGAAAGGTGACAACAAGAAAAAATTATTTTTACTCTTTCCCAATAAGATCTTCTACCTTTTTTGGAATTTGGAGCATAAATATTCATAATATACCAGCTTTCATTATCCTTTAATCTAGTAAAGTTCATGAGAAGAATATTACCTTCTTCATGGATGACTTCAGCCTTAATTTTATAGGAGTTCCACATATTCATCAAACCTCTTGAAGCACCTTTAGAGCTAGAAGAACTTATCTCCATAGATTACAAAATCTAATACCCTCACCCAAGAATAACCTCTTGGATTATTAAAGATAATACATGGTGCGATGTAATATCTGGTCTATGATCCCTAATCATATTCCTTATAAAATCCTATTTATGTGAGCCATTTAGCCCATGAATATTCTAAGAGATGATATTTATTTTGTTTTAGATATACAGGCTTCATGGATGGTCTTCTGGGTTCCATCCACTATGTTCTTCCTGGCTTCTTCTTGCCAGACCTGGCTTGCTTTCTTTCTCTCTAGAGTTTTCGATTTGGCCCCCACATCATCCTTATTCCTACTTCTATTTTCTTTCTTCTTCTTCTGGACCTTATTCCACTCTCTCTCCTCCACTTCTTTATATTTAGCAAAGAGCTCTTCCATTTTTGTGAACTGCCCCGGGGAGGCTTATTTTAGTAGTCCTTCCATCTTGAATACCTATCTAGAAGGCACACACTCTGAGCTATTTTTAGGTTTGGATTCCTGTGAAGATACACCTCTCTACATGTAGTGCTTAGGACTCGATATCCCATCTTCCAAAGAAGGTTCAAGGGAATTCAAGACAAAGGAAAGATGGGTCGTCCCTGGGAAAGGATCCCCACCTCCAGCCAATCTCATTTCTTCCCTTGCATTGACATCTTTGGAGTCTTCTTGAAGGATATTAACTTCCACAACCTTATCAATCCCATCCAAGGGAAGAAACTCCTCCCTATCCACTAAAACATCATTATGTAGCTGGATGATCTCCCCAAAGTCTTTATTGAACTATTTTTTGCCATTCTCTCTTGGTTGATTACTTGGCTAACCACAATTGAATCCTTTTTCTTCCAAACTCTTTGGATGTTAGCCTTCAAACCCTCTTGGGGCTTCATGTTTTTCTCCCTTGTTGGGCCCGTTGGTTCCTGATCCTTATTGTGTCCATCTTTCCTTAGGGCCATCCTAGCTTTCCTATTTGTCTCCAACACCAAGAGCATAGGGCATGATTTAGCATAGTTTCCATTCTATTTTTTGTACTATTTTACCTAGTTTTGAGTGAATCTCTATGGTCTCTAGCATATCCTTACCCTCTTCCATCCCTATTAGATCCTAGCATAAGTGAGGTGCCTCCTTGCCACCATCATAGGGTCTATCGATAGCAATACTCCAAAATATTTTGCTATTCCATCAAAGACATCTTCATACCAATATTCCAAGGGAAGTCCTGGTAATCTTACGCACACAGGGGCTTGAACAAAGAAAGAGTCCTTTAGATCCAATTTAGGAGACCATTTTTGCAATGCCAAATAGGATTTCCCTATGGTCCATGTTCTAGCACATAAGATTTTGGCTAGATCCTCCTGGCAAGAAAACTCAAAAGACAAAAAAGAATTACAGATATGTTATAGAGAATAATAGTGATGATATATTAGTTATCTTCATGGTTGATGTGTTTGATAGTTGATGTGTTTGATTATTTGTTTCATAATAATGAGATTTATGTATGTCAAAACCAGGGTTAGTGAGTTAGGAAAGTAACATAGTGAGATAGCCAGCATCATTCTTATATATGGCTAGTGTTGAAAGGAGTGGAAATGGTGGTTAGAAGTGCATAAATTCTTTCAAAATGATGGTTAGAACTACATAAATTCTTTCAATCAGACATGCCTAGACTAGGCATGCCAACCACTCATGCTTTAGATTAGCTTCATAGCTTCAACCTTAATCAGTAATCATGAACTTCAATTATTTTTCCTTTCTTCTTGCAAATACACTTAGCATATTTATTTGAGTATTATGCATTTTTTAAGGTTTATATATTATGTAAATGTTTTAATAGTTTACCTTAAAAAGAAGATAATTTATGGGATAATCACATCTCAATAGAAATTTGATATTAGTTTTAAAAATATTGTTTTTGCAATTAAAAATGTTACAGATATTTTCTTCAATTAACTATAGACAAATTTTTATGTGTGCGAGTAACAAAGATGTAAACATGGGATGGGGAGGTAGATAGAGGATGTGTGAGTTAGAGAGAAACATATGAATATATAAATATAGAGATATAGGGGGATAGAGATCCATAAATATACCACAGTATCTTCATTTGATAATGATTGCACCCCTCAAAAATACAAGTGCTAGTTTGTTTGTCTTTTTAAACTTCAATATACATGGAAAAGTATATTTAGTATGATCAAGTCAAAATCTTAAAGATACACGTTTCAATTTTATTCGTAATGGTTGACAAAGCTTCTACATGTGTATTTTAATAATGTTTAAGGCATGCAACAAATTACACCAAAATAAATGGATGTACACGATTATTTCACTTGTGCATAAATGTTACATCTCTCATTTTAATCCTACAAGACAATAATACCTTGTCATTTTTGAGCTTATAATTGTATTTTCTTTTTATATCTGATCCATGGCTTTGTTAAGATTTCTACAGACTATTATACCCACTTCCAAAGTGATTCACAATAATTTATATTCTGTCTATTCCCAAATGAGTTTCATAGACAAAATTCTCTTTCTTTTAAACCCAAATCAAATTTTGAAACAACTTCCAAATTATTACTGCATTTTTTGTACTGATTTTCCCATGTGGGAGGATTTGTTGAGTTATTATTTGGTTTTGTGTTTTCAGATTATACAATTTGTGGACATGGTGTATGCATGGCATAAATTGTGAGTATTTCTTGGCCTAGTGTATCTGGAGATAAGGAAAACATTTAACCAATGTTATAATCTGTTAAACTTGGGATCTACAATAGTGGCTGTAAGATATAATCTAGTGGATCATTCTTATAGAAAAATATATGGAATATACAATGACCCATTTAATTAGGATACAAATTACCTTCTCCTTAGACGGATGAGATGATCAATTATCCTCGATTATTGTTGACATGTTATTCTTCTTAATTTTTAATGCATACAAATTTTTTTGAGGATATGCATCTATTGTACTCATTTTCTATATACCAATAATTTATTTTTAAATATTTTTATATCAATTAGTTGAAATCATTATAGTTGGGAGTTAAGGATTGAGGACATCTATTCTACTAAAATCATCTTAACCAAAACCTTGATTCATCCTTTCTTATGTTTGAACCTTGCACTCAACAAGACTTTCTCCCTTTAAACTCTTGGCTACTTTTAAGGGATTTCGCAACACCACCTTATTCTCTTGGAGTTAGATGCTAGTGATTTGTAGAAAGAGAAAAGTTACACCCTTTAATCCTAGAAAGTGTAGTTTGGTTCATTAGGCCCAACTCTAATCATCCTAGAAATTGTAGTTTGGTCCATTAGACCCAACTCTAATCTTCATAAGGTGTTCGTTTAGTTTTTTCACCTATTTCTTGAATCTCTCTCTATTTTATTTGGGTTGTTTTTAGTTGGCTACCACTCTACTATTTCTAGGCGAGATTCTCTATGTTGTTGTTTCTAGAATTGGCTCTACTTTAGCTTGGATCTTGATGGTTTTTTTTTAAGTTTTTAATGTATTGGGACCTTATCCCACTTATCATGTCCTCTTGTGCTTCTTCAAAATATGTCCACTCACTACAACTGACATAATCAATGGTCAACCTATGGAGATCATCATTGTTGGCCGCTACAGATGATCACAACTTGAAGTGATGGGGGTTCAAAGTTGGGAAAAATAGGTGAGAAGAGAAACATATACCTTCAAAACCCTTTTCCAAATGATACATCCTATGATATAAGCTTCAAACTACCTAAAACTTCTCTTATAATATGAAGAATTTCATTAGATATAAGAGATAAAAATGAAGCACAACATAATGGAAAAAATCAATTAATCAATAATTAAAAGAAGAGAGTACATATAGACCCTATGTACAACAAAGTCCAATCATGGAAGGAGAGATGAACTAGAGTGGTCAAAAAACTACCCAAGAAACTAGGATGGTGTGTTGAAATGAAATTGACACATCTCTAGTATGCTCCTAAAGGATGACAACTTGTGTACACAAGTGTAAATTAAATAATTACAATAACACTTATTTTTATTTTTAGAATAATTTAATATTATTTTAAAAAAAATTATGGTAATTATGATAGTATTTTTTAAGTAAGATTGAAGTACATTTTTTTTTCCTTTTTCTTAAATTTCAAATAAACTAAATTTCATTATTGACAATTAGATACATGACCATTATCATAAATTATCTTGATTAAAATAGCTACTCTATAAACTATATGATTTCTCAAAAGAAAGTTTGAGAAATAATTTTTTTTGTCAAAAAGCTTCTTTCCATTCCATGCCCTTATGTACGATAGCTCTTGTTATATCTTTTATCATCTCATAATAGTTGTAAGTGGTTGCAAATGGAAACTAAATATTCACAATAGATTTTTTTTAAAGCTCATAAAACAATGTAATAGCTCAAAAACTTGAGATAATCTTATGATCCTTGCTCATTTAAATAAAGTTTCTTTTTTTATTGTTAAGGGACTTGTTGCAAAGCACTTATTTGTACACATGAAAAAGTCCAATGCCAACAAATACAACATAGTATTGAAGAAATAATAGAGTAAGCCATCTAGGTTGGAGTTCATTTCATCTATCATTTTCATAAGTAATGAGTAAATCCCATGAGTCCTCACATTGATTCCTAGAATCAACCATCCTACTTTAGATTGATTAGGGATTAGAACTAAAGTATATAGTACTGCAAAACTATTTTAACACTACCAAGGATTTAGATAAGATGGCTAGTATAGGACTAAATAAATTTAATGTTCTCTTTGGTATGCTTAAGTCACTTGGATTTGAAAAATTCATTAGTGTATCTCAAACTAGTATTGAGCTTAGATAGGTGAGTGGCTAGGTCACAAACATAACATTCTTAGCATGCTCACATAAAATAAGTTTAATTTTGTGATTGAATTGACTGCCTAGGGTCTCAAGTTAGTAATCAATAGGGTTGAGCTCCAAATAATTAGAAAACCTTAACAAAACCTTTTCTATGACATTATTAAAATACTTATAGTTAATTGTGTAAAAATTTGTGACATAAAATATGGACAACTTCTAGTAGCTCAATAAATTAGGTACAACAATTAGAATGTCCAATAATAAGGCATGTAACTAAGAAAAATAGATATTTATGCAATATGAAAATATGTGAAAAAGTGGAGTTATGAGAATGCATTTAGAGAAGATACAAAGAGGAAGGAGGTGAGAAGTACACCCCTCAAGAACTCTTACATCCAAAACATGTCAACATATCAATATGTAATTATAGAAAAAGTTAATTCATATAGAAGAGTGTGAATAGTATCAAACTAATGAAAAAAAAAATATAATATTCTTTCTACATAAAACATCTAATGAGACTTAACAAAATGCATAAAATGGAAAAATGATAAATACTCTAACAATTTGCCACTTATTTTCAGAAGGTGACAATGTAAGCAATCGTATTGTTCCACTGTCTAGTATGGTTGGCTGAGAATGAAATGAACTATCCCACTCTTCATTGAACAAATCTAATTTCCTCTTTAATCCAATAGTTAAAGGAATCATTTCAGCTTCCATAGATGACAGGGAAACAAGTGGAATTCTAAACTCTGCACATGGACAATTAATGCCAAGCCCAATCGAGACATCATCATGCTCGATCTTCACCACCGGGATGACATTAATTTCCATTTCTTCAATCTGTTCAACATCAGCCTTATTTGCTTGATTGAATAATTTAGGACAATTCCTTTTAATATGTCCTTCTTCTCTACATTTGTGACATTTATTTTTCAAATCCTCAGATTTGCAGTCTCTAGCCCAATGACCAGACTCTCCATAATTAAAACATCTCCCAAGACGAGGGTATGGTGATGAAACCATTTTCTTCTTTTCAGACTTGCCTCTTTTAGGCCTCTCTGATTTCATGTCAACACCAGTAGCCAAGTTATCTTCATCTTTCTAGCCATCCCACCAATGTACATGGTGTTTCGTTTCAGCCTTCATTTGTACAATATTATTTTGTAACAAATCTAAAAGGCTAAGAAACTCTTCGATGACTAAATCAGATACAAACTCTTCTTCCATCTTTTCTCAGCCTCACCAGGGTCTAATACCAATTGTGAATATTAAAGATGCAGAGAAAGTAGAATTAAACATAACAAAGAAGATAAACAAAATTGACACAAGATTTATTGTGGTTCGGTAATCTGCCTACGTCCACACTTCAAGTACGGAATCGATTATATTAATCATTCTATAGAATGATAAGTACAAGGTTACAATGCATGACTGCACATAGTCATATAGAAAGGGCTCTTCGAATACGAAGAGACGAGGGGAAATGCACAGTCTTGTGATCGTTAGGCTTCACATCCCAACATTAATAAGTAATCACTAATTTTACAATGAGTAGGGCAAGGTAAACATACTTTATATCTTCTATCAATTTCTGCATACCTCGTTTTAAATTTTCACGTTCTTCACCTGAGTCAAAGAACATGTTTTAAATAGCGCAAATTCGTGATGAGGCTGGCAACGTCAGCACTACTGGTTTGATGGGAGCGAAATGGCCAAACAACCTACAAGATTTACTTGATAAAAAAAATTATTTCAATTTATTATTTAAATACAAAATCCCAATACAATTGTCTTCTATTTTTTTATCTAATTAATATTTATTGTTGGTTTGATGCTGCATAGATCGTGCCAATGCACATCAATTAGAAATAAATATAATTATTGTTCCGACTTTATAGGAAACCTGTAAAGGTAGCTTCCTTTATTTTATTTTGTGCCTATACACATCGATGAGAAATAAATAAATTAGTTATCTATCATTCTTCATATCATAAATAATTTTGTGACAATAATGAGGTCTACCAACTCTATCGATAAGGTTTGATTTACATTAAATAAATACACATTTCAAGAATTCATGATTTACCCAAACTCTTTTCATAAAACACAGTATTTATGAAGTACCAATAAATATTGTCAAAAATTAATAATATATTAATTTATTAAAATAATTAATCAAATATTCTATCTACTTAGTTTAAAAGAAAATTTGTACTATGTTCTTAAAAAATAATTAATATTAATAAATAATTAAATATTTTTAATGTAATTCTTATTAAAATCTATAAGTCTATTTTAAACATTACACAATTTCTAATTTTTTACATAGATTGAAAGTCTGCTCATTAATAAAATTAACATTTAATGAGAAAAATCTATTTAATTGATATTTTCTTATTACTTATAAAATAGGTATTAAGAAAAAAACTCATGTTAAAATCTATTTAATTGATATTTTCTTATTACTTATAAAATAGGTATTAAGAAAAAAACTCATGTTAATGATAATGAGGCTTCATAATAAATGAAGACATTTTAGATTTTGAGAAAAATTATCAAATTTAGAATACTATATTTTATGATCTCAATTGTATTTCCTTTGTGAACTAGTTATCTTAATCTCATTAGTGAACTCGTAATTCAAACAACTTTTACTACTCTTGTCTAAAAAATTGTTTTATTATAGTAATGGTTGATGTGATGATAGTTATCTGCTTCCTTTGGAAATTTTGGGATGCTTTCATTTACAACACATTGTTTGCTTAAATAGTGCCCTCCCATCAAACCAAAAATTGAATATTGTCACAAAATTGGTGACCTTTGTAAAGATAATGTCTTTCAAAGTTGGGTGTTATAAATTAAGGGAAAGGTGCTTGGGTAGCTCAAGAATTCTACAAATGCGTATTTATTTAATTTGAACATTCTTGTCTAATTTAATTTGAAGAAATCTCTATTTATATAATTTGTAGAAGTCATTATTGGGAGAGAGCAGAAAAAATGAGAATTTGTTCATGGATGGTCATTTTCTTTGAAGTATTAGACCATATATTTTGAAAAATTCAAAGTTGTAGAAGTTTGAACCTCTCGTTACCCCGAGCTCATCATTGCATCTTATCAGATAAAAAGGAACATTTAATGACATTGTCATCTTTATGAAGATTTCAAATTTTTTTACGAAAAGGTGTATCAGAATTCAAATTTGATTGTAATGACGACATTGTAACCTATTGAAGAAACTGTAGAAACTTTTAAAATGCTCAAAATTTGAGCTCCGATACCAAAAAAACAACAAAATACCCAAAACATGGCAACAATAGAGCTTGCAAATTCTGATATTTCCCAATCACTAGGAATGCACAGTGAAATAAAATAAATGGAGACAACACAAACCAAAAAGCTAGAGGCATACAATATTTCATCTTGCTTTCTATTTCGAATTCAAAAATTACATTTACAACTACAAATATGAAAATACAATCTATAGAATCAGAAATAAACTATAATGACTGCAACTATAAATTACAAACTAATTTGCAACATTTTGGAGCTACACCCAAACACATCGAGCCACACAAAACTCTTATAAATTTTCTCACTAGGAGCTACAGGGAATGTCAAGAGTAAGCATTTATCACTACACATTCAAACACAAATACAGTGTTGTCACATACAATCTAAAAAATTCTCCTTGTTGCTGCTCACAATCAACTTAATCAAGAATAATAAACATACTTTCATTTTGTCTATTTCTTGTCCAAATAATTTTCCACACAAAATTTTAAACTTAAAACTCACCTACCAAATTAAATTCATTGACTATAGGATTTGCACTTAGACTGCAATGTTAAGAGCCAACTCAAGATTTCATTCTCCAAACATCTGCACAAATCGATGCGGCATTTACTCGCTTATCTTCCCTTCTGGAAGACCCTGATAGGTCAGTGGAAATAGCAGGAGGCTCAGGACAACCAAAATTGGAATTCAAATAATTTATGATTCCAACACTCCCCCATTATCTTGATCTAACAGATACAGATTAAATCTGATCCAAATCAATTACACCCAGTTTTCTCCTTTGGTGCTCAAAATTTGTAATAGCATTAAGGAAGGTGGAATTCACATCCATTTGAAATATCTTACATTTGTGTTGGGCTACAATTGCTATGAAATCACACACAGTTTCCATTCTTCCAATAGGGGCATATGTCTCATCATATTCTCTTCCAAACTTCTCTTTGTATCCCTTGACCACAAACCAAGCCTTATGCCTATCTAATTTTCCTTCATCATTTCTCTTGGTCTTGTAGACACATTTAACCCCAATAGCTTTCTTGTTGGGAGGCAAATCAGCTAAATTTCATGTTTCATTTCTATCTATTGAATCTATTTCCTCATCCATGGCCTCACACCATTTCTTCTCTTTGACAACATCCTCAAAATAATTTAGAACACTATGAGAAAATAATGCAAAATTGATGCTCTCATCAAATTCATCTTCATGACTTTCATCTTGGTATCTCTCCCTTAGACTTTTTCTCTTTCTTGTAATTAGGGAAGTGAGTGGGATCATAAATCTAGCTACTACTATTGTTGTGCTACTCTGGCCATGTCAGAAGCCTTTTGGAGCCATCTATAGCTCTTTGTATTCCAATCTAGAGCTATCGAGAGCTTTCATGAACTGATTCTCTAGATGCTCATAGTTGGTTTCCTTTTTTCCTAATACTGTTAGGAGCCATCAATAGATGTCGAGATTTTTTTTATCTACTATGACATCATCTTGTTGATCATAAAACTCATCATTTTCATAAATAATAGGCACTTTACTTTAATTTCTTGATGATGTGTCCACTGAGCCATCCCATGATTTACTCTCAATGAAATCCATGTCTCTTGAAATGGTGATCTTCTTGTTCACCAAATCATATTATCTATACGCATTTGATTAGGGACTATAGCCTGTGAATATACCCTTCAGACCCTTAGCATCCAAATTTTTCCTTTTCTTCTTTGGCACCTATGCATATTCTATACACCCAAACACTCTCAAGTGTTCAACCACCCATCTATGTTTTGTCCACGCCTCAAGAGGAATTTTTTAACGAACTACCTTTGTAGGACTTCTATTGATCACATATACTAATTTTTCTACAACCTCTCCCCAATATTTAGTTGGAATTCCCTTTTCTTTCATCATGGTCCTTGCCATTTCAACAATGATCCTATTTTTCCTTTCATCTACTCTATTTTGTTGCAGAGTATAACTTTATGTTGGCTCCTCCTTTATGCAGATTTGCTTGTAAAAATTTAGAAAAATATTGTAGGTATGCTCCACCCCTCTATCTGACCTAAGGACTTTAACCTAATGTCCACTTTATTTTTTAGTCTAGCCTTTAAACTCTAAAAACTTATCAAATGTGTCAGATTTATTTTTTAAAATTTACACCAATGTTCTACCACTAAAATCATCAATGAATGTCATAAAATAAGTACTCCCCTCAATGGAAGATATTTTCATAAGGCCAACTAAATCAATATACACTAGCTCTAATGGTTCCCTTTCCCTTCTAGGGTTACTATATTTAAAGCATTTCCTATGTGGCTTACCCAAAATAAAATCCTCACACTTGCTACTGGACTCTCCAATACATCAAAAACCATCTACCATTCTTTTCTTGGATAATAAACTCAAACCAGCATAACTGAGATATTCATACCTGAAATTCCATAGCTTGGAGGGTTCTTCATTCATGTTCTTTAAATCTAATTATTTTTCTACTTCTGTACATGATTAGTTGGGAGGTGCAATGACAGACTGAGAAGAGAAATGTGTCTCTATCCTCAACATAAACATCTGGCTCTTTGTCATGTGGACTACTGCAACAACATTTTTACTCCCATCTTTTTCATAAATGACACATTAGTCAGCCTCCATTAGCACTTTTTATCTATTCTGAAGGAGTTGTCCAAAACTCATAAGATTTTTCTTAATACTAGGGGTAAAATAAAAAAATTAATCTCCTTCTCACATTGCTTGATGCATATCATAATATAT
Source organism: Chamaecyparis obtusa (assembly GCA_027943335.1). Lineage (NCBI taxonomy): Eukaryota > Viridiplantae > Streptophyta > Pinopsida > Cupressales > Cupressaceae > Chamaecyparis > Chamaecyparis obtusa. The sequence continues at coordinate 532,790 of BSBK01001633.1, forward strand.
CCTTCTCCCACAAATGGAGTAGTTTCATTGTTCCCCATCTTAATCACAGACTTAACATTTTAATCAAGAAAAGAAAATAAAATTTCATTACTACTCATGTAGTTAGTGAAACCGTTGTCCAAATACCATACCTTAGGGATTCCTTCCTCACCAATTTTGCAGACGATGAATGCTATGGGTTGACTTCCTTTATCCACATTCATATCAACCACATTTTCACTTTTCTTTGGTTGATCATTTTGCTTCATCCAACATTCAATTGCATAATGCCAAAATTTATGGCAATAAAAAAACTCCACATTGACCTTATTAGAGATGATATTCTTCCTTCCTGATTTAGTAGTATTCTGAGATATTTTTTCCCCCTCATGGATTCCTTCTCATCCTAATATTTCTCCTCCAACATGTTCTTGTCTGAAGTTTCTATGACCTATTCCTCTTGAGCCTCATCCATAGCTATTTCTTCCTCCCCTACCTCTTGCATTGGCTTGAGATTTAAAAGTATGCTCTTGGGAAGACGTTGGAGACTTATTTAGGTGTTTCTAATGGGTTTTGAGAGAACCCATTAACTCATCCATAGTTAATGTTGAGAGATTATTTTCCTCTTCAATGAAAATCACTATTGTATCAAATCATGAGGGAAGACTTCTCAATATTTTCTCCACTATTATTTGTTCCTGCATGGATTCTCCATTCATCCTCAACTAGTTTTTCAAGCTAGAGACTCTTTCATTGAAATATGAAATAGACTCATTGTCCTTCAGGAGAAGTGTCTTAAAATCTCTTTGAAGCATTTGGAGCTTTACCAACCAGATTTTATTAATCCTCTTATAGCTTGTATGGAGGATATCCCAAGCTTCTTTGGCATAGTTAGTTATTTCTACTCTAGGAAATATCACATCTATTAAGGTTGATTCTATCAAGCTTAATGCCTTAGCATCTTTCCTCCTTGACTCCTTCAATAGATTCTTATGATTGTTTGAGAGGGAAACAAACTGATTTGGATCAGTCACATCCAAAAATCCATTGACCACAAGCTCCCATAAATGGTTTGAAACCATAATAGTCTTTATCTTATTTTCCCAAACATCATAGTTTTGTCTATTAAAGGATGATGGTTGTTTTCATCTATTTATTTCATCTCTAGCCACATCTCCTAAAAAAAAAACTTCAATGCCCAGAAAAAAAATGTCCAAACTCACAAAGATTGAGCACCAAATGACTTTGATACCTTGTAGAAAATTTTAAAATTCTCATACTCTAAGCTATGATACCTAACAAATAATAAACTACCCAAAACAAGGCAACAACAGAGCTTGCAAACTCTGATCTTTCCCAATCACTAGGAATGCACAACAGAATAAACTAAATGGAGACAACATAAACAAATAGATGGAGGCATGCAAGATTTCTTCTTTCTTTCTATTTCGAATCTGAAAATTACTTTTATACAACTACAAACTTGAAAATACAATCTATAATTTTTTTTTAAAAAACTATAATGACTGTAACTATAAATTAGAAACTAACTTGCAGCATTTTCGAGCTCCACCAAAGCACATTGAGCTGCATAAGGTTCTTACAAGTCTACTCAGTAGGAGCTATAGAGAATGTTAGGAGAAATCACTTCTCACTGCACATTAAAACTGAATAGTGGCAGTTTGGAATCACCACTATTTGTGTATGTGTGTGGGCAAAATGTAAGATTCACTCCTAAATCCAAATTCCCAAAGGAGAGAACCAATTTGATCAACCAAGAGGTTAATACACAATTGAATCAATCTATGAAGAATATGAAAGAGAGAGAGAGAAACCCTATACTTCCCTATAGTTGAATTAAGCTTGAAATCTAAAATAATTGAAGTGCAAATACTAACCTTGAATTAGGGAAAATTTGGAAAATGCTGAATTTCGGCTTCTCTATGAACTTTCTAAAGATTATATCACTTGTTCTAGACTCGAAATATCGAGGCAGACAAAACCCAGAAATCTTTTCTTCAAATTCACACAGGTCAACTTTGACCTTTTAAAAGGTCAGAGACCACATTATTTATTTGAAGTCTGATTCCGATTCTATTTGCAGATCCTGAAAGATTGCCGAAAAGGGTATCCAAATTCGCTCTTAGATCTAAGATTCCACACCTGTACCTACAAGAAAAATGGTTTTGTTTGTTGTATGGGGGGGTTTGCCTTGGTCAAACCCCTGTTTGGAATCAACCTTAATATTGAAATTGAAATAGGAGAATGCTAGCAAGTAGTAGAAATGAATCTAACAATGAAGCTATGCAATTCAATAGATATGCTAATGTATTTGCAATGTAATCAAATATATTGAGATGAAAGCTTGAACATAACATTATCAAACCTCCATGATTGTATGTTTGAAATCCACCTTGAGGAAACAATGATATGGATCTTGAAGATAAACAAAGGATCTTGAAGGAAGATCACACCACCATGGTGGCTAGATCTAGGGTTTGAATGATAGATCTTGAATGCTTGAGCCAAATCCCTTCAAAAGTTTGAATGCTTTAAATCCTTGATCTTCAATGGAGAACTTGGATGAAGAAGAAGACTTGAATGCTTGAATGAATGCTTGCTTGATCACCTTGAGAGCTTGAGAGCTTGAGCATGAAAACTTGATGTGAAAATGAGAGAGGAAGGCCTCCTTTTATAGTGAACTAGGGAACATTCCTCTAGATGGGCCACCTTGAAGAATTAAATCCCACTTAGGTCCTCACCTTTAGAAAATATACCTTTATTAAATACCATTAAAGGATTTACCATTTCAGAGCCCGAAACAGCCGACCCAGAGGTGGAGAAACAATTTTCTCGAAAGCTAAATTACTGGCAAATGAGAATTTGAAATCCTAGTGGGAAGGGGTCAAGGTCGAGGTCAACCCTGACCTAGCCAGGGTCGAGGTCGACTTTGACCTCAGACCCTAACTTTTGTTAGGTTCTGCAATAGAGATCCCGGAGATGCTAGAAACTTAGAAATTGATGTCTGAACAAGACCCAGTGTCAGGAACAGATAGAAAATCCTTAGAATGATGTGATGAAGGACTAGGAGGTCTCATTTCTGAATCCTACCTAGAAAATAGAGTCATGGAAGAGAGAAAAATTAGGAAAGTCCTTAAGACCTTAACCCTAATTTGACCTAGAATGAAGAAATCAAGTGCAGAGAAGAAGTGGAAGACAAGGGAGAATGCAAAGATACCAATCATGACCCTAAACCACTTACTCAGAGGGATAAATGCTCTTAACATGGAAGTGCTTCCGTTTTAAGATGATACATTAAGCCCCCACTTTAGCAAGAGTATGGATTCAATGCAAACTCTTGGTAAAGGAGAAGAGAGAAGAGATCTTAGTGGATTCAAAATGAGATAAAATAACACTTAGCTGAAGACACAAGCCCCTAGACCAAGGATTCTAACTCAACATACATACATGAGAGTATACAAAAGAATAAGGGTTAGTACTAAACAACCCAAATCAATTAACATAAGAAATCTTGCTAAGAAATATTTCACATACCAATATCATATTTGGAAAGCTATCATAACAGCATAAATGATTGCATAATAAAGACAAGAGCAACACTATAGACAACATAGCTTCATGATCTAGTCCTACTAGCATGAAAGAGAAAAGAGAGAAAAGAGAAAGTGATTACCTCACCTGGTAACATGCCTACCTTACCGTGTATCACCCCAGAGGGAGTGCCCAACAGGTTCACCCATAAACTATGCTTGCAATTGTAATGCATCTTCTGACGGCTTCTAGAATATCCATAGATCCACCTTCTTGTATCACTATGAATATGAAATGCGTGTCTTCTCAGGATTTAGCAACTTATGTACGTTACCTTCGGAAGATTTAGCATATAGGTGTGTGTCTTTCCAGGATTTAGCAACTTATGTGCGTTACCTTCCAAGATTTAGCATATTTGAAACTAGAAATGCATGTCCCTTCAGGATTTAGCAACTTATGTGTGTTACCTTTAGAGGATTTAGCATATTGAAAATTTTGAAAAATGCGTGTCTCCTCAGGATTTAGCAACTTAAGTGCGTTACCTTTGGAAGATTTAGCATATTGAAAAATTTGAAAAATGCTTGTCTCCTCAGGATTTAGCAACTTATGTGCATTACCTTCAGAAGATTTAGCATGTGAATGTGTGTCTTTTCAGGATTTAGCAACTTATGTGCGTTACCTTCCAAGATTTAGCATATAATTTTTTTTTAAAAAAAAGTATAGTACAAGGGAGGCCCTATATATGCCCCCCTCCTTAATATGGAAAAAACATACTATTTTGGCATGTTTAGGAAAGAAAGAACAAGGATAAATCCTTCTTCAACATCAAGACAAGAAGGTCACAGCTCCTATGAGGCCATGGAAGGGATGAATGTAAAGAGATATCATACAAGAAGTGAAAAGAAAGTAACCCTTAATGAGCGATAGCACACTGTTTAGTTTCCAAGGTGAGAGATGTATCAACCATGGAAACCCAATGTCAAACAACAAATAAGGTTTGTATCAAGGACATAGGTCCTCAAATGCAAACCATAATTTTCATGTATGTTTGGATATCACATAGTAGATAAATACTGCTTAACCAAGGAAAGAGGTGAATCCCTAGAAAAGAAGAGAATACTGGATGAAATAACAATGCATAGGTTTGAATAAGGTAGAAAATCATACCAAGCCTCCAAGGCTAAAGTACTTCTACCAAACTCACAACCTATATTTGTGACTCCATGTGTGAATGTTTGAAGATAGAAAAGAAGGATAAGGCATCCTTGCCTCCCAAGTGTAGGAACAAAGATGGAAGAGGATACCTACTTTACAAAGCAAGGAGATATCCTATTTACAAAAATGTATAGTATATCCTTAGTGAGAGATATTGACCCCTACATCCAAGAGTATAGATAATCCTGAGAAGGATATGTCACTTATGGAAATGTTTCCTCAAGGAAAAAGATCTTATCACCAAGACCTCCACCAAAGAAGAGTGTTTCTAGATAAGATATCATATTTCAAAAGGTGGGAACAAAGATTCAATCATCAAGCCCCCTGTGAAGAAGAGCGAGAGGAATCTTAGGAATGAGGGAAACAACTCTAACACTAAAGCAAGGGTGAGAGTTTATAAAGAACATAATTTGCAACATAGAGAAGAAGTGACGACCTAGGACAACAACTCATATAAGAAGGTTATCCATAATCAAAATATCTATCAATATGATGAAATAATATTGCAAGATAAACAAATACCACTTAAGGTAAGGAAAGAAGTTCCCTTAGAAAAAGAGAAGGAATAACCTTGCCCCCTGAGGGATGAAAGACAAGGGATATCTTTACAAAAAACATGTCCTAGAAAAGATTTCCTAAGAAGAAAATATAATTCCTAGGAATGGATAAAACCATCATGCAAGACTATGGAAGAAGGAAACATAAAGAATACCAATTAAATCTTAAAAAAAAACTTAATGGATCCTAAAAGACTAGATAAAATGATGCCTCTTGGCCCCCAGTCATATGACAAGAGGATAGGAACATTTACTCTAGCTCTAATGGAGGGGAATCCCCTATATCAAAATTATGAAGAAGTTGTAAGATGGCACAAGAAAAAGGTTTAATACCGCGTGCAGCCCTATCCCTAACATATAATTTGAAGTTGTTACAATCAGCAAGGAAATGAGTATTACGATAGTGGAAAGGACATTTAAATTTATACAAAGCATCAATAGGCATAGGTCTAAATCTTTCCTTCTTAGAATTCATTAGCTCCACATATACTGTTTTAGCAATTTCTTGACGAGTGTTACGATTATCCATTAGAGGTGTAGAGAGATGACCATTAAGGGGAGGACAAAGATCCACACCGCTTAACTTGACTTGAGATTTAGAAGTTCCAACACCACACATATCTGATTTAGGAGGTATATTAATGGGAAGCGTAATACCATGTTCATTAACTCCTAACCCTAAACCTTTATAGCCTTGTTTATTCACTATATTATATCTAGTAGTGTACATATCATGCAAAGCTTCTACATGAGGTGATTGTTTATCATGTTCATGAGTAAAGGTCATATATGGTGGGATAATAGGTTTGGAAGAAGTTTCTTTATCCTGTCCTTGAATAACATCCTGAACAAGAGGAGGAGGTAAATCAAAGAAATCTTGCACATCCGCATCCTGCACTATAGCTTGAATCCCATCATAAGTACGGGAAGAGCGAGGATTAACAGATGGACAATCAAGTATCAGAATAGGAAGATTAGGATGAAGAGGAGGATTAATAGGATGAAGATTAGGATTAGGATTGATAGGATTAGAATGAAGATTGGGAAGATTAGGAGATAGTGTATCTAATGCAGGAGCATCCTAGGTGTAAGAGAAATCTTGCATCACCCAAAAATATTTTTGTTTTTGTTTTCAATAAGGGCTATCTTGTGCAGAGCTTCTATTTATGGAAACTTTCTATTTTTAGTAAGTTGGTCATAAATCTCAGAATGTTTTGATTTTACATGTGGAGGTTCATCTCAGTCATATCAGTCTGTTAGTAGAGTTTCATGGCTAGATCAGGTCTAGTTTTGAAGATATTGAAGATTCTCGGTATTGGCAGTAGGGTATAGAAACTTTGAACTCAGTTTTAAAGTCTTTAGAGGCCTCGAACGAGGTCACAAATTTGGGTGACAGGCACTTGCACAAGTCAAGCCTATAGAGCACTTCGTGGCCTTTCCAAAATGCGGTTATAATAGTCAATCGGGTCAACTGGTGATGACTTATGGTCTCCGAAAGTCAGGTCACCTGAAATGGTGGAAAATAATTTTCCTAAAAAATTTCTATTTGGGTTTCAAAAGTTATTTTGATCCAACTTTGATGTAATAAATTGAAAAATAAAATAATTCTAAGTTTGGTCAACCCTTAGGGCTAAATTTTTGGAACCTTCTTGGGCAGTGGAAAATGTCTATATTAAGAAGGCCCGCAGTGTAGTCTGAGGTAGTTCGGGACAGTTCTGGTAGTAGATCTGGGTATTGATTCAATGCTTTGTCCTAAAGAATATTGTAAGGGAATGCCCATGTGGCTTTGCATATTGTAATTCTGAAAGTTTGTAATTCCACATTTGTGGAGATAATAAGAAGCCAATTTTCTGTTCTTGCATATTTTTGTTGTTTCTCTATTTCTGTTATGTGCTTGTGGTATTAAGGGGAACACCCTTCATCAGTATCATCTACCAAATTCTTTACATAATCCAAAAGATGAATAAGGCTACCACATAAATCCCTAAGAAAAGTTTTAAATGTAGGTAGACTAGTATTAGTCAACTTCACAAAAGCATAAGCAAGAGTAAAGTGAAGGATCATCAATGTTATGAAATGAATAATACCCTCATAAACATCATATGCATTATAAATAGATGCTAGAAGAAGAGTAATAAAAAACATGATTATGCACCAAAACATCTTAACAATCTTCATGATAAATAAAAATGCAAGAAATATGTTTTGGGATTTTATTCAATATATAGATTTTTTTGAATTTTTGAAGTATAGATGCAAGAGAAAAATGTAAATCTAACACCAAAAAGAAAGAGAGTAAGCTAGTTGGGTTCACCAAAATGAATAGTGGCAATTTAGAATCACCACTATTTGTGTATGTGTGTGGGGAAAATGTAAAATTCACTCCTAAGTCCAAATTCTCAAAAGAGAGATCCAATTTGATCAACCAAGAGGTCAATACACAATTGAATCAATCTATGAAGAATACAAAAGAGAGAGAGAAACCCTATACTTCCCTATAGTTGGATTAAGCTTGAAATCTAAAATAATTGAAGTGCAAATACTAACCTTGAATTAGGGAAAATTTGGAAAATGTTGAATTATGGCTTCTGTATGAACTTTTTGAAGATTTTGTCACTCATTCTGGACTGGAAATGTTGAGACGAACAAAACCCAAAAATATTTTCTCCAAATTCACACAGGTCAACTTTGACCTTTTAAAAGGTCAAAGACCACATTATTTATTTGAAGTCCGATTTCGATTCTGTTCCCAAATCCTGAAAGACTGTAGAAAAGGGTATCCAAATTCACTCTCAGATCTGAGATTCCGCACCTATACTTGCAAGAAAAATGGTTTTGTTTCTTGTATGGGGGGTTTGCCTTGGTCAAACCCCCGTTTGGAATCAACCTTAATATTGAAATTGAAATAGGAGAATGCTAGCAAGTAGTAGAAATGAATCTAACAATGAAGCTATGCAATTCAATAGATATGCTAATGTATTTGGAATGTAATCAAATATATTGATATGAAAGCTTGAACATAACATTATCAAACCTCCATGATTGTATGCTTGAAACCCACCTTGAGGAAACAATGATATGGATCTTGAAGATAAACAAAGGATCTTGAAGGAAGATCACACCACCATGGTGGCTAGATCTAGGGTTTGAATGATAGATCTTGAATGCTTGAGCCAAATCCCTTCAATAGGTTGAATTCTTTAAATCCTTGATCTTCAATGGAGAACTTGGATGAAGAAGAAGACTTGAATGCTTGAATGAATGCTTGCTTGATCACCTTGAGAGCTTGAGCATGAAAACTTGATGTGAAAATGATAGAGGAAGGCCTCCTTTTATAGTGAACTAGGGCACATTCCTCTAGATGGGCCACCTTGAAGAATTAAATCCCAATTAGGTCCTCACCTTTAGAAAATATACCTTGATTAAATACCATTAAAGGATTTACTGTTTCAGAGCCTGAAACAACCGACCTAAAGGGGGAGAAACAATTTTTTCGAAAGTTAAATTATCGGCAAATGAGAATTTGAAATCCTGATGGGAAGGGGTCAAGGTCGAGGTTGACCTTGACGTCAGACCCTAACTTTTGTCAGGTTCTGCAACAGACATCCCAGAGATGCTAGAAACTTAGAAATTGATGTCTGAATAGGACCCAGTGTCAGGAACAGATAGAAAATCCTCAGAACGATGTGATGAAGGACTAGGAGGTCTCATTTCTGAATCCTACCTAGAAAATAGAGTCATGAAAGAGAGAAAAATCAAGAAATTCCTTAAGACCTTAACTGTAATTTCACCTAGAATGAAGAAATCAAGTGCAGAGAAGAAGTGGAAGACAAGGGAGAATGCAAAGATGTCAATCATGACCCTAAACCACTTACTCGGAGGGCTAAACGCTCTTAACATGGAAGTGCTTCCATTTTAAGATGATACAAAAACAAAAATACAATGTTCTTGCACACAATTTGAAAAACTCTCTTTGTTGCTGCTCACAATCAACTTAATGAAGAATAATAAAAATACTTTTATTTTGTCTATTTGTTGTCCAAACAATTTCCCAAAGAAAATTTCAAATTTCAAAGTCACCTACCAAATTAAATTCATTTGATAGTTGGAGCTGCACTTTGCAATGTTAGAGCCAACTAGGGATTTCATTCTCGAAAAATCTGCACAAATTTGGGCAACATTTACTCCCTTCTCTTCACTTCTCTTAAGCATCCATGTACTAATAACACATCTGTGATTTTCTATAAGAATATAGACTAAAATAAATTATATTTTTTCATTATTTTATCTTAAAAATTACTATATAATAATTAATATTAAATTATTATTATTATTATTATTTTTATTCTATTTTTGGTATTTTTATATTTCTTTTCAATTTTGTTCAAATCCTAAATTAGTGTAAAATTATTAGTATAGCACTATTATAAGTTTAGTTTTGTATTTGATAAAAGTAATTTTTTAATTAAAAGTACATCATTATCAGACTATTATATTTTAATCTTATATTGGTTCTTAGTCTTATTCTTATTTTAAATTCTCATAATTAATAACATAATTTTTATTTCATTTTTCATGCAATTAAGTGTTACAAATACATCAAATTAAATGCATGTAATTTTTATTGATGTTTTTCATTCATATATGAAGATAATTAAATTATAAATAAGAGAAAATAAAAGAACATTCTAACATTATAAGAGTTCGACAATTCATCGTTAAAATAACAAAAATTAATTACAATATACATTTTAAAATAATTACATATTTTATATATATTTCAGACAACAATTTCATTACAATGGGCTTGAAATATATGATTCAAATTCAATGGGCACCATTGCCTTCAAATATTTGCCCGCAAATTTAGATTTAAGACACTGGACTCCAACTCTATTCGCTTATTTTTAGAGATATTCACAAAGTACCTTTAATACGATGGAGTCAAAATACGTTGAGTATTAATTAAAAAACACATTTTTATTATGTTTAGATTTCTTAGAGATATTCACAAATCACCTTTCATATGACCATTAATAGAGCTCGTTTGCCAAGTCAAAACTTGTTTCGTATTAATAAAAAATTCGATAGGCTTATTCTGAGAGAAACATTGGCTGGATTGTAGACATATTATTTGTATATGGGTTCAATATGTTTCTATTTGTATATGGGTTCTATATGGTTCCAGACATATTAATTTGTATATCAACGTTAAGAATTAGACTTTCTCCACTATTAATCATCCTTTTGTAGAACCCATAACAGTAAGCTCTCGTTCGATTGTAAATTCAATCTGATTTGAAGTTATATAGTAACTGAAAGATTTAAGATTGGTAAATGTTCCACAGGAGATTTATAATTTTACAGTATTTTATACGAATTGTGTGAACTTGCTTTGGATGTACATTTGTGTCTTGATCATGAATGTGTCCTTATATTTTTTCTTAGTACTACTACATTCTCCGACACATACTTATCTGAAGTTTCTTATTTCTTGGAAACACAAACAAAATTCAATTTTTTTTGGATAATTCTACTCATGTTTGGTTTGTTTTGAAAGTTTGGATTGATCGAAATTCTATTTGTATCACGGAAAGTGTATTCACAAGTCTGTAAGTATTACTTCTGAATTAGCTTATGGGAACGCGCATTAGGTTAAAAAGAGATGTTTTGCATCTAGTATTTTTCTTGGTGTCATTTTATTATAAATATTTAGGTCATTATTAATAGAAAGGATATCAAATCTATAAACAGAAATGGTAATGAAAATTTATAAGAAAAATTAAAAAATGGTAATATTGTAATTTTAGTTTGGTAGCCCTTTTCCTTAGTGGATATTTATTGACATGCAACATGCATAAAATTTCCATATTCCAAACTCCCAATTGGGGCATGAATCCCATGGGCTCAATTGTCTAGGGTTTTGAATTTTAATTATTCTTTTCCATGGTACCAAGATTAATATTTTCGAGAGAAACTTCACTTTTATTTATCTTTATAATTGTTCACAATCTTGATGGTTCTTCAAAATAATATCAATATTCATCTCATTGATTGAAATTTCCATTTTTTGAGTTATCTTTAACTTGCATGACAGACCCTATTCTGTTAAACTGACCCAATCCCTATACTCGATCTACTTATACCTACTCATCAAAGTGGATGTGATATTTTACTTGATTTCAACACATGTATCTCAAGAATCTGAGGCTCCACTTTCAAAGAGTCGGATTTGATTAATTAATCCCTACGATTCAACTTTACTTTTCAATGTTGGTCTTCCTTTTGATATATGAAATATATTTGGTCTTTTTGTGTGAACTTTTATTTAATAGGTGCCCAGTGTAATAACTACCCTAAATATTTATTCTCTAATTATTTTCTTCCAAAGAAAAATCATTTGGAAAAATAAAAATAAAAATTTGGAAAAACAAAATATAACCTCATTAAAAGAACTCTTACAATAGATAGAAAGTCATTCAGAGCTTTCTATTTTAATAGTTTTTATAGCAAACACAAGCACAAATCTATTTCTTTGGAATCCATGTGCAAATTAAAAATTCAACAGTTATTGTCACAACCATGCATATAAAGTGAAAATGTTACTTCCTATGATCCTCTCCAAAATCTGCAATATCCTCTCCAAAATCTACAATATCCCTAGTTGATGCAGGAGCATGTTTAGTCTTTGAGAAATTTTGCATGAACCAAAAATATTTCCTATTTTATGTACCTGTATGTTGTTTTCATTATAACCATTTCGGTTGTTGGTTTCATGTTATGTAAAGTTAACATGATTTTGAGGACCTATTCATGAACATTCTCCTATGAGAGCATAAGGATTGGATGGATTTTGTTGAAGTTAGAGTTGTTTTACCTTGCTGCTGGAGTTGTATTTTCTTGCTTTCTACGTGTTGATTGTGCATCGTGTAGCCACTGATCCTTAATGAATCACCCTTTGTGAACTTAGGGTCTTAAATAGGTGCTAAAATAATATCCTCAACTAAGACCACAAATCCTAATTCATCAGGAGTTGGGAGTTATCACCGTTTTCCTCAAGTATCAATTTTTAGCCAGTTTCATGTGAAACATGGAGTTTTTCATCTTGCACAATTCTGTATGATGAAATGGGATCTTTATAAGTTATGAATATTTTCTTGGGTCATGTGTGGACCTAAATGTAACTTAGCATTGATTTTTGTTCAATCTTTCTTTAGTTTTGGTTTACTCTTCCAGGTTGGACCTATAATGTAATTAAATGCTTGATTGACTGACTTGTGGCTTAGATGGCTATATAAGGAGCCTAGGTTGATGTAGAAGAGTGGTAGGAGGATCATGATGAAGAGATATCATTAGAGAAAAAGATAGGATGCAAGATGAGATTCTGCTTTCATAATTTCTTTGTATATGGCCGCAACCCAGAAGCCCTCACAGCTGAACATGTTGACTGATTTATTCTAATCACACCTATTTGGTTTCCAGTTGCCTTGCCTCATATACATTGTGTTTTCATTGTTCATTTGAATTATATATTTCTTCTGTGTGTAACTATGAGTAGGGCATGTTTGTTGGTTCAAGTTGAGTTAGTTTGTTGGTTCAACTTAAGTCAAATATGCTTGAATCTACCCTCCCCTTGCATCATGTGGTATCAGAGAGGAGTTCTTTCTTATGGATTGGATCATGGAGAACCTTATTGGATTTGTAGGGTGGAAGATCTGAGATCTAACCTATAACTTGCAGAAGGTTATGATCTTTCTGGAACCTAATTGTAAAGATAGTTCATGGTAGAGGAAATGATAATTCTATCATGGATATGTTGAGGTATATTGCAACTAGGCTTGAAGCTGTAGAGATAGTCCAGAGAAGAGGCACACATTGTGAAGATGTTAGTGATGAAGAAGAGGCGGAACCTAATCCTGAACCTGAAGCTGAGCAGGATAAGGAAAGAATTTTGAGAGTTTTGTCTAAGGCTAACTCCAAAGCTATGGTTAAGTTGCTTGCTATGATGGAAGAATTGAGACTGATGCACTTTTGGATTGCATCTCCTAGATGGATAAATACTTTGAGTAAGAAGGTACTCTTGATAATAAGAAGGTTAAGCTAGTAGTCAAAAAGTTGAAAGGTCATGCATCTCTTTGGTGGGATCATTTGCAAACTGAGAGACAGAAGAGAGGAAAAGAAAAGATCAAGACATGGATGAAGATGCTTGGAAAGATGAAGAAGTTTCTTCCAACTGACTACCAAGTTAGTTTGATGAGAAAAATGAAAAATTTGAGACAAAGGAGCATGAGTGTGAAAGAATATACTGAGGAATTTTACAAATTGGATATCAGATCTAGACATGTGGATGATGAAGTTGATAAAGTGGCTAGATACTTGAATGGCCTGAGGACATCGATTCAAGATGAGATCTGTAATCACCTAAAAATGGACAAAGACAATTTAATGATAATTCAAAGAAAATCAAGTGAAATCAAGGCAAATCAAGGAAATAATTGAATCAATTGAATCACAATGCACAATTAGCCAATCAAAATGAAAATCAAGTCTTAATTTGATATCAATCAAAATTGAGAGCATTTTAATCAAATGCAATCAAATCAAAATACAATTAATTCAGTTAATTGTATAGTCTTGGATTAAATTAAATTCAACCCATTCAAGGGGTACATGGCTAAAATAAATCAATTAATAAAAATCAATTACTCTCAACAAACCCAAAAGGAGAAGAAAATCAATCAACTAATGAGATTAAAGGAAAGACATTCACATGGATCAAGCCAAATTGAATCTCAATCACTCAAAGTGAGAGAGAATCTTAGCCATCCATCTTGTCTACTTGTCCCAAGCTTTGAGGACAAAAACTTTGCTTTGTCTTCAAAGGGTGGAACCAAAGACTTAACCCCAACTCAACCATGATCAAACACAACTACACCCCCTCACATTCAGAAAATCTATAAAAGGAAGGCTAAAATCCTTCATAATTCATCAACCACCTATCTGAGAATTGCATCAAACCTCTTGCAATTTGAGTTTAGCAGAGCATTTAAGAGCATTTTATCATTTACAATGATAATTTTTAGCTTTAGCATTGTTTATTTCAATCAATTCTCATTCTAGAACTGTCATTAGTGAGAGCTTGCTGTGAACTTACTTCATTAACATTCTAGTTAGAGAGCCATAGGATGCTGAATTAGTCATTGATATTAGCTAATAGCTGCTCAATTATGGTTTTAATTTAGTTACTATTTCATTTATTGTTGATGATTAACATTAATTCTATGAAGATACATTTAGTTGTATACAAAATGGTGCCCACCATGGGGCACTAAGCCTCATTTCATCAAATTTAGCATTTGGATCATCTTGTATGCTTTCATTTTCTATTTTCCATGTTTAATTTGTAGGAATCAGGTAAAGTGTCACCTATAGCACATTTAGTCATGCCTGTGGCCAATCTGATGATGCCTACCAGCTCTGTATTGACTCCTATTTGCTGATTACTCACGCCTGGTTGATAATTCTACTTCTGTCTTAAATTTTTTGTTGTTTCCTAGAAGAAAAGAATTCATGCATCTAAGACAAAGTGTTATTGCCTTCACGTCATCCAGTTACGCCTTCCAGCTAAGAAGTGTCGCGGGTCGATAATTTGTTATTGCCTATCAGAAAGCTTTGCTCCGCAATTGATCTAACCAATCATGCTTAAGATCTTCCTTCTTATGCTTTTCATTAATTCAATATCACTTTGAGTTAATTCATTGTCACTTTGACAAATACTATTTACGCTTCTAAATAATTTTTTTACACTTACTTAATTTTTTGTGTCTCCTGCTACACTGTTAAGTGTCGCCTGATAACATTAAAGTTATGCCTACGAGCAATTTACTATCGTGTATTTGCTGGACAATGTCACTTAAAGTTTTCTATCATAATTTGTTCTCAGGTTGATAAATTTTTTTAATCTAATTCTCTGTTTTCATGTTTTGACAGTAAATGAATAGGCATCCAAAAGTATAGAAGCCAGAAGCTCGATTTAATCAAGAGGAGAAAGCACTTGCCAAGAAAATCAAAAGGGAGAACAAAGCACACATCAAATCTATCCTTGAGCTAACACAAGATGAAGATAGTCAGGTATATCAAAAATACCTTGTTGTAATTGAAGCTTATAAGCATAAATTTGTCTTTGAATTGGATCTTTAGCCCTTAATTCAAATTTTTGTTTGAAAGTTTACAATTAGAGTTCTCAAAATTCAGTTTATAAATCTTTGTGTTGTCAATTTTGATTTTGGTTTCCCCTCACTTTGATTGTTAGTGTTGACTAACTTGCTGGAGGATAAGCACATTGAAAGGAGCTATTGCCAAGGTGAGTAAAAAATGACAAAATACTCTCAAAAATGCCCCTAGCATTATGCTAGCTACAAGAAAAAGGTATTCTCCTAATCAAGCTTACATTTGATCAAATTGTGGCATTTCATTTGGATATAAGCTGGAAATAAGATAGGAAATGAATTTTACACTTCAATTCTAAGAATCTCCTTGTCAAGAGATTGGGAAAGAACAAACGTGTTTTTAAGTGTGTGGAACAAAGAAAGACAATAGGGATATGCTCTTCACTCTTTGAGTGAACCAAACTCCCAAACTTGTCGGCCTAAGTTCATTTCTTGTTTTCATATACATGCTAGAGCAATAGTGGGCTCGCCTCCCAAGTTTTCCTTAACGAGGCCAGTGAGAGGGACAACCCAAAGTGGGATACGTTCACTTTTGCCACGAGAATCCAACCCACTCTAAAATTAAATGCATGTATCCTTAATGGGGTCATGACAAACGGATTTTAATTTTTCAACCTTCCTCTAGTAGTCCTCATGGATTGTGCAAAATCGTACTTCGGTGCATGTGGGAAGCCTCCTTGAAGGATGAGAGATTGAAGTCTATTTGAATGGAATATATATTAAAACCTTGATAAAGTAGCAAAGACCACCTTGTAGAGCCATGTTTACGAACCAAATTTTGTGCTAAGGTAGGTGCTTAAAGTGCTTTCTTGTGAAATACCCATGACAACGTTCTACAAATCAAACATTTTGTGTTTAAGTGGGTAAAAGAAAGAAGTGAATGTGTCATTGTTCTATTTGAAAATACATACACAAGTGAGAGATATCCATTGAAAAGCATCTTACATTTTTAAATCTCCTCAATAATAAAATCAACAACTCTCATATCAAGGATAAATTCCAAAATAAACCCTTGTTGGATGCTGGTTTTGGCATAGTCACAAACATATAGAGGATCATTACCAGGTGATAGCACTATCTTTGCAAACCCAAGGCAAGAAGTAGAGTGTCAAAGTGAGTTCGAAGATCCTAACCAAGAAGAAATCTTCACAAATCTATTTGAACCAAGAATTGAAAAGATGGGTGATATGAATTCAGCCTATCATAATATCAATAATGCCAATTATAACACTAATGAGACACTTGAGGAAAGGGTTGAAAAAGCTACCCAAGATAATGACTTCCTAGAGGTCATGGAAAAATTAATATCTATAAAGATAGGGAGAAATTCTTCCTAAGCTTAGCACAAAAGGGGGTAAAGCTGCCCTACAATTTTGACATTGACCAACTTAGGAAGGATCAACACCAAGATGATCTTATGAACATCATGACTAGGAAGATTAAGCCCTTTCAAGAACAAATAGATACCATGAAGAAGGAAGCAAAACCTAAGGCCTTTTCCATAGAAGCTTTGTGTCCTTTTCCTTTCGACAAGAGCTGAGCAATGGTATCTTTTCCCTTTAATACTATCTTTCCCAAATATGATAAATACATTTAAGGGAATTTTGCACCCTAAGCATAGAGTTCATGCACAATGACACTTATCTTATGAGACTCTTCCCTAGAAGCTTAGGGGGGCCAGTAATGGAGTGGTTTTCAAAACTAACTACTGGAATAAAATCTTTTGAGGAGCTAGCCTCCAAATTCATAACCCATTACTCTTACAACATTGAGCATGAGATCACTATGCTCAAGTTATGTGATACTAAGAAAAAATATGGGGAGTCCTTTTTAGGATTCCTACAAAGGTGGAGGACCGTTTTTGCAAGGTACCCATGAAGTATCCCAGAGAAAGAGAAGATGGAGATCTTCACCAATAACTTGATCACTGAAATGAACTATCGATTGCAACTTCAATGTCCTCCAACATTTGAGAAACTTATTGAAAATGGAATTAATATTGAAGATGTCTTAGTCAAAAGAGGCGAGATTAAATTATTTAAAGACAACAAATCCAACAATAACAATAACAGCAGCAATAATAATAATTATGTTCCTAAATATTTTAATCAAGGGGCCAACAATCACAATGATAAATCAAAATCATGGAACAAAAGTAACAATAAAAATCTTGTGAATGATGGGGTTGTGGAGTCACACAACTTGAAGTCTACCCCTTTTATTTTACCTTATGGAGCGAATACTTCAAACAATGTCAATCAAACAAGTAAAGTTCCATATAATTCCAATAATTATAACAACAACAATTCCAACACTTCCAATAATAAGACTTGGGATAAGTCAAAATCAAACTCCAATTATAATAAGATGAAATTCACTCCCTTGGGTGAACCTTTGGAGAATGTACTAAGAACCTTGTTGGCTAATCAATTTATCATGCTACCAAACATATCAAATTATGAACCTGAAGTTAAACCTCATTGGTGGAATGCATCTCATCATTGTGAATACCACCGAAAAAGAGGTCATCCAACCAACGAGTGCATGAAATTGAAGCACTTAGTGAAAGATTTGATTAATAACGACATCATTCAAATTGAAGGACCTTGAAACAATGGGGATCACACAGCCTATAAGAACCCCTTTTTGAATCATGAAAAGGGGGAGTCATCCAATACAAATCAAAACCATAAAAAGGGTAATGATAAAGTGAATTTTTCCCATACTTATGACAACACCATAAATACTATAAGTGAAGAAGATCAAAGCATTTTTTGTAATAAAAGGCAAATCAAGAGAAGCATCAGCAAATGTGGTCACTAGGGCGCAAGCATTGAAAATTGTTATACCTAATAATACTCCTAAAGTGGTGATACCAAACCAAGCTTCCACATCATCATCAAAACAATACAACCTAGTTGACCAATTGCAAAGAACTCCCACTCAAATCTCTATTCTTGAACTGCTCAAACTATCACCAATCCATAAGGATATATTGGAAAAATCTTTGTTGGAAACCAATGTGCCTCTAAATTTGGAGGTAGACAAATTCCAAAACATGGTGGGGCATTTAATTGCACCTCATTTCCTATCATTCTCCAAACAAGATGATATGTCTCTTAATCATCCCCAAAATCTTCCCTTACACATAGAGGTGTTGATCCACAAGCATAGGGTGAAAAGAGTCCTTATAGACAGAGTTGCTAGCCTAAATATTTGTACCCTTAGCTTGGTAAAAGCCTTAGGAGTTTCTAAGGAGGCTATTGACCCAAAGAAAAAGATAACCATAAAAGCCTATGATGATGAAGAAAGAGTGTCAAGAGGAGTCATAGTTTTGCCCATAAGAGTTGGTCCTATGCAAAAAGAGACCATATGCCAAGTATTGGAATTCAAATTGACTTATAACATTTTGTTGGGAAGGCCATGGATCCATGAAATGTAGGCTATTCCTTCAACCTACCATCAATGCTTAAAATTCCCATATCAAGGGCAAGAAATAATGGTAAGTGGAGACCTTAATCCCTTCCAATATTGTAATAATGTCAAACCTATCAATGACTCATTGGTTCCACATAATGTTGAAGGGTCTATACCCAATCAAATGGAATAGGGCCAAAGTCCTAAAGACATCCCTTTGCTAAAAGGAAAAGAGAAGATGGAAGAAGAAATTGTTGTTAAAGAAACTCCCAAACTCATTAACCAATCTACATCGACTAAAGGAAAAGAGAAGGTTAATGAGAATGATATTAGTGAAGAAGAAAAAGAAGAATCTACCAAAGCTATTTCAAGATATCTTAAAGAAGCCCATTATCAAAAGATGGATAAAATGATGAACAACTTTAGTAAGTAATGCAAAATCAAACAGCAAGGAGTGGGTGAATACTCCTTATCCATGATGGACCTACCCTTATCACCAAAGTCCTTTGGAAAACCGCCAAGTCTACCTCATAAATATAATGAAAATTTTTTAAGGGCAAGTACATCATCTGCCATGAGTGAAGAGGATAATGAAATTCTGAATTGGTTATACAAGGATGAAGAATCAAGTGCTCACGTCAAACCCATTCAAAATATAGCCATCCCTACTCACCAATATGGAAAAGGTTTTGCAATCATGCAAAAGATGGGGTACAAAGTTCAAAGACCTTTAGGTACAAGAAATGAAGGGCTAATTGAACCCCTAGAATCCACATGGTGAGATTCCAAGTAGAAAATAGGTTTAGGATATCTTGAAGAAGGATATACACAAAAACACTATCCCAAATTGTATGATGAAATGCTACAATTAGAATCTCATAGTGAGGAGGATTCTAATGAATGGGAATGGGAGACTTTATCAAATGAGTCATGCCAAGACAAGGGTATTGATGTCATTCATACTTATGTGTCTACTAAAAATAAAGGGCTAATGGTGGAATCAACTCCAAATCAAGCATCTAGTTCTAGTCAAGAGGGTCCAAATAATGTGTCAAGCATAGAAATTGAGATAAATCAATGGGTAGGTGGACCACACATTCCTTCATGGAGACCTACTATGGAAGAATCAAATGCTAGGTTTAATCCCCACAAGTTTTATCCAACAGAGACCATAGTGGAGTCTAGTGGGGAGGATTTTGATCCTTCTTCTTTAGAGCATTTAGAGGAAGCCCATGTTTGAGATCTTCAAGATACAATGAATGAACCTTCCAAAAATGAGATATACATGTTAAGTCCAATCGAGACAAACCCAAGTTTTGACCCTTTAATTCTCATTCAGCCGGATCTAATTGAATGGGATGCCATTGAACCCGATACCTTGCCAACTTTCTTGAATGACAATACGCTATCCCAATACCTTCACGCGGTTGAAAATTCTTTTACCAAGGACTATCAAGAAGAAATGATCAAAGGGAGAATTCAAAATCTTAATCCAAGAAAAAATGAAAAAATAAAAAAAAATAGAAAAGGAAAAGAATCGAGTGTTGAAAACCACTTTGTGGCAACATTTGATCAAGAAAAAAACAAAGAAATAAAGGATGTTTCCAAAGGTGAAAACCCAACTAAGGAACCTATGGAAGGGAGTTTGGATTTTCTACCAAATCACTATGAAGAAAGGTCTCCAATTCTAATTGAGCCAATAGAAAAGATAAACATTGGAACAGAAACAGAGCCAAAGTTCATTCACTTAGCATCATCCCTATCCAGCAAAGAAAGAACGGAGCTCATTAAGTTCTTTAAGGAAAAGAAAGTTAACTTCATGTGGTCTTATGATGATATGTATGGGTTAGACCCAAATTTGATAATGCATCACCTCAATATAAAGGAAGGAGCTAAACCGGTCAAGCAAAAACTAAGGAAAATGCACCCTCATATAGCCTTACTTGTCAAAGTGGAACTAGAGAAGTTATTAAAGGTGGGGTTTATAAGAGCCATTGATTATGCACAATGGATCTCCAACATAGTTTCAGTATCAAAAGTGGATAATTCAATCAAAATCTACACTGACTTTAGAGACTTAATCTTGGCATGTCCTAAAGATGATTTCCCACTTTCGAGCATTGATGCTATGGTAGACTTAACAGCGGGCCACTCCATGTTTTCACTAATGGATGGATTTAGTGGCCATAATCAGATCAAGATAGCACCCAAAGACCAAGATAAAACTACCTTTACATGTGCATGGGGTACATTTTGTTGGAATGTCATGCCTTTTGGCTTGAAAAATGCCGAAGCGACCTATCAAAGAGCCATGACTACAATATTCCATGATATAATGCATATATTCATGGAATATTATGTGGATGACATACTAGCTAAGTCACATTCAAGAAAAGAACATCTACCTATTTTGGCAAAAAAATTTGAAAGGTTAGAGGAGTTCAAAGTAAGGCTTAACCCAAAGAAGTGTTCTTTTGGAGTTCAATCTAGTAAACTTCTAGGTTACATTGTATCTACCAAAGGGATAGAGGTTGATCTAGCTAAAGTGAAGTCCATAATGGGAATGGAAGTGCCTAAAACCATTATTCAGATGAGATCTTTACAAGGAAGGATCCAATCCATTAGGAGATTCATCTCTCAATTGGCAGAAAAATGCCATAATTTCAACCAACTTTTGCATAAAGATGCAATATTCAAGTGGGATAAAAAATGTGAAGAGGCTTTCAATCTACTAAAGAAATACCTCATGAATCCACCAATATTGATGCCTCCTATCAGAGGCAAGCCCTTAATCTTTTACATTTCAGCAATAGAGAATTCATTGGGAGCACTTCTAGCACAAGAAGATGAGAATGGAAAAGAGAAAGCAATCTACTACATAAGTAGAACCTTAGTCAAATATGAGATAAACTATACCTTTATGGAAAGGGAATGCTTTTTTGTAGTTTTTTCTTCACAAAAATTGTGCCATTATATGCTAGCCCACAAGATAAGACTCATTGCTAAAATTGACCCTTTGAAGTATCTATTATGCAAAATAGCATTAAATGGAAGATTAGCAAAGTGGGTGATGATCCTAAGAGAATTTGATACAGAATATGTTGATAGAAAAGTAATTAAAGGACAAGTTATTGTAGACCAATTAGTAGAGGCACCACTTAATGATGATCATCCTATACAAGTTGAATTCCCAGATGTAGAAATTGTGAATGTTGAGGCAAAAACATGGCAGCTCTACTTTGATGGTTCCTACACTCACCATGGGTTAGGAATAGGCATACTTCTAATCACACCTCAAGGCTCCACTATCCCTAAGTCATAAAAATTTCTATTTCCATGCACAAACAATATAGCAGAATATGAAGCCTTGGTTATTGGAATCAAGTTGGCATTAGAATGGAAGGTGACAGAATTAAAGGTATATGGAGATTCACAATTAGTCATAAATCAAGTCAATGAAGAATATCAGACTAAAGATGACAAATTGGTACCTTACAAAACCATGGTAGATAATCTCAAGAAGTATTTCATAATCATCACATTTGAACAAGTGCCGAGGGAAAAGAACAAGGCAGCAGACACCATGGCAACCTTAGCATCATTTTTGCAAATGCCTGATCAGAGTGATAGATATAAGTTCTTGGTAGAAGAGGTGATTCAACCCACGTATGACCCAACCCATCCTTACACCATTTTCCTACTTACTACAATCGACTCACTTTGGTATGGACCCATTTATACCTATTTGAAAGACCAAACACTTCCTATCAATCAAACCAGAAGCCAAAAGAAGAGTTTCATTAGAAAAGCTACTAAATATACTATAATTGTTGAAACATTGTATCGGAAAAGTCTTGACGAAATGCTCCTTAGGTGTTTAGAAGAGGAAGAATCAAAATTAGCCTTATGAGAAATTCACAAAGGAATTTGTGGATCACACTCAAATGGATTATCTTTAGCTAAGAAACTTCTTAGGATAGGATATTTTTGGCCTACCATGGAAAAGGATTCTTGTAACTTTGCAAAAACTTGTAAGAAGTGTCAATTTTACAAAAATTTGATACATGCGCCAGTGCAAGAACTTCATCCAATGACCACACCTTGGCCATTCTATCAGTGGGGTCTAGATCTAATAGGAATGATTCATCCACCATCTTCGAAGGGGCATAAATAAATCATAACAACCACATAATACTTTACTAAGTGGGTGGAAGCTGTACCCCTGTCAACTTCAACAGGCAAACAGATATCCTTGTTTATCCTAAATCATATAATTTGTAGATATGGCATACCACATGCCATTATAACGGATAATGCAAGGTATTTCAAGAATAAAGACATAATAGAATTGTGCAGATAATTTCACATGATACATCATTCATCTTCAATCTATTACCCTCAAGGTAATGCACAAGCCGAAGCAACAAAAAAAAACATATTAAAAATCTTGAAGAGAACGGTGGATAATTTTGGTAGAGATTGGCATATCAAGATAAACCCAACCTTGTGGATTTATAGGACAAGCATAAGGATGCCAACAGGGGCTAGACCCTTCTCCTTAGTCTTTGGAATAGAAGCAATTTTGCCTTTAGAGGTAGAACTTCCATCCTTAAGGATATCTATGCATGGATTGATAAATGAGGAAGACTATAGGGTGGCTAGGCTACAAGAACTAGAACTCTTGGATGAAAAATAGAAAGAGGCCTTTGATCACTTAAAGGTGTACCAGAATAGGATGTGAAGATCTTACAATAAACACATCAAGCCAAGGACATTCCAAATAGGTGACCTAGTGTTGCGTGAAAATCCCAAGAACCAAGCAGAAAGAGAGAAAAAAAGAAAGTGGGAAGCAAACTAGTTAGGACCATTTCTCATTGTTGAAGATTTTGGTACCAGCACATACAAATTATCAGATTGTGATGGTGAAGAGCTTCAAGAGCCCATAAATAGCATACATCTTAAGAGGTTCTATACCTATGGTAGATGAAAGAGTATAAAGAGTATCAGATGGAAAGCATCATATTTATTGTACATAATTCAAAAGAGATCTTAAAAATATTTAAAAAGCACAAAAGATCAAAAATAGTGGAAAATTGAGCATGAAGAAATGAAAAACATTCAAATATGATCCTCAAAAAGATGTTGTCTTAGTGAAAACCTAGCAAATAGGTGCCTTGATAATATGAAAAAAATTGAAAAAAGTGAAAAATACAAAAAAATTGAAAAAGAAGAAAAGTGCCTTGGTGAAAACCTAGCAAATAGGCACCTGGGTATCAAAAAAAGATAAAAGCTTTAAAAATAGAAAAAAGGGCTTGATCTATTCAATTGGTGAAAACTTGGTAAACAGGCACCATTGAAAGTCCAAGTCAGTTGCATACTTAGAAGGTCACCTTGTGAATATTGCATTCGCCAACATTTGTATACATTGCATAATAAACCCTCATAGTTGCATTTGCAAGTACCTTAAGATTTTGGTCACCTAATTGAAAAAATTGTCTTAAGTCCCATAAATGAAATCAATATCAAACTAGGGGCAATCTACTCTCAAGGAGAAAGGATTCATCAACAAGCTTTATTCAATCAGAGAATCAATTCATCATACTCGAAAGAGGAACACTTAATAATATCCTATTCCAATCTGAGCCAAAAATGAAAATTTGATCCAAGAACTTAAATGACCTTATCTTTTATCAAGATTAAAAATTTGAAATGGATGGAACTACATTTGAACTATGGATTTGAAAAACATGGCAAAAAATTTTCTAAGTGTTGGCTCAATTGATGAAATCATTTCTTTCTAGCGAATCAATGAAAGTTTTAGACTAGACAAGCTATGATGAAAGGATGATATTTTTCTTGATTTTTGAATGACTATCTTAAAATCAAAGTTTCAAATCATGTATTATTTGTCTAAGGATGTGATCATCAAAGAATCATCTAGGACTTGTACATAGGATAAAACAGAGATTTCTGCTTGTTTACGCAAATGTATACCTTGGCTATTTTGATCTTTAATATCATAATACCAACATTTGACTTGCAACATAGAATCCAACAAAATTGGTATTCACACTCTCATGATTGGCTTCAATCAGTGATAGTCATACCAAAGAGACCGATGGGAAAGCAAGGAAAAAGGAAAAAGTATTCATATCATCATAGTTGAACTAGTGATGATTGTACTTAAGAACGGGATCCAAAAATGCTCAATGATGATAATAAGCTCTAAATCTTGAATAATGATAGTTAGCTGCATACATGTTAGATTAAGTGCATTGTATATTTTTTTTTTCTTTTCTTAGCTTAAAATTGCAAGAGGGGAAAATGAAAGGAGAGGGTTCAATTGAAATACCATGATTCAAGATCCACAACAATGAAAATGAGATTATCTTTTGCATACATGCATACCATTAATCATTAGTCATTATATATAAATATCTGGAAAGGAAAAAAAAAAGAGAGAATCATAACTCATACATCATTTGCATACATGTAGTTATGGATAGAATTGCATACATTGGAAAAAATAAAAACATAGGATCATCCATATTCATATGATCATAAAATAATTTGCATGCATACATTGAAAAATAGAGAACATCAAATAATATTCATACATCAATGCATCCATCTATCTATATCATAAAAATAAGATACATTGCATCCACAACATAATTAAAGATAAGTGCATCATAAAACATCATATAGCTGCATATAAAGATAATCTCATAAATGAACTCATCAATAGAGATGAAGGAATAGATCATCATATATCATCAAAAGATGTGTCTCAAAGGATCTAGTACATCAAAGTATATCCAGATACAATATCATGAAAGTAGTGCATCAAAAGATCTGATCAATCAAGAAATAGGAAATGTGCAACAGAGAAAAACAATGATAATCTGTCATGAATCAATCATGATCCTATAGCACCAGAACCACCTGGATCTCTATCATCCTATGGAGGAGGAGCCTGAGAAGTGCTCACTCCACTCGGTCTCTAAAAAATCACTGCTAAAAGAAATTGTTGCATCAAGGCAGCAACCTAATCTAAATGCCCCAAAATAGTAGATATTTTTGTCCTAATAGACTGCATATCTTAGGCTAAAGTACCAATAGAGGGAGCATCTTGTGGACCCTGATCTTGTGGCTGCTAAGTTGGCTGTGAAATCTACTGTGCTAGAATCTACTGTGGTAGAATCTATGGTGCCTGATCCTACTGAGCATCATCATCCTGTTGTGCTAGGGAAACTCTCTATAACTGCACTAAAGGATCTAAATCCCTAGGAACCTTCCTAGCAACATCAAAATGAGCTTGTCTCTAAGCTCTCTATTGTAAATGAGCTCTATCCTATCTAGCAGATCTAGGAGGAACTATCTAGACCACATCAGCCTATATATCTCTTGCTCTACCTCGATCATGTCCATCCCTCACCCATCTTCTACATCCTCTATGTCTCTGATGTCTACCTCCACCACCACCACGCCCATCATCACCACCACCACCACCACCACCACATCATGCTAGAATAGGCTCAGTTGGATTTGTGAAATGAATAAACCTGTTTCGAGCCCACCAGTCTGCATACTCATGAGACATCTCGACATCAGCCATACCTGGTAACATCTCCCATCTGCAAAAAGCCATGCTAGTAATATGACCCATGACAAACTAAAAATCAATACAAGGGCCCCACATAGATCTCTTAGCCTATACCCGTGGATACAAATCATTTCCCTGAGGCATGTCCTAAGTCCTACCATACTGTCTGGAAACTCGACCAAAAAAAAACATCTCAATAACTGTATCAAACTAGCCAATTATCCAACGAGGAGCAAACATATATGGAAACTCATCATCATCCTCCCACCGACCCTCACAACCCAGGTACGGACACCATATCACCTGATCAAGATCATCTATCTAACGTCTCCAAAAATCTAGATGACCTAAATGATGTTGAATCACCATACTAGTATATAAGTAAGCATAAGGAAAACCACATGGCCGTCTCCTATCAGAAATAGGCCTGGTAATAGGAAGATGCTCCCAAATCCATAGCTGAAGGATGATAGCACCAACAGATAAAGAAGAACTCTCTCTATATACCACCTCATGAAGATCCCAATATAGCTGTGCTAGTACACAAAAACCCCAATCAAAATGTCGAGGCTATGCTAGTAAATCCTCTAGAATCCTACCCCAACCAATGGAAAAACCATGACCTCGTCGGTCAGGAAGGAGTAGACAACCAATCAATGCACCTAGAACTGCAAGAAATGTAGGAAAGGACACAAACTATGGCCATGTGATAGTATCATCATCAATCAAATTGTCCCTGAATACTCATCGGAAGATAGTAGAATCATAAATGGAATCATAGTAAATAATCTCTCCATGACAAGGAATCCGAAGCAAACGATACACATCCTCGGGCATGATCGTCATCTCACCATGAGGAAGATGGAAAGTATTGTGGTCAGAGTGCCAATGCTCTACCATGGCTATCAGTAGTCCATGGTTCAATTGGAACCAAGGAAGATCGAGAAGGAAACCTAAACCACAAGTCTCAATGACCCATAGCTCAACATCAGTCAGTGCCTGTCCAAGATCAATCACCCAGGATGTAACTGATCGGACATATAAAACATCAAGGCAAGCCTGTTTGGCACAAAAAAAAAAGAATCATATCAGTATAGTATATCAAGGAACATCTTAAGTCAATCAAGTTATTTTAAAAATTCATTTTCTCATCATGAGCATATCAACACTCCTAACTCTATATCATGAGGAAGGAAAATCATTGTTTTATTTCTCTACATCTTGAGAATAAAATATTAAAACCATCAACCTATCATAACAGATTGACAATTAAAATTCATTGGTATTACTATATGGATATCCTAATCAATTGTTTTGGACAAATATAACTGACCTAATCAAATGATGTAAATCAGTCATTTTGACGTATCAAATTTTTCATGAAAAAAGTCAAGTACAAAAGAACATTTTGAGAAAAATACTATAGGCGTGATTTTAATCATCGCAGGCAACATTTTTCTTAAGCGACACAAAAATCTTGACAGGAAACATTGCTTTTGTCTTACATGACAGAATAATCATAGGCAACACTAAAATAGCCTAAGCGATAGCTAATTCCTCATAAGCGACATCAAAAAGAGAGGGTTTCACAGGCGATAAAATACATGGAATTAGGTTTTTTTAACCTAGGTCTACACGTGAGTATTTCATACATAGGCGACAACAGAAAATTGATAAGCGATAGAAAAATGATCATACACGACATTAAAACCACGGATGCAACATTTAAAAGTTGTACGCGACATTAAAATTATACTACGCATGAATGGAATATTTCAAAGCAGTGTTTAAAATGGGAAATGCAATAAATGCTAATTAAAGAGAAATAAATGCAATATTAAGGTTTGAAAAGTACATACTAGAGCTTTATAATCAGGTGGTCTTGTGTATCTGCGACCTCTCTCAAATCGATGCTCTCGAATAGGCACAACCATCTTGACAATCCAAGCAGAACTAGAGCAAAATCATAGAAGTCAAAAGTGAAAATGAATAGTAAATCTAGGTTTTTCAACCTATTTAATCTATTTCTGACCTAATTTTGAGGAGAAAATTGACCTTGACCTATATTAACCTATTGCATTCACTGGGGCATATCATAATTGGTTTTTCAGAAATGAAAACATATCAATCAATTGATCATTTCGATCTATCTATCAAGAAAAGAACTATATGTTTCATTTCTGAGGGAGCATACCATCAGATAATCATATCAACATCATCAATAACATTAATGGAAATGAGAGATCAATCATCAAATCAAATCAAAAGTTGTTATTAGAAAATTTTTCGTAATCAAACATCAATCATCAAATTGAAATCAATCATCAAATCAAACATAATATCAAGATTAAACATCATATCAGGATCAATCAGCAAATCAATCATCATATCAAGAACAATCATCAGAGAACCATATCAATCAAGAGTTTCATATCAATCATACTGACATCAATTTAATATCGAGAATTAAAGGATCAACCATTGAAAGACCATCAAACAACATCAAAAATCGACTATCAACGAATCAGAACCTATTAATCAAGCAAGATCAGAGTGTTCTTTGAATCGACATGCTTCACACGTCAACTCAAAGAGGGGCATTTGTAATCACCTAAAAATGGACAAAGATAATTTAATGATAATTCAAAGCAAATCAAGTGAAATCAAGGAAAATCAAGGAAATAATTGAATCAATTTAATCACAATGCACAATTAGCCAATCAAAACGAAAATCAAGTCTTAATTTGATATCAATCAAAATTGAGAGCATTTTAATCAAATGCAATCAAATCAAAATACAATTAATTCAATTAATTGTATAGTTTTGGATTAAATTAAATTCAACCCATTCAAGGGGTACATGGCTAAAATAAATCAATTAAATCAATTAATAAAAATCAATTACTCTCAACAAACCCAAAAGGAGAAGAAAATCAATCAACCAATGAGATTAAATGAAAGGCATTCACATGGATCAAGCCAAATTGAATCTCAATCACTCAAAGTGAGAGAATCTTAGCCATCCATCTTGTCTACTTGTCCCAAGCTTTGAGGACACAAACTTTTCTTTGTCTTCAAAGGGTGGAACCAAAGACTTGACCCCAACTCAACCATGATCAAACACAACTACACCCCCTCACATTCAGAAAATCTATAAAAGGAAGGCTAAAATCCTTCATAATTCATCAATGACCTATCTGAGAATTGCATCAAACCTCTTGCAATTTGAGTTTAGAAGAGCATTTAAGAGCTTTTTAGCATTTACCTTGATAATTGTTAGCTTTAGCATTGTTTATTTCAATCAATTCTCATTCTAGAACTGTCATTAGTGAGAGGTTGTTGAGAGCTTACTTCATTAACATTCTAGTTAGAGAGCCATAGGATGCTAAATTAGTCATTGATATTAGCTAATAGTTGCTCAATTGTGGTTGTAATTTAGTTACTATTTCATTTATTGTTGATGATTAACATTAATTCTATGAAGATACATTTAGTTGTATACAAGATCACATATGTTAAAATAGATAGTGTAGAAGAAGCATACCAATTTTATTTGAAGGCAGAAGAGTAATTAACAAAAAGACATGATCAAAGACAGAGAGGAAGAGGTGGTAGATTTCATAGAAGTAGAGACAAAACTTATGGAGAAAGTAGTAGATCTGACAATGGAGTACAAGATAAAGGATCGAAAGATGAACCTACTAGTAGAAGAGGTAATTACTCTAGGGGTAACTATACTAGTTACTCTAGGAATAACAATAGTGGGAAAAGAGAAGAGAAATCCTGGTTTAGAGGTACTTGTTACAAATTTGGTGAAAAAGTACATAAAGCCTTTGAATGTACTAACTTTGGAAAGAAGACTGGAGGTAATGGTAGAAACAATTTGGCTTATGAAGAAGTTGAGGAATTATCTAATGAACCCAAACATAGTGAAAACTTGATGCTAAGAAGGATCTTGTGGAATGAAGAAGCTGATGAGGAACCTATATTGAGGAAAAGTTTGTTCAGAACCAGATGTAAGATCGCTGATAAATGTTGCAAGGTAATCATTGATAGTGGAAGTTTTGATAATTTGGCACCCAAAGAGCTGGTTAACAAGTTGCAGTTGCCAAGATTGGGACATCCTAAACCTTTAGCATATTGCTTGGATCTAGAATGAGCATAAACTACTTGTAAGTGAACAATGCCTTGTTAAATTCAAAATTGGGAATTATCATGATGAAGTCTTGTGTGATATTATGCCTATGCATTGTTGTCCTATTATTTTGGTTAAACCTTGCCAATATGATAGGAAATCTTTGCATGATGGTAGATTTAATCAATATACTATTTGGATGGATGGGAAGAAACAAGTATTGTTGCCTTTAGTAGAAAATTTTGATGAAGGTCACTGTCCTACGATCATAGTATGCTTGGTTGATGGTAAAACATTCACAAGAGAAATGAAAGAATTTTTTATTTTTTTTCTTTAATTCCAAGGAAAACTGAGAAAAAAGATGAGTTAGAACATGCACCTAAGGTTAAACCTTTGTTGACTGAATTTCATGACATCATTTCTGATAATGTACCTGATGTTTTTCCTCCTATGAGAAGTCTAAGTCACTATATGGATTTTATACCTGGAGCTAGTTTACCTAATAAGTCACCACATAGGTTGACACCTGATGAAAGTACTGAGTTGAATAGACAAGTACAAGAATTTCTTGAGAGAGGTTTGATTAGGGAAAGTTTGAGTCCTTGTGCAGTACCTATTGTGTTATCACCAAAAAAGAATGGAGAATGGAGAATGTGCACTGATTCTAGAGCTATAAACAAGATAACAGTAAAGTACACATTTCCTTTTCCTAGGATGGATGACATAATGGATAGTTTGAGTGGAGGAAATTATTTCACAAAGATTGATTTGAAGATTGGTTATCATCAAATTAGGATTAGAGAAGGAGATGAATGGAAAAATTCTTTTAAGACTAATGAAAGTTTGTATGAATGGTTGGTTATGCCTTTTGGTCTGACTAATGTACCTAGTACTTTCATGAGGTTGATGAATGAAGTTTTGAAAAGGTAATTGGGTAAGTTTGTGATTGTATATCTTGATGACATTTTGATATTCAATAAGAGTAAGTCATAACATCTTGAGCATATTAGACAACTATTGCAGAGATTGAAGGAAGAAAAGTTGATTAATTTGAAGAAATGTTCATTTATGAAAGAGGAGATTGTGTACCTTAGTTTTGTAATTTCAGCTGATGGATTGAAGATGGACCCTAATAAAGTGATATTTATACTTGATTGGCCTACATAAGAGAATTTTGGAGAGGTAAGTGTTATACACTAAGTTTGCTCCCTTGTTTCAACCTCTCTTGGTCTTGATAACCTAGTATAACATGGGAATCATCTCCAGGTGTGGGACCTATGCTAACTGAGATGAGACGTCTAGGTTCTAGGCTAGTTCCTCTTGGATAATCACCTTAATTTGCTTCTTAATAGGAAAAGTAAACTTTGGAGGGAAAGGGATAGAAGGAATGCTTGGAAAAGGAAATGACTAAAAGCAAACTACCTACTAGGTGATACACCAAAATTAGGGTATGAATTGTAGCAAAGAGGGATAGAATCAATGAAAGGCTTAAGTCTAGTAGGTCACAACTTACTGAATAGGCTTGCATAAGTGTTTCATAGGAGGGCCTGAACAAAAGACAACAACCTATGACCTACAAGTAGACATTCACTTCTGCAACTCGGTGTAGGATTGAGACAAGACTATTAGGGGGCTGAAGTATACCCACAAAACATCTAAATCAAATAAAACACAATAACACACACAATTACAAAAAGTAAGAGGGATCAAGAACCCTAAGTTTTCATTGAAAACATGCATAGACCTTAATTCATTAAGAGATGATTCAGACATGGAAGCATAGGGACATGAAGAATTGTCACAAAATACCTCTGCAATGTTTGAATAATCAATGGGAGATTACAAAGAGTAGAAGACCAGAGGGTAGAGAAGCTACCATGGATAGCCTTCTCAGAAAGGATGACTTTCTTTCAAAAGTGGACTCTCTCCTTTACAAAATGTGAAATCTCTGAGCACTAAGGCTCCAAAAAATTAACTATATACATCTCCTACTTGGCACATAGGCTAGAGTCAAAACCTAATTAGGGTTACATAGTTTTACAATATAATAATCAAACCCTAAAGGTACTGAAGACCTATCATGAACTTCTAAGAATGTCTAGCTGATCAGAGCATATCCTTCTTTGCATGTTGATCCTTCTATACTGAACTCACCTGCAAACACAACCACCTCAACTCATCTACCCACCTGCAACTCAGCCTTTCCATGAAGGCTCACAATCTGATCTTATTTCCCTAAGTAACAGTACTGTTCAAAGGTGGCGTCAACTCTTCTAGCACCTCCTACCATGAAAACATGGCAAAGGACCCTACAGACGTCAGCTATTAGTCACTTCTATCATCTTCACAACCAAAACCATCCTGAGACTTTATTTAATGAGCTACTCGACGTCGTGCATGGCCGAAAGAATAGAAGAATAGAAAAATCCTCACAGAGATATTCAAATTAAAATCATAATGGCTAGCGGGTCTGAAATTAAAACATGAACGTCGATGAGAAACCCTTCTTAGAAGATGAATGGCTACGATGCATTTGAAAATAGTCATGAACCTCCTTGAAAAGTCAATGTCCACCTCAACACGCTTGGACCAATGAGAATTGAGCATGTCAGCACACCTGTCATTTTGGCCCCACCTTGAGCTTTTCCTTCTTAAGTCATTCGGTGACTACGCGACCGAAGACTTTTCTCTTAGTCACGAAGAACTTCTCATAACCCCGGTCTAGTTAAGCGACTATGTGAACAAAGTGGTTGCTGAATTTCTAAGTCTTTCGGCTAGCCCTGGTTAAGTCCAATGAACAAGACAGAACCCCTATTCACTGATTTGCGGAACCTTGCTAATCCTGGGCCCATTTGCCACTTGGCAATCTTTCATTTGCCCCAACTACTTTGTAGACATACACCTCAGCATCTCTCTGACATCAGACCCACTAGGGGCAAGATTCCAATCTAGCGATGGGTGCATGATCTCATGTGCCTCGAATATTCCTTCTGATCATGTGCTAGCCATAGATCCTTTTAAAATTGGGACCCCATTGACACACGGTTCCACCTACAAATCCTCATCGGCACATGTCAACCAATCATATTCGAGCAAGTCAGCAACATGCAGCACTAGCCCCACCTAACATTCATCCTTACTTCAACCAATAAGAAGATGGCATATCACCCTGACTTGGCCTTGGAACCACTGACAGGATAGGAAGACTTGGCAAATCTGACAACTAGCGCAAGATCTCATGTGTCAGAAAACCCCTTCGTGAAGATATGCCAGTCGTCGATCCTCATCCTTCTTACATCCTTGCAGAGACTTTGACACGGATGCATGACAAATCCTAGTTATCGCTATGTGGACCAATAAAAGATGAGCACATCAGCAAACGAGGACCCACCCACAAGGCTCTAACAATAAAGTGAAATCGACGGTCGGTGTATAATCTCATGGCTCTGACACAACCCATGAGATCATGCACCAACCATAGGATTTAAAAGGAACATAGTCTATCAGGCCCACTCTAACAAGGTTACACATCACAATCCTTCAGCTAATCAAAAGCTTCCACATAGGACAACATGGCAATGGATCCAGTAAAGCTTTGAAGCACTGCAGACTTGGAAGATCCAATGTTTGGCTTAAGATCGCATGGGTCTGAAAAAGGCTATGCGAAGATACTCTAGCCATTGATCTTTGTAGTTGGGACCCCCAGTTATCTAAGACCATCGAAGAACTTAATGATTATGTGATCAAGGAAATGTTAACTATTCGCTAAGTCGCCGGCTATTACACGGTCACCATGAAACATTAAGCGACTGAGAGAATCATTGCAGTCATTGAATCACCAGATGGAAAAGGTAACCGTTGGGGAAATAAGAGAAGATGTGACCAACCAATAGGATAAAAGCACACATGGGTATTGGGGAGTTTTAAGTGACCGATAAAGTCACAATGAATTAAAATAGGTCTTAGGGTTTTTGAGGGTTTGGCCTACAATGACTAGTTTTATGAATTTTTTTTTACCCACAGACTAGAGAGTTAGAAGATTTGTAGAGGCCAGAAGACAAGTCGTAAAGCCATGAAACTTTTAGGGGTGCTTGGCCAAATTTGTATAGAATAGGAAAATTAGGGTAACATTTTGGTGATTTCTGCTAGATGTCAGCCTGCTAGACATGGAAAACTAGTGGCCTTAAAACAATCAATTAGGCATGGGGTCATCAAAAATAAAAAAATTCTCATAGGGAGATAGAATTAAAGTTGTGCTCGGGCCACTTCTTGGAAAAGGAAGCTAACCTAAAAAGCAACAATAGGAAGTAGGGAACAAAAATAATTACAAAGATTCACAAGGAGGGGTTAACCTCAAAATAGGGCTTCAAGTGGAAACCATTCACTGAGATTGGCAAGGCAAATCCTTCCATATTTGATAGTTGAAAAGCATTAGGGCCCATGCACTTTATGATAACAAATGGTCCACCCCAAAAGGAGTCAAATTTGGTATGTCTACCAGGCTTGGATCTGAACTCATCCCATTTGAGGACCATGTCCCCAACCTTGAAATTTCTAATCCTGGCTCTTTTATCAAAGTTCTTCTTTGTTTGATTTGATGGAACTTCATATCTTTCATGGATTTGTCTTTGAGTTCTTCTAACTCCATCAACTGAGCATATCTAATCTATAAGGGATCTCTTTCTTCAAATAGGGCATACTGAGTAACCAAGTCCAGAGCTGGCAATTCAACTAAGATAGACAACTTGGCCTCTTTTCCATACACCAACACATAAGGAGAGTTTCCAATAATCCTCTTTGGGGTGATTCTATCTAACCATAAGGCAGACTTGAGTTTAGTATGTCAATCCCTCTGATTGTCTTGCAGAGCTTTCTTGATTATCCTAATCAAATTCTTGTTTGTTGATTCTGCTAAGCCATTTCCCTAAGGGTAATAGTTTGAACCAGTATTCAAATAAATGCCATTCTTGACTGCTGACTCTGAGACTTTGAGGCCTGTGAATGCCAATGCATTATCTAAAATTATGGAGTCTGGAGTGCAAAACCTATGAATTATATCATCATACAAACTTAAGACAACACTCTCATTCTATTATTTTAAAGAAATTGCTTCTATCCATCTGGTGAAGTAATCTGTTGCAGTGATGATCCACTTGTGTCCTGCACTAGATGGAGGATTGATCGTGCCAATAAAGTCTATACCCCACTTCATGAATGGTTATTTTGTCCTGATTGGTTGTAGGGGCAAGGCTGCAAGCCTTTCTTTTCCTGCAAACATGGCACACTTCATGCATTTCCTCACATACTCATGACTATCCTTGAAGATAGATGGCCAATAGTATCCAGCCCTCATGATTTTAAAAGTAGTAGTCCTAGGAGAAAAGTGACCTCTAGAAGGTCCATCATGAAACTCAAATAAAACATCAGCTATCTTTTCTGAATCAATGCATCTTAAAAGGACACCATTTTGGTCCTTTCTAAAAATAATTTCATCTATTAGCACAAAAGGAATAGATTGTAACCTATAATACCTTCTTTTTGCTAAATCTATGCCTGCAGGACATTGTCATGTCTTCAAGTAATTGATCATATTAGGTAACCAACTTGTTGCCTTGGCTTGTTCTACTATAGAATGCACCAGTAGAGATGCATCTATTTGCTCTGATTTCTTTGAACTTTCATCCTCTACCAAATGCTCACAAAGACCTCTTCCTCTAACCAGCTTGGTAGTTTGGATATCTATGTCATATTCCATCACCTTGGTGATCCAACCAGCTCTTTTCTCATTTACGTCTTTGGAAAGCAAAAATTCTTTGACACTTGGATGAGTAACTTTCAAGTTTACATTGCTATGGGTCAACAAATATCTAAACTTTTTAAGACTCTTTACCATAGCAAGTACATGTTTCTCTACAAAAGAGTATCTCTATTCATACTCCTCTAAACCTTTTCTAAAGAAAGTAATAGGTTCCTCCAAAACATTTGAATTTTCTTGAGTCAGCATTGCAGATATAGCATCATGACCCCCATAAGCATAAAGGATAAAATATTTACTAAAATTTGGGTTTAGGAGAGAAGGGGCTTCTGTTAAGGCCTCTTTGGTAGCTTGGAAATTGACTTTCCCTTCTTTGGTCCAACTAAAAGCTGAACTCTTCTTCAACATGGTCATCAAGGGCTTTAGTAAATCTGCAATGTTAGGCAAGAAACATTTGACAAAGTTAATCTTTCCTATGAAAGATTGGAGACTTTTCTTATGATGTGGTGGGGGTAGCTGTAGGATAGTTGAAATCCTCTTAGGATCTATTGTAATTCCTTCTTTGGATACTACATATCCCAACAATGTTCCTTCATGAATTGCAAATACACACTTCTTGGGATTTAGAGATATCCCAAATCCTCTACACCTTTCAAAGATCTTCCTCAACTATTTGATGTGATCTGTTGCATGCTAAGAATAGATAGTTATGTCATCAAAGTAGACCAATACAAACTTGTACATTAGGCTCTTAAAGGCCATATCCATTGCCTTTTGAAATGTAGCACCCACATTTGACAAACCAAAGGGCATCTTTTAATAAGCCATGGTTCCCCACTTGGTCGTAAATGGAAGTGTGTATTGATCCTCTTCATTCACTAAGATCTGATTGTATCCTAAATAGCCATCCAATAATGAAAATCTCTCCAGATCCAGAGACACATAGTAAAATTTGTTCCATGGAGGGCAATGGATGGCGGTCTTTTAATGAGGCCCTATTAAAATCCCTGAAGTCAACACATAACCTCAGCTCCCCATTCTTCTTCCTGGCAAGAACAAGGTTGGAAACGCAACTAGTATGCTTGATGGGGTAGATGATACAACTTTCTATCAATTTGAGCACTTCCTTATGCATAAGTGGCTCAAGCTTGGGATTAACAGGCCTTTGCATTTGCCTCACTGGTTTGGCATTGGGTTCTGATTCAATAGTGTACTGAGAAAGGGTAGGGTCAAAACCCTTGAGGTCTTCATACTGCCATGAAAACACATCACTAAATTCTTTGAATAATTAGATGTAATCCTTCTTTTCCAAATCAGTGTTTACTTTTCCAAATTGTAAGCTCCTACCTGGTTCCAACTCTAATTCAGCACAATGTTCTTGTTGAACTACTGGGCCAGCTTTGCTTCTCTTAACTTCATCATCCTTGTTGAAGATAGTCTCTAAGGTGACAAGACCTCTATGCATCTTATTGGATTTAAGTTGTATCACCTGATCACCATAGTTTTGTGATACCCTATCCTGATTATGCTCTAAAAAAAGACATCTTCTTCAAACAAGAATTGTAGAATTTGTTCATCATTGTCAAACACTTGCCAATTGACATCATTATCAGAAATAGAGGGTCTGACAATCACTTTGATATGTTATTGATCTATTTCTTTTGAAATGCTATTTGGAATATCAAACTGAGATCCAACAGTAGCTAATCTATCTGCATTTTGATTTAGCTTCCTGGGGATAGCAACAATGTTGAAAGCACAAAAATCTTCAATTGTATCCCAAACTCTATGTTTGTATGCTTTCAAAGTGTCATTTTTAGTTGCAATTATCCCTCTTACTTGGCTGACAACTAACTCACTATCACCATAAAATTTTAAGGCCTTAAGCCCTCTTTTTCTAGCCCACTCTAGTCCATTTACAAGGCTTTCATACTATACAGTGTTGCTAGTGCAGGAGAAACTACATCTAAAGGCTATATAATACCTTTCTCCTTTTGGGGATACTAACATAACACCACCACAAGAACCATGTCTACTTCTAGCTCGATCAAAAAATAATTCCCAAACCTGATTACTTTGATCCTCAGAATCAGTGTCTTCTTTGAGAAGGGTTGGCTCTATGGATCCACTTTCTTGTATTTGATAGCTTCCCAAACCAAAATCCTAGATAAGATTTTCTTGGGCCTCTAAAGCTCTTTCATCTAGAAGAATATCATGGATACTTTCTATCTTTGTGCTTGCTTCAATAATGGTTTGGAAGTCACTGTCATCAAATATAGAGCAATTTACATTGATGGTATTGGACACATATGGTTCTATATGGTGTGCTACTAATGGTTCTGACTTAATGGTGACCTTGGTACCATATCTTGTATGAAAAATCATGTGAGACCAATCAGAAGATAGATACCCTCCTATCTTGGCTGTAAACTCCCTTGATAAACATATGGCAAATAAGAAAGGGAGATCTATGATATATATATCAAGGAGGATGGAAAAATTAGGACTAGCATGAAGGATCAAATTGGTATCCTTGGCCACACCTATAGTATTGACTAAGGATCCATCAAGTTGTGTAACCTTCTTTTGGAAGGGCTCATATTTTAATCCTAATTGGTCAGCTACTTTATTGGGCAATACAGTACTAGTAGCTCCACTATCTACCATACAATTATGCACTAAAGATTTTCCAATGATTAAAGCTACATAAAAGGGAGGTGGCTTTGAGTTCCTACCTTGCATAGTAATGGCCTTGGAGTTGCTACTTGGAGCCTCCTTTTCTTGATCAGTGTTAACCAACACTAGCTTTGTAGCTTCTTTTGCAAGTTGAGGAGTTGTTACTTCAGTCATGGCCTTCTTCAAAATTTCAGGTTGTCCTAGAAGAGCCAAAGAGTCCCACATGGACATGGTAATGTTGACCTTCTTCATGTTGTCTACAATATTGAAAGGTGTCACCATGTGTACTCTTGGTTGTGCCTTTACCATGATGGGCTCCACTTCTTTAGAATGTTGGCCTTCCTTTCTTGTGATGACAGGAACCTCCTTAGGTGTGATGGGATTAGCTTGCTACAGTGGCTCTGTAGATGTAGTGGCTTTGGCATTGGAATCTACTCTTTCCATGTCTTGAGCTCTTCTCTTTTCCCTTGTATAGGCAAAAAAGGAAACTTCATCATTGACTCCATTGAAGTCTGGTTGCTCCCAATTAAAGAGAGTAGTCTCATGCTCTTGTGATTCTTGTTGAGGCACTGACCCACTAGATGAAGCCTCTGATTGAGCTTGTGAGGCATTTTGAACCATTAGAGCTTGGTTCATCCATCCATTTGAACATGTAGCCTGATTGTGAGGTTGATTACAAGGAAAGAACCATTCATTATCCATAACCACATTATTTTGACTAGGAACCATATCCCTAACCGGATTTCTAGAATTGAGAGGTGCAGGGTTATATGGTTGGAATGGTCTTTGATTAAAACTTTGTCTTTTTCCTTGATACCCTCCATGGTATGGTGGCCTATTTTGTTGATAAGGCTATCCTTGATTTTGATATTGTTGATTAGGACCTTGGCCTTGTGGCTGAAAAGGTGGTCTGATTCCTTGACCTTGCTTCTTTAGATTTGTTACTTCTTTAGTCAAGTTCTGCAACAAGTTTGTCATTTCTTGTTGACTGCTTTGTTGGCTATTATTTCTCTTGTAACTCTTGAGAGAAACTAGTTGTTAGCTCTTGACCACTAGTACTAGCTTGAGGTACTGATATGGTGGGAATAGGGGTAAATGGGGGTACTTGGGCAGGTGCAATGGGCTAAAGGCTAGGAAAGATGGGCATTGGTGGCCTTCTAGCAATCATGCCTGCTTGGATTAAACAATTTTCAACCCTGATAGCTATGTCAAAAGCTTGGGGTAAAGAAGTACCACTCATAGACTAGATCATGATAGAAATTTGACCATTTAAACTTTTCAAGTAATATAGGAAAGCATGGTTAGCTGATGTTCTCACAAAGACTAGAATTCTATTCCATGTTTTGAGGAATCTACTATTGTAATCTATCATTTTCTCTTGAGGGTCTCTCTTAATGGTTGTCAACTGCTCTACTAGAGACAAGTTATCTGATTTATCCTCAAAATGCTTACTTAATGCATTTCCTAACTCATCCCATGAAGTAATGGAACCAACAGTTAGAGTTCTAAACCATTCAAGAGCCTTACCTTTTAAAGAGGCTGCTAATAATTTGGTGGCCACATCTTCTTGAGTTATGTTGTGTATGCTATAGATGGTGGTCACATCTCTTATGTGTTCAAAAGCATTTGTTTTCCCTTCACCTGTGAAATTAGGTACTCTCTTAAGTGCCACCAAGGGGACATCATGATGTTGAGCAAATACCAAGGGACTTCCTTGGTTGAATGGTGCAAAGGCAAACTGCCTAGACATTGCAGGAGTTGGAATATGAAGATTAACAACTATGTGAGCTGTATTTGCTGTTGGATTTGAATCTTCTTCTAGATCTCTGGTTAGAGATCTGCCTCTTCTTTTGGAATGAAAGGGAAAAGGTCTCCTTTCTATAGTATCAGGAGGTGTAGACTAAACTCTCCTTGCAGGGGATGTTCTTTGAGTTGAGCTACCCTTGTGACTTCTTTTTGAGGGCAACTCTAAAAATGTAGTAGCCTTTGAGCTCCTAGTCTCAATCTTTCTCATAAAACTTAAACAAGCTTGGACTGGATCTTTGAAATTAGTGGAGTCGTGAGATATACTTGATAGAACAACTTCTAAAATCCTATATTATGCAATCTATATATCAGAGATAACATAATCTTCAAACAATGAACTTCTTTTGTAGTCCCATCGGGCATGCCAGAATTGTTATACAATAAGTTTGACCCTTGTTTCAAGCTCTCTTGGTCTTGATAACCTAGTATAACATGGGAATCATCTCCAGGTGTGGGACCTATGCTAACTAAGATGAGACCTCCAGGTTCTAGGCTAGTTCCTCTTGGATAATCACCTTAATTTTCTTATTGATAGGAAAAGTAAACTTTGGAGGGAAAGGGATAGAAGGAATGCTTGGAAAAGGAAATGACTAAAAGAAAACTACCTAATAGGTGATACACCAAAATTAGGGTATTAATTGTAGCATAGAGGGATAGAATCAATGAAAGGTTTAAGTCTAGTAGGTCACAACTTACTGAATAGGCTTGCATAAGTGTTTCATAGGAGGGCCTAAACATAAGACAACAACCTATGACCTACAAGCAGACATTCACTTCTGCAACTTGGTGTAGGATTGAGACAAGATTGTTAGGGGGTTGAAGTATACCCATAAAACATCTAAATCAGATCAAACACAATAACAGTCACAATTATAGAAAGTAAGAGGGATCATGAACCCTAAGTTGTCATTGAAAACATGCATAGACTTCAATTCATTAAGAGACGATTCAAACAAGGAAGCATAGGGACATGAAGAATTGTCACAAAATACCTCTGCAATGTTTGAATAATCAATGGGAGATTACAAAGAGTAGAAGACTAGAGGGTAGAGAAGGTACCACAGATAGCCTTCTGATAAAGGATGACTTTCTTTCAAAAGTGGACTCTCTCCTTTACAAAATGTGAACTCTCTGAGCACTAAGGCTCCAAAAAATTAACTATATACATCTCCTACTTGGCACATAGGCCAAAGTCAAAACCTAATTAGGGTTACATATTTTTACAATACAATAATCAAACCCTAAAGGTACTGATGACCTATCATCAACTTCTGAGAATGTCTAGCTAATTAGAGCATATCCTTCTTTGCGTGTTGATCTTGCTATACTGAACTCACCTACAGACACAACCACCTCGACTCATCTACCCACCTACAACTCAGCCTTTCCATGAAGGCTCACAATCTGATCTTATTTAATGAAGTAATAGTACCGTTCAAAGGTGGCATTGACTCTTTTAGCACCTCCTGTCATGAAAATGCAGCAAAGGACCCTGCAAACACCAGCCAATAGTCACTTCTATCATCTTCACAACCACAACCATCCTAAGACTTTATTTCCTGAGCTACCCAATGTCTTGCATGGCTAAAAGAATAGAAGAATAGGAAAAC
Source organism: Chamaecyparis obtusa (assembly GCA_027943335.1). NCBI lineage: Eukaryota > Viridiplantae > Streptophyta > Pinopsida > Cupressales > Cupressaceae > Chamaecyparis > Chamaecyparis obtusa. The sequence continues at coordinate 575,327 of BSBK01001633.1, forward strand.
CCTCGCAGAGATATTCAAATTCAAATCATAATGGCTAGTGGGTTTGAAGTTAAAACATGAATGTCAATGAGAAACCCTTCCTGGTAGATGAACAACTACGATGCATTTGAAAATAGTCATGAACCTCCTTGAAAAGTCAATGTCCACCTCGACACACTTGGACCAATTAGAATCGAGCACTTCAGCACACTTGTCATTTTGGCCCCACCTTGAGCTTTTCCTTCTTAAGTCATTTGGCGACTACACGACTGAAGACTTTTCTCTTAGTCATGAAGAACTTCTCATAACCCTAGTTCGGTTAAGTGACTACGCGAAAAAAGAAGTCGTTGAATTTCTAAGTCTTTTAGCTAACCCTGGTTAAGTCTAGTGAACAAGAGAGAACCCCTAGTCACTGATTCACAGAACCTTTCTAACCCTGGGCCCATTTTCCACTTTGAAATATTTCATTCACCCCGACTGCTTTGTAGGCATACACCTCGGCACCTCTCTGACATCGGATCCACTGGGGACAAGATTCCAATTCAGTGGCAGGTGCATGATCTCATGTGCCTCAAATATTCCTTCTGATCATGTGCCAGTCATAGATCCTTTTAGACTTGGTACCCCACTGACACATGGGTCCACCTGCAAATCCTCATCAGCATAGGGCAACCAATCATATTCGAGCAAGTCAACAACACGCAGCATTGGCCCCACCTGACATTCATCCTTACTTCGGCCAATAAGAAGATGGCATATCACCTTGACCTGGCCTTGGACCCACTAATAGGACTTAAACACTTGGAAAATCTGACAGCTGATGCAAGATCTCATGTGTTAGAAAACCCCTTCATGAAGATACGCCGGCCATTGATCCTCGTCCTTCTGACATCCCTACAGAGGCTTTGACATGGACGCATTAACAATTCCTAGTCATCGCTATGTGGACCAATAGAAGACAAGAACATCAGCAAATGATGACCCACCCACAAGGCTCTAATAATAAAGTGAAATCGACAGTCAACGTATAATCTCATGGCTTTGACACAACCCATGAGATCTTGCACCAGCCCTAGGATTTAAAATGAACATAGTCTGTCGGGCCCACTCTAACAAGGTTACACATCACAATCCTTTAGCTAATCAAGAGCATCCACATAGGATGACGTGGAAATGGACCCACTAAAGCTTTGAAGCGCTCCAGACTTGGAAGATCCAATGGTTGGCGTAAGATCGCATGGGTCCAAAAAAGGCTATGCGAAGATACGCCAGTCATTGATGTTTGTAGCTAGGACCCCTAGTTATTTGAGACCACTGAAGAACTTAGTGATTATGTGACCATGGAAATTTTAATAATTCCCTAAGTCACTAGCTGTAATGCGGTCATCGTGAAACATTAAGTGACTAAGAGAATCACTGCTGTCGCTGAATTGCCAGATGGAAAAGGTAACCATTGGGGAAATAAGAGAAGATGTGACCAGCCAATAGGATAAAAGTGCACGTGGGTATTGGGGAGTTTTAAGTGACTGATAAAGTAACGAGGAATTAAAAAAGGGCTTAGGGTTTTTGAGGGTTTGGCCTACAACGGCTAGTTTTATGAATTTTTTTTTACCCACAGACTAGAGAGTTAGAAGATTTGCAGAGGCTAGAAGACAAGTAGTAAGGCCATGAAACTTTTAGGGGTGCTTGGCAGGGTTAAAATAGGAACCTAGGGATAGGTTTTAGCCAAATTTGTATAGAATAGGAAAATTAGGGTAATAGTAAGATCATTGCATGCATTGGAAAGTTTTTATAGGAATTTCATTAGAAATTTTAGTTCTATTTGTAATGCTATGACTAAAACTATGAGAGGGGATAAAAGGGATTTCAAATAGACACATGGAGCACAAAAGAGTTTTGAAACATTGAAACAAAGAATTGTAGAGTTGCCTACACTTGCTTTTCCTGATTTTAGTAAGGTTTTTCAAGTTGAATGTGATGCTAGTGGAAGTGCAATAGGAGTTTTTTTAAGTCGAGAAGGAAGACCTATAGCTTTCTTTAGTGAAAATTTGAATGATGCTAAGAGAAAATATTCAGTTTATGACCATGGATTCTATGCTATTGCTCAAGCTTTGAAGAAATAGAGACATTATTTGATGCCTAAATATGTTGTATTGTATACTGACCATAAAGCTTTGCAGTATTTGGGGAGTCAAAATAAATTTAATTAGAGACGTATGAAGTGGGTTGAGTTCTTGCAGAATTTTTCCTTTTCATTGAAGCATAAAAGTGGACAGTCAAATAAAGTTGTTGATGCCTTGAGCTGAAGAAGGAATTTGCTGATAGAAATGAGAGTTGAGGTACTTGGTTTTGAGGATTTGAAGTTTTTGTATAAAACTGGCCTTGATTTTGAAGACCCTTGAAAATCTTATAAGGAATAAATAGTGAGTGATAAGTGGATTGATTATTTCATTCAAGAAGACATGTTGTTTAAGGGAATTCAGTTGTGCATACCTAGAGGATCTATGAGAGAGAACATAATAAAGGAGAAACATAGTGGTGGACTTGCTAGAGATTTTGGGATTGATAAGACTATGAAACTGATTTAGGAAAGATACTTTTGGCCACAAATTTATAGAGATGTACAAAGAATGGCTAGAGGTTGCAGAATTTGCCAAACAACAAAAGGAACTAGTCAGAATTTGGGATTGTATTCACCTTTTCCTGTATCTGATAGACCTTGGGAAGATTTGAGTATGGAATTTTTTCTTGGATTGCATAAAAATCAGAGAGGTAATGATTCTATTTTGGTAGTGGTTGACAAATTTTCAAAGACGGCTCATTTCATACCTTGTAAGGAGACATCTGATGCATTACATGTAGCTGAATTATTCTTCAAGGAAGTTGTAAGATTTCATGGTTTACCAAAAACTATTGTTTCAGACAGAGATACTAAGTTTATAGGTTACTTTTGGAAAACAATTTGGAAGAAGATGAATATAGAGTTGAAGTTTAGTTCTATAATTCACCCTTAGACAGATGGATAGACTGAAGTTGTGAATAAAAGTTTGCGAAACTTGTTGAGATGTTTAGTTGGAGATAAGTTTGCTAATTGGAATTTAGTTTTGGCATGAGAAGAGTTTGCATATAATAATTCTATGAATAGAAGCACTAAGAGGACACCATTTGAGATTGTTACTGGATTTCATCCTAAGGGAACCACAAAGTTGAGAGATTTTCCTACTAAGACAACAAGCTGAAGCTGAGGATTTTGCATTCTTCATGAGAACTTTACATGATGAAGTCAAAAAGGATTTGGAGGACAGTAATCTGAAATATAAACAGAGAGTAGATAAGAGAAGGAGACATAAATCTTTTGAAGTTGCAAATGAGGTTATGATTCATTTGAAGAAGAATAGATTTGCAGTTGGTACCTACAAAAAGCCGAAAATGAAGAAGTTTAGGCTTTGTAAGATTCCGAAGAAGATTGACAATGGAAATGCTTATGAAGTGGAATTACCAAAGGACATGGATATATCACCTATATTCAACATTGGTGATATATTTGAGTACTCTGAATCAAATGATGATATGGAAGATGATCTAGATTATCCTAAGAAGAATAAAGACAGCATTGAGAAGATCTTGAATAGTAGAGGGATAAAGAGTACAAGAGGAAAGGACTACATGGAATACCTAGTTCAGTGCAAAGATAGGCCAATTGAAGATAGTTCATGGATTACACAAGTTGAGTTGGATCTTTATGATTCAGATTAGAATATGAGTAGTTCCTGATGTGGACATCATTCCTTTATTTATCTTAGGTGTCTGATGCAGGAGCATCTTGGTTCTTTGAGAAATCTTGCATCAACCAAAAACATTTCCTATTTTCTGTACCTGCATGTTGTTTGCATTATAGTCGTTATGGTTGTTGGTTTCATGTTATGCAAAGTTAACATGATTTTCATGACCTATTCTTCAACCTTCTCCTATGAGCGCATAAGGATTGGATGGATCATGTCTAAGTTAGACTTATTTTACCATGTTGTTGGAGCTGTATTTTCCCTTTTTTTGTGCGCTGATTGCGCATCATGTAGCCGTTGATCCTTAATGAATAAGATTTTTCAATATTATGGTCTTAAAGAGGACTAAAAAAAATATCTTCATCTAAGACAGTAAATCCTAATTCATCAGGAGTTGGGAGTTATCACCGTTTTCCTCGAGTATCGATTTTTAGCCAATTTCACATGAAATGTGGAGTTTTTCATCTTGCACGGTTTCCTATGATGAAATGGAATTTTTGTAAGTTAGGAATATGTTCTTGGGTTATGTGTGGACCCAAATAACTTAGCATCTATTTTTGTTCATTCTTTCTTTAGTTTTGGTTAACTCTTCCAGGTTGGACCTATAATGTAATTAAATGACTGACTGACTGAATTGTGGTTTAGATGGTTATATAAGGAGCCTAGGTTGATGTAGAAGAGTGGTAGGAGGATCATGATCAAGATATATCATTGGAGGAAAATATAGGATGCAAGCTAAGATTTTGTTTTCATAATTTCTTTTTATATGGGCGCAACCCAGAAGGCCTCACAATCGGGCATGTTGACTAATATATTCTAATCACACCAATTTGGTTGCTAGTTTCCTTGCCTCATATACATTGTTTTTTCATTGTTCATGTGAATTATATATTGCTTCCATGTGTAACTCTGAGCAGGGCATATTTGTTGGTTCAAGTTGAGTCAACTTTGGTTGAATCTACCCTGCCCTTGCATCACTAGTACTAAAATTCCATGGGCTCTTGTATATCTAAGAAATTCCAAGTTACTAAATGTACTTCACAACTTATTTAGAAAAAAAATATTGAAGAATGCATTTTACCAATTCTAGCCTAGGTACCAAATATAAACTAAACAATGATTCATTAGACAAATTATATAAATAAACATAATTAAATAAAATTAATCTCAAGATGAAAATGTGTGGGTTTTAGAGATGTAAAACTAAATGAATTAGGCACAAATTAAAAAAAAAATAAAAAGGAATTCTAAATATGTTATAAAGAATAATAGTGATGATAGATTGATTATCTTCATGGTTGATGTGTTTGATTATTGTTTATCGTAATAGCGAGATTTATGTACATCAAAATTAGTAATACCATAGGGTTAGTGAGTTAGAAAAGTAATATAGTGAGATAGCATCATTCTTACATATGCCTAGTTTTTAAAGGAGTGGAAAAGGTGGCTATTTTTTAAAGGAGTGGAAATGGTAGTTAGAAGTGCATAAATTCTTTCAATTGCGCATGCCAACCACTTGTGCTTTAGATTAGCTTCACAAATGCAACCTTAATCACTAACCATGAACTTGGATTATTTTTAAATTTTTATTTTTCATTTCTTCTTGCAAATACACTTACTTAGCATATTTATTTGAGTATTATGTATTTTTTAAGGTTTATATATTATGTAAATGTTTCAATATTTTACTTTATAAATAGGCTAATTTATGGGAAAATCACATCTCAATATAAATTTGATATTAGTTTTAAAACAATAGTTTTTGCAATTAAAATTGTTACAAATCTTTTCTTCAATTAACTGTAAATAAATGTTTATGTGTGTGAGTAAGAAAGATGTAAAGGTAGGATACGGAGGTAGATAGAGGGAGTTTGTGAGTTAGAGAGAAACATATGGATATAGAAATATAGAGATATAGAGAGATAGAGATCCATAAATATACCAGAGTATCATCATTTGATATATATTTTACTATCAGCAGAACGATTGCATCCCTCAAAGATGCAAGTGTTAGTTTCATTTTTTTTAAAACTCCAATGTAAATGACAATGTATCTTAAAATATATTTAATACGATCAAGTCAAAATATTAAAGATACAAGTTTCAATTTTATTGGTAATATTTCAGAAAGCTTCTGCATATGTACTTTAATAATGTTGAAGACATGCAACAAATTACACCACAAGAAATGGATGTACACAGTTTATTCCCTTCCGTATAAATGTTAGATCTCTCTTTTTAGTTCTTCAAGACAATAATACCTTGGCATTTTTTAGCTTATAATTTTATTTTCTTTTTATATTTGATCCAGCGGTTTCTTAAAATTTCTCCAAACTATCATACCCACTTCCAAAATGCTTTTCAAAAATTTATATTCTGTCTATTTGCGAATGAGTTCCATAGATAAAATCCTTTTTTTAAAACCCAATTCAATTTTTGAAATAGCTTCCAAATTATTACTGCATTTTTTGTATTGATTTTGCCATGTGGGAGGAGTTTTTGAGTTGTTATTTGGTTTTGTGCTTTTAGATTATACACTTTGTGGACAGGGTGTATGCATGGCATAAATTGTGAGTATTTACTGGCCTGGTGTATCTGGAGATAAGGATAACATTTAACAAGCGTTATAATCTAGTAAACATGGGATCTACACCAGTGGGTGTAATATATAATCCAGATGATTATCCTTATAGGACAGTAGATGGAAACTACAATGACCTATTTATTTAGGATGCAGGAAGTGAAGGCACTTTGTTTGGAAGAAACAAGTTACCTTCCCCTTAGATTGATGAGGTGATTATCAACTATCCTCAATTATCGTTGACATGTTATTATTCTTAATTTTTTATTCACACAAATTTGTTTGAGGATGTCCATATAATGTACTCATTTTCTATATACTTATGTTTTGTTTTCAAAGATTTTTATATCAATCAGTTGAAATCATTATGGTTGGAGTTAAGGATTGAGGATATCTATTCCATTAAAATCTTCTTAACCACAACATTGATTCATCCTTTCTTATGTTTGAATATTTCACTTAACAAGACTTGGTCCATTTGAACTCTTAACTACTTTTAAGGGATCTAGAAATACCACCTTATTCTCTTGGAGTTAGATGCTAGTGGTTCATAGAAAGAGAAAATTTACGCCCTTTCATTCTAGAAAGTGTAGTTTGGTCCATTAGGCCCAACTCTAATCTTCACTAGGTGTTTGTTTATTTTTTTCAACTTTTTCTTGAATCTCTTTCTATTTTATTCGGGTTGTCTTCAGTTGGCTACTACTCTACTATTGTTGGGCAAGATGCTCTATGTTGTTGTTTCTAGAATTGGCTCTGTTCTAGGTTGGATCTTGATGGTCTGTTTAAATTTGTACACTTGGGTTGGGACCTTCTCCCACTTATCATGTCATCTTGTGCTACTTCAAAACAAGACCACTCACTGCGACCGATGCGATCAATGTTCAACCTGTAGAGATCACCATTTTTTGCCACTATGAATAATCACAACTTGTAGTGATGGGGTTTTAAAGTTGCCCAAAATATGTGAGATGAGACACATATACCTTCAAAACCCTTTTCCAAATGATACAACCTATGATATAAGTTTTGAACTGCCTCGCACTACTCTGATAACATGAATAGTTCTATAAGATCTAAGAGATAAAAATGAAGCACAACATAATGACAAAATTTGGCTAATCAATAATGTAAATGAAGAGAGTACATATAGTTCCTAAGTGAAACAAAGTCCAATCATGGTAGGAGAGATGAATTGGAGTGGTGGTGAACCCCCCGAAGAAATAGGGATGATGTGTTGAAATGAAATCGATACATCTCTAGTACACTTCTGAAGGATGAAAACTTGCGTAGACAAATGTCAAACGTGAACGGATGACTAATTAGGATTAAAATTCTAAGTGTAAATTAAATAATTACACTAACTCTTATTTTTTATTTTTAGAACAATTTTAGATTTTTTTTAATTTTTTTTTATGGTAATTATGATAGTATTTTCTAAGTAAGATTGAAGTACCTTTTTTTTCTTCTTTTCCTTCAATTTTAAATAATCTACATTTCATTATTGACAATTAGATACATGACCATTATCATAAATTATGTTGACAAAAATAGCTACTCTATAAACTATATGATTTCTCAAAAGAAAGTTTGAGAAATAAATTTTGTTGTCAAAAACCTTCTTTCCATTCCATGCCCTTATGTACGATAGATCTTTTCATATCTTTTATCATCTCATAATAGTTGTGCATGGTTGCAAATGAAAACTAAATATTTACAATAGATTTTTTTGAAAGCTCATCAAACAATGTAATTTCTCACAAACTTGAGATAATCTTATGATCCTTGCTCATTCAAATACAATTTAGTTTTTGATTGTCAAGGGACTTGCATTGCAAAGAACTTCTTTGTACACATGAAAAAGTCCACTACCAACAAATACAACATAGTATTGAAGAAATAATAGTGTAATCCATCTAGGCTAGAGTTCATTTCATCTATCATTTTCATAAGTAATGAGTTAAATCCCATGAGCTACTCACATTGATTCCTTGAATCAACCATCCTACTTTAGAATAAATGTTGCTGAAGCTCTCTTGAAAGGATTGGATATATTAGATCAGTTAGGGATTAGAACTAAAGTATATATTAGTGCAAAACTATTTTGACAATACCAATGATTTAGATAAGATGGCTACTATAAGACTAAATAAATTTAATGTGCTCTTTGGTATGCTTAAGTCACTTGGATTTTGAAAATTCCTTAGTGGATCTCAAACAAATATTGAGCTTAGATAGGTGAGTGGCTAAGTCACAAACATTAACATTCTTATCTTGCTCACATAAAATAAGTTTAAGTTTGTGGTTGAATTAACTGACTACGGTCTCAAGTTAGTAATCAATGGGGTTGAGCTCCAAATAATTAGAAAACCTTAACAAAACCTTTTCTATGACATTGTTAAAATACTTATAGTTCATTATGTAACAATTGTGAAATAAAATATGGACAAAAATCGAGTAGCTCAATAAATTAGGTAGAAAAATTAGAATGTCCATTAATAAGGCACATAACTAAGAAAAATAGATATTTATGCAATATGAGAATATGTGAAAAAGTGAAGTTGTGAGAAAGCATTTCTAGAATATACCGAGGGGAAGGAGGTGAGAAGTAAACCCATCAAAAAATCTTATATCCAAAACATATCAACATATCAATATGTAATATCCTAAAAAATGAAAAAAATGACTGGAGCGGGAGCGGGCGTGCGAATGGGTGGAATTTTGAATTCTTTGGTGGATGGGAACCCTGGATTGCAAGTTGCAGGTTCCTTAGGGGATGCCTGTTGCGTTGATTCCCTTGTAGATCAGGACTTTGTAGACCCAGGGAAAAAGAATGGGGTCCCACGTGAAAAGGAGAAAGACCCTGGTAAGGAAGCGGGAGTGGGAGCTGAGCACAGGGGCCTCCCTAGGCCACCTTCTTCAATGAAGACCTAGGCATGTGACCAAGACGGTCCTCCTCATTGGTGGTCAACACTCTTTGGGATTAGACCCTCAGTCAAGTCTTCTTTCCCATCCATTATGGACTTATCAGACAAGGAAAAAGGCAACTTTGTTTTAGAAATACCTGACGAATTGGTTGACCACAACATTTCTTCCATGGACAATACTGTGGTGGGAAAGTTTGTTGGTGCTAGACCTAACATTGACATTGTTAGGATCTTTGCTAAAAAAAAATAGGACCTGAAGGGTCATGTCCAGGTCTCTGCAATGGCAAAGGGGTTTTCTTCCTTTGAGTTCTCCTGCAAAGAGGACCTGGATAAAATCCTTTGTGCTGGCACCTGGGTCATAGGAAAGGCCACTTTGGCATTACAAAAATGGACACCTAATTTAGATCTTAATAACTCCTTCTTCGTCCAGGCCCCAGTGTGGGTGAGAGTGCCTGAACTACCCACGTAGTTCTAGAATGAAGATGTCTTTGATGGGATAGCCATATCTTTTGGTACCCTTCTTTCCATTGACCCTGTTACAGTCACTAGGAGCCATCTCACCTTTGCCAGGATCTGTATCAGAGTGGAAGAAGGAAAGGATATGCCAAAAGTTATTGAGCTTCATTCCAAGTGGGGAAAGTTTGTGCAGAAACTGGACTATGAAAGCATCCATTTTGCTTGTTTCCACTACAAGAAAGAAGGTCACAAAGCCAAATCTTGTCCTATCCTCCGAGAAAAAGAGATAGAAAGGAAAACTAGACAAGCATTTAGAAAGAAAAATAAAGGTTTCTCTCCGGAGGAACTAGAGCCCAAAACCAATAGAATCTGGAAGAAAAAAGAACTACCAGCTCCCAATCTAGATACAAAGGATCCTAGGGATGTGGAGAAGTCAAAGCTGACCCATCTTGAAGAGATTGGCAGAGTGCCCCCCCCTCTCTTTTGGGTCTGGATCTGGACGTAGCCAATTAGCAAGAATCAAAGGAGGAAAACAAGAATGAAGCTTAGATTGAAGGTGGTGACTCATGCTTTGGCACCATCTCTATTTCCCTAGACCCTGAGTCCATTGCTCCCCCTATGGCTAGTGTGAACAACTTTGTTCCTAGCTCGGAGATGCAGGAATCTAGGAAGTACCAATAGATTGAGGACTTGGTGGTCTCAGCTTCCCCAAACTAATTCAACATTATGGTGGAGCTTTTTGCCAAGCATAAGGAAGAAAAGGAGGGCTGGACCTTAGTTCACAAGAAGAAAAAATCAAGCAGCATGTTAGCACTCTAAAAAAATTTCATGGCTTTACCAATTTTCCTCTGGTCTCTACAATGTTTTTCATGCCTCTGGCTCAAGCCCTAGTTCAAAAATTTAAAAAACTAGTCGTTGTATGAGAAACCTTTTATTTTACCTTGGCCTTGTTCTATTTTAATGTTACTTTTTTGGGCCACTTAAAATCCCTTTAGCGCATGTGCCTTATTGTTTTATCACCTTGCAGGGTCGGCTGATAAATTTTCCTAAGTTTCTATCACCCAACAGTCTTTAATTTTCCTAAGTCCCTGGTGCTTAATATTTCCTTAAGCCTAAAGTATGGTGGGTTTTGTTTTCCCTAAGTCCAACATTTTAATTCTTTCTAATGTTCTGGCTTAATATTTTCCTGGGCCTGGCTCTCTGACACCATCTTAATCCTATGGTTGTCATAAGTTTGCAAGGGTTTTGTCAGAGGCTTGCGATCTTACGATGATCATTGATTCTCTTACATGACGTAACATTCCAGACAGGTGAGTCCACTGCTATGTCTACACAAATGGTGGCCTTTGACTGGTCCACATAATAGTGAGCTGCACATGTTGTCAAGCAGGCCTGGTATCTCAATTAGAAGATTCAGGATCGACAGTTGGCATATAAGCGCAAAGAATCTTTTGAGCCCTTCAAATCTTGTGCCCGTCGTCCGATTTGAAGGCTTACAAAGAGTGGGTCCTGTGTTAGTGGTGACTGAGAAGAGAGAGAGAATGACGTAGTGACAAGTGGCATAAATCAGGCCTGAGTGGGGGTCTAAGGTCTAGCAGTTCTGACAAAATATTTAGCGGCCTGACAAATTTTCAAAGGGGTTCATTCATTTGTGTAATAAACTGGCGGTGCTCCAAATTGATTGGTGATTCAGTGAAGGAATGTCGCACGGTTGCTAAATTTTTTAGCCATGACATAAAGTTTTCTGCAAACTGGCGAAAAGTCTTTAGTTGCCAGTTCGCTAAATAAGAGACCGGGGTTAGTAACTTTCCTTTGTTCGCTAAGTCGCAGGGTTGAGCTCAGGTTAAGTTTTTCATTTGGCGAATAAGAAAAAGCCTTGTCGCGTAGTCGCTAGGAGTTAACCTGAGGTGTCTGGATGAGTTAAAGAAATAAGACATAGCTCAGATTTAAATATTGACCACCGATTCACTGGTGGCATTATGACACTGACCATTGAAATTCAAATTCAAATTTGCAGAGGGTTTCCAGCAACAAAAAGGATTGAAATTTATTGATCAAGCGGCCGGATTTGGTAGAATTGGTTTTGCCGACTGTTGCAATGTGGTCCAGGGTGTTCCATGATCATTTGCAGGGGTCTGTACTATGTTCTTTGTGCTTGAGGCATGTTATAGGTGGCCAAATAGGTTGACAAATTTGGCATTTTCGTGGTTCTCAGTACCTTCTTAGTGAAATTGTCATGATCGAGGATCACTCTGGGATCTTTTCTCTCCTGGTTGCCTAGGTTTCTTCCCCTATATTAAATTTTTTACTATTTCTAGTTGGTTGGGTGGTTGAAACCCTAACCCTAGTCACCTAAAGCTTGATGCATCCTCTTTGAGGATTCCAAGGTGACTAGGGGTATAAGTGGTTAGTTTTTTGATAAAGGGTTCAGTCCTAAGGTTCTATTCTGAATTTCAATTAGTTCTAGTGGTTATGATTGTATGAACATTTGAGGAAAGAGGAGCTATATTTTGGGTCTATTTCCTATCTTCGTGTTTCTTTGATTGTATATTGATCCTGAATATGTTAATGAGAATGCTATTGAGTTCCAATCTTACATTTGTGTATGTCTTCTTATTTTGGTTATGAGCTCATATATGTTAGTGTCACAAAGTGTATTAGCATATGGTAAACAAAGAGTATTGTGAAGTCATCTCTGAGTTCCTAACAAAGTTAGGATTAAAGTCTTTTAGGTGAGTTCACTGAGTTTGCAACTAAACAAGAATCTGATGTCCTTGTGTTTGAGCGAGAGGGGTAATAGGAAAATCACTTATCCTGAGCCCAACAGTGTTAGATTTAAGATCTTCAGCTGATGTATGTAATTGGGTGACTCTTTGCCCTAGGTTAAGGCACTGGTCCATCCTCTCGAGGCATTTCATTGTCATCAACCACACACACCCAAACTTAAATGATAATATCTTTTAGTTAGTAAGTAAAGGACATAGTTGTATATTGTTTTGAGACTCCTTTGGAGAAGTGAGTCAAGGGTACACCCACCTGAGCATTAAGGCTCAAAGTGTAGGAGGATCTCATTGTTGATCCTTGTTAATTGGCCCTCTTCCTTGTAGACTTTGGAGTGGTGATAGAGTCAAAGTTATATTAAAGTTATCCTTCAAAGTATAAATTTACAAGTTGAAGATCAAAGGGAAGAACCAACAAAATGGTGACTCTACTGGGGAGAACAATAATGAAGAATTACATCTGTTAAAATCTCTGGTTGTGGTTATATTGTAAAGTCAAAATCTTATTCACTAGATTGATTTACCCATTCGAGTCACCTACAAAATGGTGACTCTACTGGCGAGAGTCTAGAGATAAAGGTTTTCAAAGTGCACTCTTGTTTTCCTATTGTGTTCAGTTAAAGATTTCCCACTTTGGTGGGTGGTGACTCAAAAGGATTAGAACCAGTCTCATAAGTTAATCATGGACAAAAGAAGGAATACTAGATCCTTTGTTAGAAAAAATTCAGAGGTCACTCTGGAACAATTGCCTAGACAGGAGAAGAATAGTTGGATTAGAAGAAATGTTGAGACTACTAGTGCTCCCATAAGAGAACAAAGAAATACCAGAGGTAGAGCAGCACATGTTTCCTCAAGTGAGGAAGGTTCACAAGATAGATTTTCTAGATCAGATGGTGGTCGCTCTGAAGATAAATTTTATGATACCCTAGAGGCTGTATTTCAAGACAAGGGTTCATTGCCTATAGGTCGGGATGAACAAGCTAGAGAGATGGGTTTTGAGATTGATTTAGATCTTGATGAGGATAATTTCAAAAGGGAGCCCATGAGACTGAGGCAAGTCCATTTCCCATATCAAAATCTCACTAATATGGATGTGTCATCAGGTTTTCATGACATTATGATAGACCCAGATGATTTAAATGCACTAAGGTTGCATTTGGTAGAGTAGGATGCCATACATAAGAGGTTAGAAAAGGAGAGAGAAGCTGAAAAGGTGAATGCTCTAATAGAAAGACAGTCTCTCCTTAGAAAGATTAATGAAATGAAGGAGAGAAACAAGATGCTTGCTTCTACTCCTAAGACTTTGCAACATGATGTCTTTGGTGATCTTGATGCTTTGAGGAGTGAGCAGGAGTGCTTACTGCAAGATCATGAATTTGATAAGGAGGGCCCTATGGTTAGACAAGTTCAAAGTTATGCTTCCCTCCCTAAAGATAAAGATGGGCATGAGATCACTAGGCCTACTATTGTCACTGGTGAGAAAGGAAAGGAAAAGATGGTGGGACATCAAACAAGAAGATCATTGACAATACTAGGGGTCCCACCACCCATTTCAAATAAGGACATAGAGATAGAAAGAAGAAGAAAAGAAGATGAGGACCTTGCAAGAGAATTAGAAAAGGCTGAAATTGAAGCCTCCATTGCAGAAAAAAGAAGAAAGATCCAATTCTTGAAGGCTTCATCTGCAAATGCTCTTGGTCCATCTACTAATGAACTAGGTATGCCATCTATGACTACTACTATTCCACTTAGTAATGCTACTACTAGTTCAATTCCTTCTTCATCTACTAGGATAGGTGTTGATCCTAGACAATAGTCAAATACACAAGTAGATGGAAATGTAAATGCAAATGTTGATCTTAGGGTTAACACTAGTTCAAGTTTTCAAAGAAGACCTATGCAATTAGAAGGCTATAGGCAAATTAGTTTTGATGGGATTCTTGGCTACCCGAATGCTTTTCCAAATGATATAAGAGATAAGGTACCTAAGTTTGTTGGTAATAATGCTATTAGTTGTGAGGAGGATCTTAGGTTATTTTTTGATATGCTTAATGATTATGAGGTAGAGCATGAGGATGTAGTCATGAAATTATTTGTTCAATCTCTAATGGAGGATGCTAGAGATTGGTTTAAGAGACTTCCTGATAAATGTATTGATACTTGGGATTCTCTTGAGAGATATTTTTAAGAGCAATATGGTGATAGACCTAATGCTAGTTTCATGTTGAATGAATTCAATACCATAAGAAAAAATTAGAATGAGTCTGCAATTGAATTCAATATGAGATTTCAGAAGGGTATGCATAAGTTATTTCAAGTTATGCGGTTAGATGACAATGTCTGTCTGACCACATACTTCAATGCATTTGATGGAAAAATAAGATACTTGTTGAGGGACAAATAACCAAGAACTCTTAGAGATGCTTTTAGGATTTTTGTCAATATTGAGAACAATATGAAGATATCAGGGAAGTTGGGTGGGAAGAGAGATGATCCAAAGTTGTTTCGGGACAAGAAGTACAAAAAAGAAAATGATAGGAATGTTGGAACTAGGAGGCAAGAAGAAGATAAATTGGATAAGGTGCTCAATTAATTGAAGGATTTGAAGGCACCTACAAATAGGAACATCAGTGCTCCTACCAATGAAAGGCCTCAATTCAACAACCATTTCAATAAGCAAAATAAATTGCAAAATTACCCCTACAACACCCAATGGAAGGATGGCAAGCCTATTGTCCCTGCTACAAGAGGAAACAATGACAGAGGTGTCCCTGACCCTCTACAAAAAGCTTCAATAAATGTCATGGAGGACATACCTTTGTGTGTTGCATGCCAGTCCCCTCATTCTATAGACCATTGTGTGGTTGCACATTCTTTGGCTGCAAATCAATATTGTGGCAATGAGGAGATAGATCAAGAAGAGACTCAAGATGATGTTGGATGCAACATGGCTACTTCATATCTAGGATATGAAGATGATTCTGATTTTGATGAAGAAGTAGATGTAAATGTGAAGAGACACAATCAAGCCCTTTTTCGTCAAGAGTTTTTTTCTGATAGTGAAGACATTGATAAGAAGACATGTAACATGACCACTTCTTCTGAGCCAATAAATTTAAGAAGACCTTCTAGAGAAGAGATGGATAGGATTACTATAGAAATGATTGCTCAAGTGCAAACTAGGGGCATGGTGGCAAGAGATACAAATGGAAAAGTTGCAGGAATGTTTATAAAGAGTACCAACTCTGGAGAGCCTAATGAGAATAAATCAAAAGGTGATCACATGGTGAAATTCAAGAATGTAAAAGGTAAGAATTGTGAGCCTAAGGGAGTTGGAGTTGAAATATTTTCTAGTGAGATTGAGAAGCCAGTTAATACAATGGCTAAGAATGAAAAAATGAGGGTGGCCAATACACCTAATGTATCAGATAATCAAAAGGACACTAAGGCAGTGCAGATTGAGATTCCTTCCTCTGCTCCTATTGATATGTTATCTATATTGTCCTGAATTATAGTTAAGGTTTCATTTTCAGAATTGTTGAGGATCCCTAAACACGGAGACAGAGCTATGGCATGGGTAGATAATGTTCATAATAATGATGTTGCATGCAATGGGTCTCAGGCTAAACCTTTGAAAGGTGTTGCTACTCAGGGAATTGTATCTCAAATTCCTCCTATATATTTGGACAGTTCTATCAGTGCTAGTCTTGAAAACATTGATCCATTCTTTTTAAGTGTCCTTGTGAATGGAATGAAATTAAGAAATTGTATGATTGATAGTGGTGCCTCTAATACTGTTATGCCTTTTAAGATTATGGAAAAATTGGGCCTTAAAGTTGATACAGTTCAAGGTAGATGTTGTGCAATGGATCAAAGGGAGGTATCGGTTATTGGGACTATCAATGCAATGCCATATAGGCTGGCAACATATCTAGAGAAAGAGTTAACAATGAGTGTTTTGGTGGTGGACATCCCTCCTCATTATGAGATGCTACTATCTAGAAGGTGGAGTGCTACCATGGGTGGAAGTTTATAGTGTGATCTGTCCTATGCCACTTTCAAGATTGATGATTAGTTTGTCAAGATTGAGCGAGAACCAAGAGTATGCCACATGATTGAGAGAAGTATTGATAATGAAACTACATGTTTTGTGGATATTGATATTAATGCTTTTAGGGTAGAGATCCATGTACTTGAGAAGGAACCTATTTTGTCACCTATCGATGTTGAGGTAAGTGTTATTTTTGTGAAGGGTGATTTGTGGGTAATGTACTTTGATGGTGCAAATTGCAAGGATGGAGCAGGAGCAGGTATTTTACTTATTTCTCCTAATGGAAACACCTACAAATTTTCTTTCACATTGAATTTCTTTTGTACCAACAATATAGAAAAATATGAGGCATTGTTGTTAGGACTGAGGTTGGCACAAAAACATGGTATTAAGTGTTTAAGTGTTGTGGGTGATTCTAAGTTGGTGGTTTCCCAAGTGAGGTTAGTATATGCTTCCAAGAACAAAAGTTTAAAACAATATAGGAATACAGTTTGGGATTTGATTGAACATTTTGATGCCTTCAATATTGAGTGGAAGGATAGGAGTAACAATAAGATGGCTACTTGTTAGCCAATATAGCAATCAGTCCCAATGATATTACATTTACTGGTATCTCTAAAGTTGAAATTCAAGCTAGGCCTACTCTACCAGACAATATTGAAAATTGGCAAGTTTTTGATGATGATAATGATATCTTGAAGTTTATGAGCTATGAAGATCAATATCATGGTCAGGAATTTGATTGCTCAACTTTGGTTGAGTCAATAGAAGGAAAAGAGGTTGTCTTTGGCAATGAGGTCATTCAGCTTAGAACTAACAAGGTGCCCAAGGGGCTTGTTGTTTTGGAGACTATCTTTGATAACTAGGATAGAGTTCAAAAGAATATCAAAGGAGAAGATCATTCTGATCTAGAGGAGATAAATATTGGAACACATGTGGCACCTAAAAAGGTATACATTGGTAGGGACATGTCTCACAATGTGAGAAAATCTTTGATTGAGTTATTGAGAAAATTTAGGCATGTTTTTGCATGGTCATATGATGACTTGAAGGTTTATAGAAAGGACTTGTTTCAGCATATCATTCCTTTAAAGGGAGATGCTAAACCTTTCCGGAAAAAACAAAGGCCTATAAATCCCACTTTGGCACCTAAGATGCAAGAAGAATTGATGAAGTTAAGAGATGCAAGCATTATCAAGCCTATAAGACACTCTTCTTGGGTTTCAAACCTTGTTCTTGTGAGAAAGAAAAATGGTGACATTAGACTTTGTGTGGACTTTAGGAATTTGAACATCAGCTCATTAAAGGATAACTATTGTCTACCCAATATGGAAGCTATGTTGCAGAGGGTAACCAGATCTGAACTAATGTCTATGATGGATGGTTTCTCTAGTTACAATCAGGTGATTGTTAAGGAATCATAACAATTTAAGATAGCTTTCACTACACCTTGGGGGACATATGTTTATGTGAGAATGCCTTTTGGTCTCACAAATGTTGGTGCTACTTTTCAAAGGGCAATGGATGTTGCCTTTTTAGATTTTATTGATGTTTTCCTTATTCTTTATCAAGATGATTTAAATACCTATTCCAAGAAGGAAGAAGACCACTGTACTCATTTAGAGAAAATATTTGTATGGACCTTGGAATTTGGTATTTCATTAAACCCAAGGAAATGTGCATTTGGTGTCACTGAGGGTAAGTTGATTGGCCACTTAGTGGGGAAGCGAGGAGTTAGGATTGATCCTGAGAGGGTGGCAGCCATTGATAAGATTTAGAGACCAAAGAATATAAAAGGAATTCAGTCTTTCTTTGGTCAGGTAAATTTCTTGAGAAGATTTGTAACAAACTTTGCTGAGGTCACTAGACCTATATCCAAGATGTTAAAGAAAGGGTCTGCTATTACATGGGAAGGTGAGCCTGATGAAGCTTTCAAGAATATCAAGCAAGCTATTAAAGATGCACATATGCTTAAGGCACCTGATTATACTATCCCAATGCACATCTTTTCCTTTGCATCTTTTCACAATATTGCTCTAGTTTTGTTACAAAAGAATAAGGATGGTTTTGGGCAGCCTATTGCATTCTTCAATAAATCTTTGTAGGCTACTGAATTGAAGTATGACATAAATGAGAAACAAGCATATGCACTTGTGAAGGTAGTCAAGGCTTTTAGGTGTTACTTGATGGGAGCAGTTGTGATTGCTTTTGTGCCAAGTGCAGTTCTGAAGGATATTTTCTCATAGCAGGAGGTGTTTGGAAGAAGATGCAGATGGATCAATAGGATCCAAGAATTCAACATGGATATCCAAATTACTAAATTGGTTAGAGGACAAGGATTGGCAAAACTAATGGCTCAATCCAATCTTGATGCAAATCAGATAAATCAAGTTGAAATTGATTATACATGTGACATGGATGATTGTGTTTGGTATCAAGATATCATCTATTACTTGAGAAATATGAGATTTCCAGCAGGAATGAATGATAATCAAAAGAGGACATTGAAATTACAAGCCATCAAGTATGTAATTATGAAATGCAAATTGTATAGAAAGTATTTAGATTGCATACTGTTGAAATGTGTAGATGAAAATCAGGCTAAAGTATTGTTGAAAGAAATGCATGGGGGAGTTTATGATGGGCATTATATGGGTAAAACAACTTCTCATAAAATCTTGAGAGCAGGATTCTGGTGGCCCAGAATCTTCAAGGATGCAGAGCAGTTGGTGAGTTGTGATGCTTGTCAAAGGTTCTCTGGTAAGCTCAAATTTTTAGGCAATGTGCCTTTGAGGCTAGTTGAGGTGCAATTTCCTTTCCAACAATGGGGAATTGATTTCATAGGGGAGATACCAAACAAGTCAAGTGGAGGACACTCATGGATCTTAGTTGCCACTGATTACTTTACAAAGTGGGTAGAGGCTATACCTACAAGGAATGCAACTAGTAAGGTGGTGATTGATTTCTTATTGAACAACATTGTCACAAGGTTTGGTTTCCCTAAGATGATAGTTAGTGACAATGCAATGTGCTTCAGGTCTCCTAAATATGAGGAATTCTGCAAAGGTTTAGGAGTTCAGATTTTTTATTCCTCACCTTATCATTCATAAGGAAATTGTCAGGAAGAATCTACTAATAAGAGTTTGATTAAGATCCTCAGGAGGATTCTTGAAAATAATAAGAGGGCATAGAATTCAAATTTTCCATTAGCTCTATGGGTCGATCGGGTGACTGTAAAGAAGGCAATTGGCTGTGCACCCTTTGACCTAGTATATGGAATACATGCAAGAATGCCTCAGAATAATCTACTAGAAATGTATAAATTTGTGAAATTATATGATGATGACATAGATGATGAGATGTAGTTGAGAATTGAGGATCTCATCAGGCTGGATGAAATCAGGAGAGAATCAGTTGCAAGAAATGCCAAATTGCAATTGCAAATCAAGAACCTATATGATAGGAAGGCTATGGAGAGGAAGTTTGAGCCTGATGACCTAGTATTAATTTGGAATGCTAGACTAGAGGATAAGGGAAAACATGGAAAGTTTGATCCCATCTGGCTAGGGCCATATCAAATTCATGAAAAATAGGGCGAGGATTCATACATTGTCAAGGAACTGAATGGTAATGTTCAAGAATTGTCTGTCCATGGACAATTCTTGAAAAAATACTTCTTTTGAAGTATTTTGTCTTCCATGAGTAGTAGTTAGGTTGTGTATATATGTACATTTTGTAAATTTTGTAATTTGGTCTTGTCCCTGGTCCTATTTTGTCTAGGTTGCATGTCCTGCCTTGCTTGTTCCCTGTTGTCTGCAATTTTTTCCTATGGGTGCTCTGCTTTACCTAGTGATTCTAAGTCCTCTCTATGCCTGCAAGAGGCACACATCCCCAGATAGAGCCACTGTTAGCACTCTAAAAAAATTTCATGGCTTTAACACTTTTCCTCTGGTCTCTCCGATGTTTTTCATGCCTCTGGCTCAAGCCCTAGTTCAAAAATTTAAAAAACTAGCCGTTGTATGAGAAACCTTTTGTTTTACCCTAGCCCTGTTCTATTTTAATGTTACTTTTTCGGGCCACTTAAAATCCCTTTAGCGCATGTGCCTTATTATTTTATCACCTTGCGGGGTCAGTTGATAAATTTTCCTAAGTTTCTATCACCCGATGGTCTTTAATTTTCCTAAGTCCCTGGCACTTAATATTTCCTTAAGCCTAAAGTCTGGCGGGTTTTTCTTTCCCCAAGTCTAGCATTTTAATTCTTTCTAATGTTCTGGCTTAATATTTTCCTAGGCACGGCTCTCTGACACCATCTTAATCCTATGGTTTTCATAAGTTTGCAAGGGTTTTGTCAGAGGCTTGCGATCTTACGATGATCATTGATTCTCTTACATGACATAACGCTTCAAATAGGTGGGTCCACTACTACGTGTACACAAATGGCAACCTTTGACTTGTCCACATAATAGTGAGCTGGACATGTCAGGTGGGCCCGATATCTCAATTAGAAGATTCAGGATCGACGATTGGCATCTAAGCGCATAGAATCTTTTGAGCCCTTCAGATCTTGCGCCCACCATCTGATTTGAAGGCTTACAAAGAGTGGGTCCTTTGTCAGTGGTGATCGAGCAACGACAAAAAATGATGTAGTGACAAGTGGCATAAAGTAGGCCCAGGTGGGGGTCTAAGGTCTAGCAGTACCAACAAAATATTTAGCGGCCTGACAAATTTTCAATGGGGTTTGTTCATTTGCATAATAAAATGGTGGTGCTCCAAATTGATTGGCGATTCAGCGAAGGAAGGTCGCGCAGTCGCTAAATTTTTTAGCGATGAGATAAAGTTTTCTGCGAATTGGTGAAAAGTCTTCAGTCGCTCGTTCGCTAAATAAGAGACCGAGGTTAGTAACTTTCCTTTGTTCGCTAAGTCGCAGGGTTGAGCTCGGGTTAAGTTTTTCATCTCATGAATAAGAAAAAGCCTTGTCACATAGTTGCTACTAGTTAACCCGAGGTGTCTAGATGAGTTAAAGACATAAGACCTGTGAAAAGGAGAGATATGACGGTCGTGACTTAAAGATAGCTCAAATTTAAATATTGACCACCGATTCACTAGTGGCATTATGAAACTAACCGTTTCAATTCAAATTCAAATTTCCAAAGGGTTTCCAACAACAAAAAGGACTAAAATTTATTGATCAAGCAGCCGGATCTGGTAGAATTAGTTTTGTCGACTGTTGCAATGTGGTCCAGGGTGTTCCATGATCATTTGTAGGGATCTGTACTATGTTCTTTTTTCTTGAGGCATGTTGTAGGTGGCCGAACAGGTTGAAAAATTTGGCATTTTCATGGTTCTCAGTACCTTCTCAGTGAAATTGTCATGATTGAGGATTAGTTCGGGATCTTTTTTCTCCTGGTTGCCTAGGTTTCTTCCCCTGTATTAAATTTTTGACTCTTTCTAGTTGGTTGGGTGGTTGAAACCCTAACCCTAGTCACCCGAAGCTTGATGCATCCTCTTTAAGGATTCCAAGGTGACTAGGGGTATACGTGGTTAGTTTTTTGATAGAGTAAGGGTTCGGTCCTGACGTTCTATTCTGAATTTCAATCAGTTCCAGTGGTTATGATTGTATGAACATTTGAGGAAAGAGGAGCCAGATTTTGGTTCTGTTTCCTATCATTGTGTTCCTTTGATTGTATATTGATCCTGAATATGTTAATGAGAATGCTATTGAGTTCCAATCTTACATCTGTGTATGTCTTCTTGTTTTGGTTCTGAGCTCATATATGTTAGTGTCACAAAGTGTATTAGCATATGGTAAACAAAGAGTATTGTGAAGTCATCTTCGAGTTCCTAACAAAGTTAGGATTAAAGTCTTTTAGGTGAGTTCACTGAGTTTGCAACCAAATAAGAATTCAATGTCCTTTTGTTTGAGGGACAAGGGTAATAGGCAAAGCACTTATCCTGAGCCCAAGAGTGTTTGATTTAAGATCTTCATCTGATGTATGTAATTGGGTGACTCTTTGCCCTAGGTTAAGGCACTGGTCCATCCTCTCGAGGCATTTCATTGTCATCAACCACACACACCCAAACTTAAATGATAATATCTTTCAGTCAATCAGTAAAGGACATAGTTGTATATTGTTTTGAGATTCCTTTGGAGAATTGAGTCAAGGGTACACCCACCTGAGCATTAAGTCTCAAAGTGTAGGAGGATCTCATTGTTGATCCTTGTTAATTGGTCCTCTTCCTTATAGAATTTGGAGTGGTGATAGAGTCAAAGTTATATTAAAGTTATCCATCAAAGTATAAATCTACAAGTTGAAGATCAAAGGGAAGAACCAACACAGTAGAGACCCATATCTAGTTTCCTCAGCACCCACCAAAAGTAGGAAAAAGGTAGAGGGAAGAGGTAGAAACAATACCCCAAAAAGAAAAAGGACAAGCCATAATAGGCAAGTAGAAGTGAGCTTGAATAAAATGGATGGAAACTAGGTTTCTATCCAAGCTAACAACACCTCCATAAAGAAATAAAAGTCATCTCGTGGAACATTCATGGGCTAAATATCACACACAAGCAAGACGTCATCAAAAATATGATAAGAGATCATAGACCAAACATTTTCTTAATCCAAGAAACTAAAATACAGAAGGATAAGTTAGAGAAACTTAAATTCAGCAAAGCTATGGATAACAGAGCTACTAGCTCTGAGGGAGCTTCTAGGGGCCTTATTACTATGTGGAACTCCCATCACTTTAGAGCCAATGTCATCTACAAAGGAGGTAACCTACTTCTCATGAATTTTACTAGAATAAAAGATGATGAAAGTTGGTTTATTTTGATTATTTACGCTCCTAACTCAAAAAGAGAAAGAAAGACCTACTGGAATAAGATCATCTCCACCATTGCCCCTCTTAATTGGACTAAAGGTATCATAATGAGGGACTTCAACACTCCACTTAAAGAAGGGGAAAAAAAGGGAGGAATAGCACCTAATTCTAAAAGTAGACAAGACCTAATGGACTTCATCAATGACTTGGCTCTGTTGGATACAGATCTTCAAGGCACTGACTTCACCTGGTCTAATAGTCAGATTGGTATGGATTGCATTCAAGTTCATTTGGATAGGGCCCTACATTCACTAGACTGGCTGAACAGCTATAGTCTCAAACTCTCTACCCTGGTTCATGCTGGCTCTGACCACTCCCCCATCTCACTTTCCCTAGATCAGATTGACAAGAAAAGGAACTTTCCCTTCAAATTTGAAAAGATGTAGGTTTCCCAACCTAATTTTCTCAATAAATTCAAAGAGTGGTGGAACATAGACGTTGGAGGCACAACCATTTTTAGAGTGGCAAAAAAGTTAAGTAATATCAAAAGTAATGTAAAAAATTGGAACAGAGAGGAATTTGGTCACATCTTTACCTTTAAAGATAAGACTCTCAACAAACTTAACTGCATTCAAGCTAAAATCTAGAAATAGGGCTATGATGAAGATAGATTGCAAAAAGAAAAATCCATCCTTTCAAATTACCATAATATTATTGGGTAGGAGGAAACTTTCTAGAAGTAGAGATCGAGATCCATCTAGCTCAGGGAAGGGGACCGTAATATTCATTTTTTCTACATCTCCATGATGAGACACAAAGCTGCTAACAGGATAAGTAGAATCAAGAAGGGAGACCAATCTCTTAAGGAGGACAAGGATATTGCTGATGAGGCAATCACTTGCTTTTCTCAACTCCTCTCTAAAGATCATGGCATATCTGAACAAGACCAGATCTATCTCCTTGATAATATACCGAGAATCACCACTAACCATCAAAATAAAGACTTATGCTCTATCTCGGACATGACTGAAGTCAAGAAAGCTCTAGACTCTCTTCCAGGGGACAAAGCCCCCATTCTGGATGGCTTCCCTACATTCTTCTTTCAGCTTTATTGAGATGTGGTGAAAGATGATGTGGTTCAAACTATGCAAGAATTTTTTGGCTCGAAGAACCTCCTTAAAGAACTCAATGCCACCTTCCTAGTGTTGATTCCCAAAACCTCTGGAGCATATTATTTTGAGAAATTCATACCTATAATCCTTTGCAATTCCTTCCTTAAGATCATCTCCAAGGTTATCACCTCAAGGATTCTCAGAGGCATCCCTTCCTTGATTTCATAGCAACAATCTGGCTTTGTGCCTGGCAGACATATTTTGGATTCCATAATGATGGTGCATGAAGTTATTCATTCGTTAGAAGAAGGAAAAAGGGAATGCTTTCTTCTCAAGCTTGACATCTCCAAGGCCTATGATCGGGTGGACTAGTAGTTTCTTCTCAGAGTTCTTGAAGCTTTTAGTTTCAACTCCCATTCCTACAAGCTTCTCTTTCAAATCATCTCGACCCCTTCCTTGGCAGTCATGATTAATGGCTCCCCATTTGTCTTCTTCAAACCTTCTAGGGGCCTAAGATAAGGGGACCCTCTATCTCCCATTCTCTTCATCATTCTTGTTGAGTGTTTGGGGAGACTTATCTCGGCCTCTAAAATGACCAGGGACCTGAAAGGCATCAATCCCTCCTTCGGTGACATTGCCTTTACACACCAGCAATTTGTGGATGATACCATTCTTGGAGGTGAGGCTTCAGTGGGAGAAGCTAGAGTGGTGAAGGATATTCTTAACAATTATACTAGGGCTACAGGCCAAACTATCAACTGGAACAAAAGTGCTCTTTTCTTTATCAACACACCTGAAGCGAGACAAAGGAAAATTTCTCAAATAATGGGATGCGGCATTGACACCTTAGCTTCTACCTTCTTGGGGCTTCCCTTAGGTGTCAAACCTCTAGAGGCCTTTTGGAACAAACTGATAGACAGATTTAACAGGAAGCTTGCTGGTAAGATCCAACTGGTTATGTATATATTACAAAAACTTCCCACCTATGCCCTCAGCCTTTTCCCTATCTTGGCTAAAGCCATAGAAGCCATGGAAAGAATCCAGAGAAGATTCCTTTGGTCTGGTGCTGAGGACCACAAGCGCATTCCCCTAATAGCCTGGGAGAAAGTGTGCTAACCTAAAATTGCTGGTGGCCTTGGTTTAAGGAAATTGAGACCTTTTAACAAAGCTCTTCAAGCCAAATAGATCTATAGAATTTTCAATAGCATCGACGAGTGGAGGGACACCTTTGAAGAAAAATACCTGTTTCATAACTCATTCAATAGATTCTTCGAAGAGGCGGATTCCTCCAAAGGTTCTGTCATTTGGAATGGTCTCCTTGCCACCAAGGAGCTGCCTAAATCTAGGGCTAAGTGGAAAATAGGTAATGGTCATTTTGTCAATTTCTGGATTGACAACTAGCTTTAGATGGGCAGTCTAAGAAATTTTGATACTCTGTACACCTGGAGACATCTCTGCTCTCAAACCTATGGGACTTAGGTCTGCAATTACATAAGGGATGATAAATGGGTGGATCTCACTTAGATTTCTCAGGACCTGTCTCCTTTGATGACTTCTCTCAATGCAGTTACTCTCTCTCCCAAGTAGGACAAGATTATCTAGGAGGATTCTTCAGATGGGAATTACACTATGGCTTCTGCCTATTCTTTGCTAACCACCCAAATCCATGATTTGAATCCGATGTGGGCCAAAGCTTGGATTCCTGGTCTTACGCCCAAAATCAATGTCTTCTTCTAGCTCCTACTTCAAAACCGTATCCTTACTATGGATAATCTCATCAAACGCGGGTTCCAGTTCACTAATAGATGTGTTCTCTAAAAATTTCAAGAGGAGTCTATGGATCACCTTTTCATTCATTTGTCCTTTGTTAGTCAAATCTAGAAACTCCTCTTTTCATTCCTGAATCTCTCATGGTGTTTTCCCCTATCTTTCAGTGATCTCTTCTCCCAATGGGTCTTCAAGAGGTTTGATCAGGACTTCAGATTACTCAGTACCTGGATTCTTCCTCCATTTTGTTGGGGGATCTGGAAGGACCGCAATAATCTCATCTTTTGTGACTGTTCCTCTCCTTCTAAAATTATCTTTGAAAAAATCATTCATGTTGTTAAGGAGAATCTTCTCTACTACGGTAGATCTAACCTTCTTGCAGGAAAGACTCAGGCTAATACTGAGGAAAAAAGACAAAACTATGTGTGGACTAGTCCTCTGACTGGTTGGACCAAAGCCAACTTTGATGGCATGGAAAAAAGGAACCCTGGTCTTGCTAGTAGTGGAGAAATAATCAAAAACAACTTTGGCATTGGTACTTCGGCTATCAGTCTCCCCTTGGGTGCTTAGACGAATCACTATGTTGAAGCCTACGTGGGCCTTCAAGTTACCAAACTTGCTAAAGTTCAGCGGGTTAAGTGGCTCTGGCTAGAAGGTGACTTTATGAACATAATCAATTGCCTCAACCTTTCTCACCCTCCCTCTTGGACTATAGCCAATATTATAGCTAAAACTTGGGCCATTCTTAACTCCTTTGATAAGGTGTTTATCTCCCATGCATATAGGGAAGCCAATGGGGTGGCAGACTGGTTTGCCAACTTGGCTGTCACTAAGGATGCTAACCTGACATGGTATAATGGTGATGACTTTCCCAAATATGTGAAGAGTATCCTTGAAAAGGAACGACTCCAGTGTACTGAGGGAGAAATCTTACAATCTTAATTCTTTGTTTGGTGGGCGAGTGCTACTACTTCTCTTCCACCACTCTTGGATTTGTCCAATCTTCTGTTCATCTTTTGGGTAGTGCCCTAGTTGTCTCTAGCTTTGCCCATTCTACCTTGCTGTGGTTTTTCGGCCCTGACCTTTCTGTGGTCAGCTTCTTGCTTTTTTCTGTTCTAGACTTGTGGGTTTCAGGCACCCTGTAAAACCTGTTTTACTTAATCAAAAACATATCAATATGTAATTATAGAAAAAGTTAATTCATATGGAAGAGTGTGAATATTATCAAACAAATGAAAAAAAATGTAATATTCTTTCTACATAAAACATCTAATGGAAATTAACAAAATGCATAAAATGGAAAAATGATAAATACTCCAACATTTTGCCACTTATTTTTAGAAGGTGAAGATATAAGCAATCATATTGTTCTACTATCTAGTATGGTTTGCTGAGAATGGAATTCATGACATATTATTCTAAAATTGTATTGAGTTTTATAGTGAGTCATATTTATGTCATTTATTGATTTTGTTACGTTTCATTTGGTGGAGTTTAAATTCTCTTGTAGGAACTTCTTGTAGCATTTTTTCTTTTAAGTTTTTCTTATGTTTTTTATTACTATTGTAAGACTAGAGAGATTTAAGAGTTCATTTCATTGTAATAGTATCTTGTATGTTAACTTTCTCAAGTTCTAATGTAACGGTAAAAGGATTCAAAAGTTTGATTAAAATAATTTAATTAGATATGTGAATTCTTTTGGATAAACCAAAAGATGATGAATATATCTTATAATACATTTCAAATGATTGAATGCTAAAATTCTTACTTTTCATTATCAGCTTACGAAATTCTCATGATATCTTTAATTATATTTATATCAAATTCAGTTTGATGGCTAGTCTATTTTTTTTATGTCTAACATTTGTTAGTTGACCATCCTTGTTCTCCATTTTGTACTCTGATTAACTTTATAATTTTTTATTTATCTTTATCTCTCTATGTTTAATACATAAATTCTAAGACTTGTTAACCATCTAGATTAAGAATATTTTTCTCCCTTATATATTATAGAAACAATCCATGTGACTTTAATAAGTAATCATTGATTTTACGATGAGTAGGGAAAGGGAAACATACTTTATATCTTCTATCCATTTTTGCATAGTTCATTTTAAATTTTCACGTTCTTCACCTGATTCAAAGCGGACGTTTTAAATAGCGCAAATTCATGATCAGGTTGGCAACGTTAGCACTATAATAAAATTTGAATTTGTGCATTACTTTTAATTTGTCAATTGTGAAAATTCTATTCAAGTCATTGATTATTAATCTCCCATCTTATAAAGATTATTTAACTCTTGAAAATAAATTCACAGCTAATATTGAAAAATAACACAACTGCAACTTCACTAATAAAAATACACAGAAAGAAATATGCAACACAATCAACACAATATTTTTGGACAATTGTCCCTAAAAAAACCCCAAGGGGAAATCCAGTACTATAGATGAGAAATATATTAACTTCAAAAAATTAAGAGATACCAAATTCCTTTCCTCTCACTAGTAGAACCGCAACAATCTCCCAGTTCCTCCTACTGATATTCCTCCACTGCTATCCCCAATGCTATCATTGTGTCCTTGCTAACACTGTAAGACTATTTTCTATCACTGTAAACTTCATTTGCTAACACTGCAAATGCTCTCCAAGATGTGTTTTCCAAATGCCCCTAGACCCCCCTTTATACTACCCTCGTTGGTAAACGAACGAATGAGATTGATTCTCAATAAATGGTTGAGCTTAAAACAACTTAAAAACCCTAAAAAAATTGGTTTCTAGTTCCTTCCAAAAGTGGTCAATTAATTAACAAATAATTATCTTACTCTAACTAATTAGTTAGTAAAATAATTATTTACTAATTAATAGCATGTGGACAAATAGTTGTTCAAGGCTAACAAACTAACACTCTCTCTTAGTGAGGAAGTTGTTCTGCATGACACCCAACTTATCTATGAAGAAGATGAATTTCACCTTCCCCAATGCCTTTGTTAGAATGTCTACTACCTATTCCTCTGTAGGTATGTACTATAGCTGAACAACCTCTCATTGTACACAATCTCTAATGAAGTGATACCTGATGTCTATATGTTTAGACCTATCATGAAACACTGGATTCTCAGAAAACTTAATGCAACTCTGATTGTCACAATGTATCACTATAGTCTCAACCCTCTGACCAAACAAGGCTACTAGCAACTTCTGAAGCCAAATAGCTTCACATGTCGCTATGCTAACCGCTATATATTCTTCTTCTACAAAACTCAAAGCTACAGACTTTTGCTTCCTACTGAACCAAGAGACAACTCCTGAACCCAAACTGAAACAACACCCTGCAGTGCTTCTCTTGTTTGTTGTACTGCCTGCCCAATCTACATCAGTATAGCCTATAAACTTGATACCTTCATCTCAAACATATATGATCCCATACTCAACTATACCACGCAAATATCACAGCACATGCTTGAGTCCATATAATGCTCTCTTCAATTTGCACGCATGGCTCTCTTTACTATGTGCTACAAAGCCTTCTGGTTGCTCTATGTATACCTCCTCCTTCAACTCACCATTGAGGAATGTTGTCTTGATATCCATTTGATGGATTTTCCATCTCTTCTGTGCTACAAATGAGATCATATCTCATATAGAAGTATACTTGGCCACATGAGAAAATATATCCTCATAGTCTATTCCCTCCTTCTGAGAGAACCCCTTTTCCATGAACCTTGCCTTGTATTTCTCGATGCTACCATCTGCAATATGCTTGATCTTGTAGATCCAACGTGATGCAACCACTGCCTTATCTGTTGGTCTAGGCACTACCTCCCACACATCATTCTGCATTATTGAGGTATATTCCTCAACCATCGCATCTCGCCACACCTGATGCTGTGCAACATCCTAATAACTGGAAGGCTCGGTATCTACCAATTGACTGACTAAAGCCACATAGTCATTGAACTTGGCTAGTTGTCTCCTTTCTCTCATACTCCTCCTAGGAGCTCCCACAAACTCCTGAGTATCCCTTTGTTTTTTATTAAGTAAAATATGTTTTACAAGGATCCTGAAATCCACATCAGTATAAGGGCTCACTATCTACTAGCTGACTGACTAAAGACACATAGTCATTGAACTTGTCTGCTTGTCTCCTTTCTCTTGTACTCCTCCTAGGAGCTCCCACAAACCCTTGAGTATCCCTTTGTTTTTTATTAAGTAAAATAGGTTTTACAGGGATCCTAAAACCCACATTAGTATAAGGGCTCACTATCTACCAACTGACTTACTAAATCCACATAGTCATTGAACTTGGCTGCTGGTCTCCTTTCTCTCATACTCCTCCTAGGAGCTCCCACAAACCCCTGAGTATCCCTTTATTGAACTTCATGGTTCCTATTGCCAATTGTAGAGGATGAGATATCAACCTCTATTTCTTCTTGATGCATATCTAGCTACACCAGTTGTTCCATACTTTGTGAACTCTCACCACCTGAGCCTATGCTAGTACTAGTAACTGTACTCGAGCTTTCTTTCCCTTGACTCAGTTGAGCTACCCCTTGATCTTCTGTCAGCTGCACACTTTGATCCTCTGCTAGAAAATATCTAGACCTCCTGAATGCCTTATCCTCCATGAACTTGACATCACATCTAACTATAATCCTCTTAGTCCTTGGAATAAATATCCGATATGCCTTTGAGGTTTCACTGTACCCAAAAAAGTACCCCCTCTTTGTAGTCCGATCTAACTTTGTACGTGTATCACCTGGAATATGGAAATACGCCAAACTTTCAAATATCCTAAAGTGAATGACATTTGGCTTCTTTTTTATGAAAGCCTCCTCTGGTGTCATCTTCCCTAGTACCTTATGTGGAACCCTATTTTGTATGTACACTATTGTACTACATGCCTCTTCCCATAAGTAGCAGGGCATATCCTAGTCATGTAGCATAGCCCTTGCTACCTCTGATATAGACCGGTTCTTCCTCTTAGCAACTCCATTCTAGTGTGGATTGTAAGGAATAGTCCACTCTCTCTTGATTCCTTCCCTAGTATAGAACTCTTGGAATTCATTTCCTTTGTACTCACCTCCATTATCTGACTGAAGAACCTTTATCTTCCTTCCTGTTGAGTTCTCCACAAGAGCCTTAAACTCTTGGAAGTGACTGAAAACCTCATCCTTGGTCTTCAAGAAGTATATCCAGGTCTTCCTAGAGAAATTATCAATAAAAGTAACATAGTACTCATATCCTCTAAGAGACTTTGTTGACATTGGTCCACCTACATCTGAATTGACAAGACTTAGTCTAAACTCCTCCTGAGTGAAATCACTCCATAGTCGATCCCAACTCGGTAAGCTATCTCATCCATTGACAACTTGAACAAATACATCCCACTATTTAGTAAACCCATTTAGGGCTATTCTGACTAGCTCATCATCACTGGGGCCATCTCCAACAAATTTTGCTAACTCATCCTTGAAAATTCTAAGCCTGGTGAGGTAACTTATGATGTCTTCTCCCTTGTTCATCCGAGTATTATTCAACTTTTCTCTGGGAATCAACTTCTAATTGGTGGTAGCATTTTGGTACAGATTTAGAATGGCGTCCCACATCTTGTTCATTGTATCTAAATCTGTGATATGTGGAGCAATATGATCCTTGACACCATCACGGATTATCCTTCTCGCCTTGGCATCGTCCTTGTATGTTGCGAGTTGTATTGCATTTGTGGGTAAAACTACAACACTGGTAACATACTCCTTGATATCATTCTCTTCCAACAATAAAGAAATTATTGCTTTCCAGACACCAAAATTTGAGGCACCATCGAATCTGTCCTAATCTCTCAAACTAGTTATGGCCATCTCAGATAAATAAAAGAAATAATTTCGAAAGAGGTCAAACTAGGTTTTATAAACCCTTAATTTCTTTCCTTTCCTAGGGTAAACCTTTTCTACCCTCAACTTAGCTCTGAGACCATGTGAAAATTCTATTGTAGTCACTGAATATTAATCTCCTATCTTATAAAGACTATTTAACTGTCGAAAATAAATTCACAGTTAATATTGAAAAATAACACAACTACAACTTCACCAATAAAAATACACAGAAAGAAATACGCAACACAATCAACACAATATTTTCAGACAATTATCCCTGGAAAAACCCCAAGGGGAAAACCAGTACCGCATATGAGAAATATATTAACTTCAGCAAACTAAGAGATACAAAATTACTTGCCTCTCATTGGTAGAACCCAGACAATCTCCCAATTCCTCCTATTGATATTCCTCCACTGCTATCCCCAACACTATCACTACGTCCTTGCTAACATTGCAAGACTATTTGCTATCATTGCCAACTTTATTTGCTAACACTCCAAATGCTCTCCAAGATGTGTTTTCCAAAAGCCCCTAGACCCCCTTTTATACTACCCTCGTTGGTAAACCAACGACCGAGATTGATTCTCAATAAATGGTTGAGATTAAAACAACTTAACAACCCTAAAAAAATCAGTTTCTAGTTGCTTCCAAAAGTGGTCAGTTAATTAACAAATAATTGTCCTACTCTAACTAATTAGTTAGTAAAACAATTATTTACTAATTAATAGCATGTGGACAAACCATTGTCCAAGACTAACAAACTAACATCAATGTTGTTAAATTTTACAGTGTTGGCATTGCAATCAAATTTGACAATCATTTAATTAGATATTTCTATAATAATCACAATCCAACAACAAACTCGCTCCCATTGAAACTCAATAATGGCTTCTACCAATTCAATAAATATGCAATTCTTCAAAATAATTGACAGAAACATTCAAATTAAATAAATACAAACTTCAACTTTCCATGAATGGCACAGAATTCCTCACTTACTGAAACATGCAACATCGTATTTATAACAGGCAACATCAATACATAAACATTTTCTTTAATATCGGCTCTTCTATCTTAATTAAGTGGTTTTTTTTTTAAGATCATATCTATTTGTTCAAAAGAAATTGTAAAATATAAAATGACTGAAATTTCTTAATTATTATTTTTTTATTTTTAATCTCACACGGTCTAGATTCCCCTACATATTTTGGTGGTTGAAATGTATCATGATATCGTGTAAGCCCTTTGTTAATCTAATAATCAAAATATTTTATTTAAGATTTGTATCTTTAATATGATATTTAAAGTATATTTTACCATCTCTGTAACTAGTGCACCTCTTTTGACTACAAATGCAAGGACATAGATAAACAAGAAAAAACTAATATAGGGAAATATTCATAAATACAGAAATATTTAATAGCTCTATTTAAAGATGATATTTCCTGGTGGGAAAATGCTAACGAGTCGTCTATTTGGTGGGGAGGCCCCAGGAATGCATTGAAATATTTATGATGCAGATGTATCCTATAAAGTCTTCGCCTATGATGCAGTGAGCATTTCGGGAAGGAAGTAGACGGATTGGGAATTGGCTAAACAGTAAACTAAAACGTCAGTCTTTTAAGGGCAATTATGAAAAAAAAAACCTAAGTGTCCCTTTGATAACACATGCATTTTAGTTTACTGTTTAGATGTTTTCACGGGGTTGATAACACGCAACATCGTATTTACAGGGAAACGTCTAAATCAGCAACTACAACGTAAATCTTACCAAGGGGGACACTTAGTTTTTTTTTCAGTTTTTTCAAACTTTCCTTATGCATTTTACTTTTTAGTTGCTGATTTAGCCAATACCGTATTTACAGTGGCCACCAATTTGGTGACACTAATCATTGCTGGTTTCATGGGATTACCTCTCTTTCAATTTTATGTCCTTGTGTCAATACACATCAATCGGAAAGAAATATAATAAATAAATTAGCTTTATGTCGCTCTTCATATCATAAATTATGATATACCATAAATGCATACATCTCCTTTCGTAAGGAACATATAAAGTAAGTAATCGTTTGAAAATTTGTATTGTAATCAAATTTTGTGATTCTAATGATGAATTCTCAAACTCTCGAAACTCCTGTAACGTTAGGACTCTTCAATATTTTCTAACTATTATTTCAATATTTACCTTTTCAAAGATCTCAAAATATGTTGTTAACATTCTAGATTAAGAAAATCCTTCTACTCTTATCAACAATGTTAGCATTGCAATCAACTTTGACTTTTTACCCATGTTTTCTCATTTTTGTTTTTGGAATCGTCATGAAGCTGACAATGTCATTAAATGTGCCTTCTCATGGAAAGATGCAGCGATAAGCTCAGAGTAACGAGAGTTTCAGATTCCTCTTACCCGTGCCAAAAGACATGGTTTGATGCTTTCTATGAAAATTACTGTCTACCAACTCTATCAATACGCTTTACTTCACATTAAATAAATACACATTTCAAGAATTCTTGATTTACGAAGGTACCAATTTTATGGCATTATATATTCAACGAAAATTTTAATAATATATTAATTTATTACACTAATTAATCAAATATTCTATCTATTTAGTTTAAAAGAAAATTTGTACTATATTCTCAAAAAAAAAATTAATATTAATAAATAATAAAATATTTTTAATATAATTCTTATTAAAATCTATAGGTCTATTTTAGACATTATAGAGTTTCTAAATTTTAACATAGATTGAATGTTGCTCATTAAAAAAATTAATATTTAATGAACAAAATCTCTTTATCAAGAAAAAACTTAACTTCAAGTTAATGATAATGAAACTTTATAATAAATGAAGACATATTTTATAGTTTGAGCAGATTTGTCAAATTTAGAATACTACATTATAAAATCGCAATTGAATTTCCTTGGCAATTCAATTTTTATTGAAAAATAAACAAAGATATAAAACAGAAAATAGTATATAAATTAGAAAAGAAACGTCAAATATCTTTTAGAATTTCTAATACAACTATGTCAAATTAAAAAATTTAAGATCAATAAAATAGAAAAAAATATAAATTATTCTTACTATATGTTTCTTCATTATTTATTTCATAAAAAATTTGAATTTTTTTAAATTTAATATAATTTTTTTAGAAATTGATGTAAATTAGTTGTTACTCAAATTTTGATTTTATGTAATTATAGTATAGACTCAAATTATAATGAAGATGGGAGAAGCATACTCTAAAAAGTAGTTAAATAAAATATTTTCAAATAAAAGAGTTCAATTTAAAAAGAACATAAACAAATCAAAAGTTTAAATATGTAATAAACAAACTATTGTATACTAGAATATATTAAAAAAATATCATTTTTTCTAAATATTTAGTAAATAATTAATGCTATATAAAATTAAGAAACTCTAAATGAATTAAGAAGTCTCTTGAATTAATAAGAAATAATAATGAAACTTTCTAATATTTCAAGAGTTTAAAGAGTTTGAGAAGATTGAGGGCTCATCACTAGAATAACAAAATTTAATTATAATATAAATTTTTAAACAACTACTTGTTTTATATATATATATATATCAGTTTTCTATGTGCCAAAGAAGATGTATGAGAGCTGACCTCACATGTAAATCTATCCACAGCTGACAAGCTGACCTCAAACGTAAATCATTGCTTATGTATAGAGACAAGTAGTGATTAACTTTCATAAGGGTATCGTTTCATGAAGTGGACTAACTTTATAATTTAATATATATAATATTATCGGCTTAACCATTGCACCATTCAAAGGTGCAAGTGCTAGTATAATTTATTTCAAACAATTGAATGTTAAAAATTCTTACTTTACATTATGAACTTACAAAATTTCTCATAATATCTTTATTTATATTTATATCAAATCCTAAGACTTTTTAATCATCTAGATTAAGAATATTCTTCTCCAATATATATTACAGAAACAATCCATGTGACAGTAATAACTAATCACTTATTTCACGATGAGTAGGACAAGGGAAACATACTTTATATCTTCTATCAATTTCTGCATACCTCATTTTAAATTTTAACGTTCTTCACCTGATTCAAAGCACACGTTTTAAATAGCGCAAATGCGTGATTAGGCTGAAAACGTCAGCACTACAATAAAATTTGAATTCGTGCATTCTTTTTAATTTATCAATGTCGTTAAATTTTACAGTCAGCATTGCGATCAAATTTGACAATGTCATTTAATTTCATATTTCTATGATAATCACAATCCAACAGCAAATTCGCTCCCATTGAAACTCAATAATGGCTTCTATCAATTGAATAAATACGTAATTTTTCAAAATAAATGATACAAACATTCAAATTAACCGAGTGTCACTAGTGACTAGTACTTGCTTTTAGTTGTAGTTTAAATTGTATTAGCATATAATTTTTAAAAATTTAAAGTAAATAATCATTTAAATTTATTTATTATATATTATTAGGTTAGGTTAAATATTTAGTTTATTGTTATGTAATTCAATTAGAAATATAATTAATTCAAACTTTAATTTATATGTAAAATAATTTTTTCACCTTTCTAGTTTTGTCATAATTATAATTTTAATATTAAATGTCTATCTAATTCAAATTTTAATAAATTTACTAAAATTATAAATATATTTTAATCAATTATGAAATATATAATTTAGATGATAGTCATCTAAAATAGAATGGACATATATTGATTTGCATTGAGCTCACCAACTAATTAAATTTTATATATATATATATATATATATATATATATATATATATATATATATATATATATATATATATATATATATATATATATATATATATATATATATATATATATATATATATATAATTTAGTTTAAAATATAAATATGATAAATGAATTAATTCATAAATATAATAATATTATTATATTTCAAATAATAAAGAGGGAAATTTATATTTAGAGGGAAATACTAAATAAGGAGAGCTCTGCTTTTTTTTTTTCGCTGATTCCTGCGATTGACTGCGACTGCCTTTTTGGCTTGCCAGCGGCATGAGGTTTCCGTCGCGGTTGTGAACTCCAGTGATGTGTTTGAGGGTGGCGGGAGACAGATGGGCGTCTTCATGCGTGCCCTTGATCCGCGAGATCCACCTCAGTCTGCTCCTCTTAATGACATTAGCATGGCCGAGGTAAATGCCAACCCCAAGTCTGTCGAGCTTGTACCAGGTAAGGTGCCACAAATGATCTCTAAATCCGCTCCTGTAAATGATAATGGTACTTCTAACCCTCCCACCAACGATCGGCCTAAGTCATTTTCAGAGGTTGTGGCTCGAACAACCACCATTAACGCGAAGGCAAGGTTTGAATGTGCTTCTTCTGGCACCAATGAAACCCCCGAATGCGGTAAGGACTCTTTGGCTTCCCTTTCCCCATTTTCCATTGTTCCTAATCCTGAAATGTTAGAGGAGATTGTTAAGGAAAAAGATAGATTAAGAAGTACTGCTATTTTTTTCTCAGCTTTAGAAATTGATAAATGTCCGCCAAGGAAATTTATGGATGATTGGTTTCACAATTATTGGAATTTGAAATTAGGGCTTCACATATCATTCTGTAGACAAATCTAGAAGGGGTTGTATGTGATTTTCTTTGTTAATATTGATGCTCAGAAAGAGGTTCTTAAAAAACAATATTGGAATGTGGGAACTACATCCTTTAGGGCGCTCGCATGGTCACCAGAAGCCGTCCATGATGAGGTCCTTGCCCTGTCGGCACCTAGGTGGATCCTTGTTAAAAATATTCTGCCATTTCTGTGGCATTTTTTACCACAACTGCTTGAACCTATTGGCAAAGTTATCAGGATGGATGATATAGTGAGACTTATCCCTCATATGGACGCCAGAGTTTTGGTATCGCTCCTTCCTGGTAAGGATATACCTACAGATATCTCTGTTATTATCTTAGGAGAAACGTATACTCATCCTATTGAAGTTCTGGGGGGTTTAAACACATGTTTCCTAAGTCAAAAGGAGGGACATCTCCGTAAAGATTGTCCTATCGTTAAGAAGAAAACTGAAAAAAATCCTAACCCTACTCAAGCTTCAAACAATACTGCTTCAAATCCTCTCGCTGCCAATTTCCCTTCACCTAAAGGTACCACTAGCGAACCTCCTCCTGTTTCGGTTTCATCCCCGCCTCCGCCCATCGCTGGTTCCCAACTGTATTCTAATCCCGCCATGGCCATTGACCTAAACACAGATGATGGTTATGATGTTATCTGTAACAAAAAGAAAAGGAAGGCTAATAATTGCTCTCAGCCTAAAACTATGGCTCCTGTTCCCATTAACATTGTTGACCACCATAATTCTTCCTCGGCTAATCTTGTTACAACTAATAATAAGCCTCAAAATGGTAGTCTTACTTCTAACTCTCAAGTTAGGGTAAGCGATCGGAGGTTTCCTCCAAAAGTCTTCCAAGAGATCGGGGAGGAATATGATTTGGAAATCATTCCAGCTATTCCCATTTCTGATAAATCCCCAAGCATCCCTTCCATGGAATTAGACTCCCAGTTGGAATTTGAAGATGGTCACAACATTGATCCTTCAGCCACTAAGCATAGAGGTAGGCCCCCTGGCTCAAAGAACAAGCCCTCTGGGTTAAAAATAGGTGAGACCTCGAATAAGTTTTCACCCTTGGCTAAACAAGCTAGAAATGCGTGCTCCACCCCTAATAATATGTCTCAATGAACTACCTATCCTAGAATGTGAGGGGTTTAGAGTCCCCTGATAGGAAATTCGTCATCAAGCGGTTGCTTAACTCTGTGCATTCTATCGATTTCTTTATGATGCAAGAAATCAAAGTTGTAGGATTCATTCTTGAGTCCAATTTAAATTTTATATGTAAGGATGCGATTAAATTTTGTACTAATCACACTAGAGGTCAAGGAGGAACTGCCCTTCTCATTAATAATAAATGGGAAAACTACATAACTAACAACGGGTGTTCTCCCTGCCAAAAAGTTGTTTGGGTTATTATTGATTATGACAATAAGGTCTTTGGTGTTTGTGCTATCTATGCTCCAAACGACCCTAAGGAAAGAATTGAGCTTTGGAACTGGTTAATTAACCTCCCTGATATACCTTGGTTCTTCAGTGAAGATTTCAACATGGTTGAAGCCCAAGAGGATAAACTTGGGGGTAACCCCTTTCACTGGAAGGATAATGAAAAATTCATGTGGAATAGACTGTTAAACTCTAAAAACCTCTTTGATCCTATTGCTAGTAGTAAGGATATCAACCCTGGTATATGGCACACTTGGTGCAATTTTCAACAAGGTAACACTAGAATTTATTCTAGACTCGATCGTTTCTATGGTGACAAACATTTCTTCTCTTTTCCGCCTGACAGCTATGGGAATATTGTTCATGTTATTGCTACTACTTTGTCTGATCATCACCCCATTTACACTAAAGTTAACCTCAGTAGAGGTCCTATTAAGCCTAAGTTTGGAGGCAGTAAGTTCATTTTGAATTCTAGTCTCCTCTTGGATGAGGATGTCCTTGTGGCCATTCAGATTATTAGGGGCATCAATAAGAGCAATCTTTAGCACCTGTCCCACCATGATAGATGGAAAACTAATCTCTCCTCTTGGAGGAGTTTTATTCAAACCATTGGCCAAAAGAAGGCTAAAGATTATAGATTTGTTGAAAAGCATTTATCCTCTGACCTTCAAATTACTGAGAATAACATCCAAAAAGATTCTTCTAACATTGATCTCCTATCTCGGGTTATGGCTGCTAAGGATGCTCTTAGGAAGCACCAGCAGGTTAAGATTCATGGTGCTAAAATTTTGTTTAAAAGAATATTCTATCTATTTAGTTTAAAAGAAAATTTGTACTATATTCTTAAAAAATAAATTAATATTAATAAATAATAAAATATTTTAAATATAATTCTTATTAAAATCTATGGTTCTATTTTAGACATTACACAGTTTTCAATTTTTTAAATAGATGCAATGTTAGATCATTAATAAAATTAATATTTAATGATCAAAATCTCTTTAATTCACATTTTCTTTTTATCTATAAAATAGACATTAAGAAAAAAATTCAAGTTAATGATAATGAAGCTTCATAAGAAATGAAGTCATATTTTAGAGTTTGAGCAGATTTATCAAATTTAGAATACATATCTTTTAGAATTTCTAATACAACTTTTTCAAATTAAATTTTTTAAGATTAATAAACTAGAAAAAATATTAATTATTCTTAGTGTGTGTTTATTCATCATTGATTTATAAAAAAATTGAATGTTTTTAAATTTTAAATAAATAATTAAAAGTTGACATGTATTAATTGTTAATCTGATTTTCATCTTATGTAATTATATTATAGGCTCAATTTATAACGGAGATAGGAGAAACATATTCTAAAAAAATAGTTCAATGAAATATTTTCAAATAAATGAACTCAAATTTAAAAGAACATACATAAATCAAAAGTTTTAATATGCAATAAAGAAACAATTGTATACTAAAATATATTAAAAGATATCATTTTCCTAAATGTCTATTGAATAACTAATGTTAAATGAAGAAACTCTGATATGAATTAAGAAGCATCTCCACTTAATAAGAGAAAATAATGAAACTTTCTAATATTTCCAGAGTTTAAAGAGTTTGAAAAGATTGACAACTTATTATTAAAATAACAAAATTTAATTATAATATAAAATTTTAAACAATTACTTAATCTATATATATCAGTTTTACATTCTATATATATCAGTTTTACATGTACCAAAGAAGATGTATACAAAGCTGATCTCACATGTAAATCTATCCACAGCTGACCTCAAACGTAAATCTATCAACCAAACTCGCATTATTCTCTATTCAAATTTAGACAACAGTTTCATTTTACAGTGGGCTTAAAATATACGAGTCAAATTTGTTAGCCAACATTGTATTAAAATATTTGCCTGCCAATTTAGATTTAAGATGGATTTCCAATTCATTCTGTGGACTCCAACTCTGTTCACAATATTTTAGAGATATTCATAAAGAAACTGTAATACGAGCCAATCAAAATACATATTTTTACTACGTTCAGCGTTCTTTAAGATATCTCCACATCACCTTTAATACGACTTACAATAGAGCTATTTGCTAAGTCAAAATAAGTTCAGTATTAATAATAATAAAAAAATTCTTACTTCTATTCAAAGACTCCAACGAAAATCACGAAGTACCATTAATAGGACCAAGTCAAATTAATAAAGAGAAGTGTTTCAATTTTATTTGTAATGGTCGATAAAGTTTTCCTACGTGCGCACTTTAATCATGATGGAGACGTGCAACAAATTACACCGCAAGAAATGGACGTAGACAACTGTTTCCCTTTGCCTATAAATATTGCGTCTTCCTTTTTAGTTCTTCAAGACAATAATACCTTGGTATTTTGAGCTTACAATTGTTTTTTCCTCAAATATCTGATCCATGGCTTTTTTAAGATTGCTCCAGGCTATTTTACCCACTTCTAAAGTGCTTGACAAGAATTTATATTCTGTCTATTCCAGAATGAGTTTCATAGACAAAATCCTCTTTCTTGTACGCCCACAAGCTTTTTAAACAGATTTGATAAATTTATTGCATTTTTGTGACTGTTTTTCCTGTGTGGGAAGAGTTATTGAGTTGTTTTTTTGGCTCTGTGTTTTCAGATCATACACTTTGTGGACAGGGTGTATGCATGGCATAAATTGCCAGTATTTCTTGGACTGGTGTATCTGGAGATAAGGAGAACATTGCACCAGCGTTATAATCTTCTGAATGTGGGAGCTACTCCTGTGGGTGTAAGATACAATCCAGTGGATTATCCTTATAGAACAGCAGATGGGAAATATAATGACCCATTTAATCAAGATGCAGGAAGTGAAGACACTTTCCTTGGAAGAAACATGTTACCTTCTCCTCGTAAGGATGAGGTGATTATCAAATATCCTCCATTATTATTGAAATATTATTCTACTCAATTTTTTTATGTTACCTTCTCCTCAGAAGGATGAGGTGATTATCAAGTATCCTCCATTATTATCGAAATGTTATTCTACTGAATTTTTAATTAATACAAAACTGTTTGAGGATTTGTATATATTCTATTAATTTTCCATATACATATGTTGTGTTTGAGGATTTTCATAGCAATTTGCATAGGCTGAAATCTTTTTGGTTGAGAGTCAATCATTGAGGGTAGTTTATTATATTATTTTTTGGGTATGATCTTAACCTTATCTTTTCTTATGTTAGGGTCTTGTACTCAACAAGACTTGGTCCCTTCAAATTTGTTGACTGCTTCTAAAGGCTCTAGAAGCACTTCCCTTTCTCCCTAGGAGCTGGATGCTAGTTTCTGAGAGAGGTTCCTAGAAAGTACAAAGGTCCCTTAGGCTCACTCGTTCATCCCGACTTTGATCTTCATTACGTGTTTGTTTAGTTGTTGTTTTAACACATTTACTGTTGCATCAAAAGATTGCCTTGTTAACACTTGATAAAAATGCTAGAGATAAATGGATCAGGACGAAAGGGGAAGTTGGAAACTATTCCAGCAATAACCCACGACCCAGCTCTAATTCCATTTGTTGGCGCACATTTGCCATTGTGCCAAAAGATCAACTTGTTAATACTGGATACAAGCACAAGTGATAAACACATCCACAGTGGGCAGCTAGTTCATGTCCCAAATCTAACTAGTCCAAAAATTGTTTTGTCTGTTTCTTATTGCTCTCTATTTTATTTGGGCTAATTTTACTTGTCTCAAGCTCTCGTAATTTTGGGGTGAATGCTTTTTTCTTTCTTTCTAAAATTAGCTTTTTTTAGTTAAAATTTTGATAATTTGTAGAGATTTATAATAGGTTGGGGTCCTTCCCATATAATTTAATAGACTAGACCTGATTCGTAATAGACTAATTTAGAACCCATCCACTTCACCAAGAGACCACATTCCCCTTGATTTAGTTAAAATATATAAAAATTATCATACTATTAAAACTATCAGCCAAATGTATCTCTTTCTCATTAATATAGTTCTTCTAACTAAAATTACTGTCTCGTCATTTTTTTATATGCCACAAACTTTCTTGACGTATTGCTTTCCAAGCCTTATGAAATCAAGGTTATGAACCAGTATTGGGAAGTTTGCTCCAAATTTCTAGACATTAAATTTAACTTGTAAGTTCTTTATATGTAAACAGCTTTTGAGGCCAGATCCCATGGTAGTTGCTACTAAGCTGCTTGCAAGGAGGAAGCTAATCGATACAGATAAGCAATTTAACATGCTTGCTGCCTCCTGGATTCAGTTCATGATTCATGACTGGGTCGATCATGTGGAAGACACCAAACAGGTAATATAAACACTGTTTTTCATATTTCTTCTGTTTGTTCTGAACAAGTCAATGTTTCTCACTTCAAGAGCTTTTTGCAGGCAAAATTA
Organism: Chamaecyparis obtusa; assembly: GCA_027943335.1. Lineage (NCBI taxonomy): Eukaryota > Viridiplantae > Streptophyta > Pinopsida > Cupressales > Cupressaceae > Chamaecyparis > Chamaecyparis obtusa. The sequence goes on from BSBK01001633.1 coordinate 618,951, forward strand.
ACTGCTCCACAAGCAGTTGCTGAACAATGCCCACTGAAGGCCTTCAAATTTTTTGAGTCAAAAGAGGTCCCTACAGGTTTCTATGATATTAAAACTGGGTATCTTAATAGGAGGACCGCTTGGTGGTAAGAAATAATTTAATTCTTAAATTAGACATACTATTTTATCAAAAAAGGAATCCAAGTGTTGAATTAGGCATATTATTTCTTTAGTCTGAATTCAGAAGATTGATTTAGAATGTTGATTAAATTTGCAGGGATGGGAGTGAAGTTTATGGGAACAATTTTGAGCAATCAAAAACGTTGAGAACATTCAAAGATGGCAAGTTAAAATTGGGCAAAGACGGCCTCCTTCTCCACTTGAATGATGGAATCGCTGTCTCTGGAGATGTGCGCAATTCATGGGCTGGGGTGTCAGTACTCCAAGCCTTATTCACCAAAGAACACAATGACATCTGCGACATGCTCAAGGCAATTCATTAAATTCATAGCCTCATTTCACAGATATTTTTTTCTTAAAATTTCCCGTTTTATGTTTTGGAGATCAATAGTTAATTCACTATTTTTCAAGACAGTTTTATTTACCTTGTGCCATTCGACTCATTTGTTTCTTGGCATTTAGTTATGGAATCAGATAAAATCATTTACAGGATAAAAATATTTGATCATTTATAAACAACTTTGCAGGACAAGTACCCTGATTTGGATGATGAGGAACTGTATCGCCATGCAAGATTAGTAACTTCTGCAATTATTGCAAAGATCCACACTATTGACTGGACCGTTGAGCTCCTCAAAACAGACACTCTCCTTGCTGGAATGCGTGCAAATTGGTATGACATCTTCATTGAAAAAAAACCTGGAGCACATAGTTACGAAGGGTTTTAAATACAAAATTCTCATCAAATTATCTGATCAATAATAAGCATATGAATATTATTAACCACCTTCATCATGATAGATTTTAATGTGTTTGTTATGAACCATGAAGCCCAGTGTTACAAAATATATGGAAGTTGAATAATTCATATAATGGTATGGGTGTGAGCAGGTATGGATTGCTTGGAAAAAGGTTGAAGGACAAATTTGGTCACACTGGGAGTTCCTTACTAAGCGGCTTTGTTGGAATGGCAAAGCCTGATAACCATGGAATTCCATACTCTCTTACAGAGGAATTCGTCAGCGTTTACCGAATGCACAGTTTGATGCCAGACAACCTCGTTGTTAGAGACATTCATGCACCCTCTCAAGAGAACAAAACTCCTCGGGTTCTTGAAGAGTGAGTCTATACAAGAATGTCAATTTCTTCATTATTATTCTATGTTGAAATGCATTAAATATAAGATTACATATTTAAATTATTCTTATTTCTAGGAAACTTCAATTTATATTAGTCTTACGATGTTTTATATTAAATTTATTATTTAATTTATATAAACAATTCTTTATTTATTAATTATTATTTGATTTTAGGTAGTAATTGATAGGAATCCATAGCCTACATTTATGTAGACTGTTTGTTCTTTATATTAAAGCAACCAAAATCAGGGGGCTGACTCATGATTATATAGACTATTTGTTATTCGAAAACTTTAACTCAATTTTAAGTCAATTTATAAATATAGAAGATCAAAATCTAAATTACCTAATACTATAAATTAACTATCGTTTTGTTTAAGATAATAATTTTTTATATTATTATGAATTCATAATTTGATTTATGTACCAATTTTTTATTCTAGATTTCTCACTCTGTAACATTCAATGTATGAAAAATCAAAATATAAATTATAATAGTATAAAATATAAAATACACACGGACGTTCAGTGATGAATGATGAATTTGTTTAATGGCAGGGTGGATCTAAAAAGGTTAGTGGGAATTAATGGAGAACGGACATTATCTGAAATTGGAAATGAGGAGATAATTGTATCGATGGGGCATCAAGCTAGTGGAGCCCTAACACTTTGGAATTACCCCTTATGGATGAGAGACCTTATTCCTCAGGACCCTAATGGTCAGAACAGAACTGATCATGTAGATTTGGCTTCTCTTGAAAGTAAGCAATTTCTCTTCGTTACTAAAAATGCCAACAAATAAATAAATTTGTTTGGGGATATATCATTATAACTATACTTATATATTTGAGTTTTCTTTTTAGTTTATCGTGATCGAGAAAGGAGTGTTTCAAGATACAATGAGTTTAGAAGAAACATGCTTATGATTCCAATTACAAAGTGGGAAGACCTTACGGATGATAAAGAAGCCATTCAAGTTCTTCATGATGTTTATGGTAATAATGTTGAAAATCTAGACTTGCTGGTTGGATTAATGGGGGAGAAAAAGATCAAGGGATATGCAATTAGTGAAACTGCCTTCTTCATCTTTCTATTAATGGCATCAAGGTAAAATGAGAATAATTTTTATTATTGTTTTGTCAACAAAGTTGTAACTGTCAATTATATTTTATATTTGTTGAAGTAGTGTGCTTGTAGAACTAACTATGAAAATTTAATGCAGGCGACTTGAAGCAGATCGTTTCTTCACAAGTGATTTTAATGAGAAAGTATACACAAAGGAGGGCTTAGCAAGGGTGAACAGTACCGAGAGCTTGAAAGATGTTCTGAAACGTCACTACCCAGAAATGGTGAAGAAATGGGTGAACTCATCCAGTGCATTCTCTCTTTGGAGTGCAAATCCAGAAGCTATAAACCACATACCCCTCTACCTCCGTATTCCTTCATAAATCAATATATTCTAGCTCCAAAATTCTCCATTCTTTTTCTTACTTCAAACATTATATATTATTGATTAATTATCAATTGACACATTTAAATAAAAAGGCTTTCTGTTTGCTGTTAATGCCCAAAATACTCTGCACGATACGTTGCATGAGCTCTGCTAGACAAAACATGTCCAAAATTCTTCATTCTTTTTCTTAATTTAAAGATTATATGTTATTAATTATCTATTTATTTGTTTAAATGGGTTCTTCATTTCTTATTATCATCTAAAATTGAGTTTGTGACTAAATACAGAATGCATTTGTTTATTATGGTATTCTTATCATCAGAAGGAGCATTTAATGACATTGTCAGCTTCATGAAGATTTTAGAATTATTTTTTAAGAAAAGGTGTATCAGAATTCAAATTTGATTGTAATGCTGACATTGTAACCTAGTGACGAAACAACGCTATCTTAAACATCCATATAATAATAACACATCTACAAGTTTTTATAAAAATATAAACTAAAATAAATTATATTTGTTTATTATTTTATCTTAAAAATTATTATATTATTACATTATAATTAATATTAAATTATTATTAAAACAATATTATATTTGGGATCATGTTCAATTGTTCAATTTGATGAGATAGTCAAATACTTAAGATCTTCTTAGAGCCGAGCTCCTCCATCCTCACAGAGACTGACTTGTTCCTCTATTGCCAAAGTATACTTTTGGTTTGTTGGAGTTGGAGGTTTCCTCCTTCTATTTTTTGAGGCTCTGGGCTGGCTGGGGACTTTCTCCATATGCAAATTTCATTGTATCTGGGACGATAGGGGGTTTTCTTACTGTCTTCTTTCCCCCTTGGGCATTTCTGAAGCAGGGTAATAAAGTTATAATAGCTTGGCCATTTTTATCAAAAAAATATATATATATTATATTTTATTTCATTCGCTGTTATTATATTTTTAATATTTCTATTAATTTAATTTAGAAGCTAATTTTTTTCTCATATCATTATTATAATATTATTATATTTTTTATTTTTTAATATTTTTAATAAATTAATATATTTTATATTATTCTTTTATTATTATATTTTTAGTTTTGTAATTCACAAAGTAGAATCTGTATTAAAAGTATATCATTATTATAGTATTATATTTTTATTCTATTTTATTTTTATTTTAAACCTCCATAATTAATAATATAATTTTGTTTTGTTTTCCATGTTACAAATACATCAAATTAAATGCTTGTAATTTTCATTAATGTTTTTTTATTGATAATTGGATTATAAATAAAAGAAAATAATAGAACATTCTAACATAATCAGAGTTGGACAATTCATTATTAAAAATAAAATAAAATAAATTATAATATACATTTTTAAACAATTACATAGTTTATATATATCAGTTTTCCGAAGGTGTATGCAGAGGTGACCTCACATGTAAATCTATAAGTGTTGAAGAGCTGACCTCAACCAAACTGGCATTATTTACTATTCAAATTTAGACAACAGTTTCATTACAATGGGCTTCAAATATATGATTCAAATTTGTTGGGCATCATTTCCTTCAAATATTTGCCGGTCAATTTAGATTAAAGACGGATTTGCAACTCATTCTGTGGATTCCAACTCTGTTCACTAGTTTTTAGAGATATTCGCAGAGCACCTTTAATACGACCAAATCAAAAGACGTTCAGTATTAATAAAAAATCATATTTTTATTACGTTCACCTTTCTTCGAGATATTCACAGATCGCCTTTGATATGACCTTTAATAGAGCCCATTTGCCGTCTTGCCAAGTCAAAATACTTTCAATAATAAGTACAAATATGTCAGTTTATTTTAATTTTTTTTAAAGTCCAACGTGCGTCACAAAGTACTTTTAAGACAACCAAGTCAAAATTATAACGAGACGTGTTTAAATATCATTGGTGATGCTCGATAAAGCTTCGACACGTGCGCTTTAATAATGCTGAAGACGTGCAACAAATTGCGTGTAAGTGTTTCCTTTGCCTATAAATTTTACATCCTCCTATTTATTTCTTCAAGACGATAATACCTTGGAATTTTGAGCTTATAATTGTTTTTGCCTTTCATATCTGACCCATGGCTTTGTTAAGATTCATCAAGGCTATTCGACACACTTCCAAAGTTGTAAAGAGCAAAAATTCCATAAAGAAATAAACATGATACAAGTCTAAAATTATTCAAGGTCTAAAAATAATATTTCATGTATGTCATTAATGATACATAATTTGATAAAAAATGTCGATATACAATAATCATGAAAAGGAGTTACAAATTACAACATTTGACCAAATCGTCGAAAAGTACAATCATGTAGGCAGTATAAATAAATCATATTATGAAATTTCGACCCTCTGTCGAAATCCAAACAATATAAATCAATAAGATACAATAATCAATAAAAAACATCATTTCCCAAACTGTCAAATTCACGGTAACAAGGCACCACACTGTCAGCAATCCATGTCCCCTAAGCCTCTAGACAACATGTCCATGTGCAAATCCTGAGATGGGAGTGTGGCCCAAGCAATTTTTCCGCCCAACCATGGAGTGCTTAGCTCCCTCGGGTCTTACCTTAAAATGGAATGCACACCAACCCTACTCGAGGAGAATAGCTTCTCGGCACTAATGAGTCGGAAGAATATAATGCAACTGTGAATCTAACTATTTAACATTCTTTAGTCTAAGTAGAAATCCTAATCACAAGGTGGCTGAGAGAAAATTACATAACTAACCGAGCATAATAATGTTTATATGCGAAACAAAATTTTGGCCAAAGTATATTTATAATATCAATTTCATTGACAAGTAATTCAGCTAAATTACCCTTCTCTGTCTATTCCACATTACGCATCAATTCTAAACATAAGAATAATAACAAATAACACCCTCATAGAAACAAATTCTATTTTGTTAAGTTCTTCACAAAAATATTTTTAACAGAAAAGAATAATATAAATAACAAATGACCTTTGAACTAAGTTTGATAAACTTTAAGGAGAAACATGTTTATAAAACTTTCCTAGAATTTAGCAACCAATCACAGTAACATACACTTAAATATAAATAATTTACATAACAAAAATAGTTTTACAATAACCCGAAATATCACGAAAAGATATAAAAAGATTTTTCCTTCACCAGAATTGAAATCAACAATAAAAGTTAATTTGACTAAATTAGCTACACTTTGAACTAAAATAGATCCCTACCATTGCTTTGGGGTTGTCTAACATTACTCTCAATCTGAAAAAGCACGCTACAATTAAAATATGATTATATACTAGCTACAAATGGTTTAACTTAATGCCCTGGGTTGTTCTAGAGTGATCCAATTTCTTTTGAAATCTTAACTTTTGTCATGGGAATGGGATAAATTAGCTACGCCCTTCTGCTGGAATCTGCATGCTCCCGATAGAGAGACAACAACCAAGGCAACATAGTAAGTAAAATTCAATTGTACAACCATATCTAGTATTTGCCAATCAAGATGAATAATCGACATAGTGTTTTGTTTGAGCACAATAATGAAGTGCCAGTGTAGCCACAATTTAACATGCCATTAATTATAATTTCTCACCAAATCATTTCCTTAATATGAGAATTGGGTCTCCATGTTCTTCTGGTCAGAGAAACCACTGCTCTCTTATCTCTCCGACGAGAGCCAAATCATGCAATGGCGGCAAGGCTAATTGCAGGGGGATACGCAGTGAATTAACATATGAAGGTGATTTTGTTATAAATTCCTGAGGGTTAAAACTACTCTCATGCAAATGGTTGCCTTCTATTTGGAAAACTAAAGTTCTTATATGCCTCTTCCATGTATGACAATGATGCAGCAATCCCATGTAAGGCATGGTAATGAGGCTTGCCAAGGCTAATTATGTAGTGTTTGGCATAGTGAGAAGGCATGGTAAGTCTATCGGCTATGATGGTTTCTTAAACAATTTCCAAGATCTACAGATGTCTACATCTTCCTTATGGTGCATAACTATATTTCTACTATCTAAAGTTTTTAGAAAAGAAGATATTCCTAATGGATTCTGGTGATATACATAAATACAAAAAAACACACAAATTAGTCAGCCATTACTACGCAAGGGAAGACAAAAGTTGTGCTATAATACTAACAAAGGTTTATTGTTCCAAAACAAATCTAAGCGCTAGTCAAAGACAAGATTTCAATCAGTTTAAGGCTTGGTGTGGATGAAAAATAAAAATTGGCATGATAACTGAGAACAAAATTTCATTGCAGTATTTATTTCTTTTCATTTCTATAATCACAGTAACTATACTAAATATAAAATTTAATTAAGAACCTGGTATCTTCTATAGGTGATAATTCGTGGTAAATGCAAACTTCTGTTGATTTAATTTTTCTCCCTCCTTGGCACGCTATGCTCACCCTTCTCTCCTTCCTTGCTGTGTTTTTTTCTCCCCTCTTCCTGGCGCCTCCTCTTATTTCTTGGATGTGTGTGTTTCTCCCTCTCCTTCACACTTCCTTCTCTGCGTTTTGTTTTTCCTCCTCTTAACACCTCATTTTCTCTACGTTATCTCTCCTTTTAACACCAACTTTTCTTCCCTTATTTACTCCTCTATCCCGTCTATTCAACATGCCACCAAATGAGGATGATCACTCCTTGCTTTATGCATTAAACAATTTTAGATGAAACAGTCTCCACCTCCATCCATGCGAGCAAGACAAGGATAAGCAACTAGCTTTAATAAATCAGTAATGGTCCATTCTCCTAATCAATTACTGCATGTAGGGAATATTAATTCCCGATAAACTCTTTCCCTTAAACTATTTGCAACCTTAACTAATTTCTAGAATACAGTCAAACAGACTTAGTCTAATTAAATATATTTATATTAAATTATATTCTAGAGATAAAATCTAAATTCACCATAAGATTCCAATTGATAGAAGAATAATTTAAAATAAAATAGCCACACAATTTTTTTTTGAAAGAATCCAAATATATGTTAAGCATCAATTATAACGCATACACACGCAAATAAATAAATTTTTAAACAATTCAATCCATAATCTACTTCTAAAAACTTAAAACATCTAAGTGGTGTGTGATTTAACCATATAATTCCAAACTCATCCTTATTGAGGAGCTAGGTTTCCCTACCTCAATCACATCGCGTCTTTTGTCCTATTATCAAATTGAACTCTCAAATTTTTCATCAGTAGGCTAGTTCCCAAAATCAATAACCAATTCAACTTGCAAAAATTACATCATGTACATTTCTAATGTAATCAAATAAAATGATATTTTATAACATATTTCCCATTCTTAACATGATAATCATTAATCACTTTTAATTTATCATCCTAACAAAAAATAAAAATTCATACATATATTAATTTATTCATTAAATAAAAACATGTTTGGCAAAGCTAATTAATCGAATTAGGTTGTCTACAAATGACCAAGTCAAAAAGTCAATAAAAAATCACCAATTATTTTTAAAAGTTTAGTTTCTGAAAAATTGGTTATGACAAAAGTGCATGACAAAAATTTAAAATACAGGCAACTTGAAGTAGACCATTTATTTAGAACCAGTTTTAACAAGGAAGTATACACAAAGGAGGGTTTAGAAAGCATAAATAATAATGAAAGCTTGAAAGATGTTTTGAATCGTCACTACTCAGAAATGATGAAGAAATGGGTGAAGTCATCCAGTGCGTTCTTTTTTTGGAGTGCAAATCTAGAAGCCATAAACCAAAGACCCCTCTACCTATGTATCCCTTCATACCATAAAAAAAAATCAAGCTACAAACTTCTTCATGCACTTTTTCTTGCTATAAACATTATACATTACTATTTATTTTACAATATTTAAATAAAAGTGTTCTTTGTTTTCTGTTATTTCCCAAAATAGTCATGCCTCTTATGGACAAAACACTTCCAAGATTTTTCATTCTTTTTCTTTTTGTAAAGATTATATGTTATTAATTATTAATTATCAAATTACTTTCTTAATTAAATAGACTCTCCATTCCATGTTATTGCGTAAAATGGAGTTTGTGAGTAAGTGGATAATGCATTTGTTGTCTTATGCTATTCTTAAGAGAAATCTTCTTATGGTTTACTTTATGCATTACTTCATTTTTTTTGTTGAAAATGTAAAACATGAACTAATGTAACATTCTCGTAGTAGAAGAAATAATTTGAAGTTATGTAAGCTAGTAATAGAAATGAAATGTTTGATTCAACATGTGAGAATTGTCAATGTATAATTAAATATACATATTTTTATTTTGGCTACATACTAAAAGAGAATATTTCAATAAGAAGGGGTTACAATAAATTTAGACTTCATGAGTACAAATGAGAACCATGAGATAAATTAAAGGCTAAATGTGCTATAGAAAAAAGAAACACTTGCACCTAAAAGAAATGTCTTCATAGTCAACTTCACCTAGAACATCCTTCAATAGATCAATCTTGACTATAAGTCAAGTAAAAAATGTGTGAAGGAATTTAGTGATATTAGTATCCACTTGTAGAAAATGTCCTAAGGCATTCCCAACTACTTCATAGGAAATTTAGGCAAACTTCTATGGAAGATAAGGAGATCTCAACCAAATAGTGAAAACATCAATAAATTCCAAAATAGGGTTTACGGAGGGGGAACAAGAGATGATATGAATGCTACATCTAGTCACCAAAATCTAAAATAACATTTCCATCTTCAAAAGAATCAAAACCAACAACAAAGAAAACTCTAGTATAGGGGTAGATTTCTATTTTACCTACAACCAAAGGATCCTAATATAAGTAGATATCTAGTCATTTAGGTCTGGCAAAGAAGGCCAACATTGCAAATACCTATATACTAGGCCATTTTTGGATTAAAAAGCTTCATTATAAAACACATCTAGGCCTAGAATCATCTTAGGAGAGGTAGAGACACAAGGAATAGGCTTAAAAATAGGGGCCTTCACCTAAGAGGAAGATGACATATTCCTTTAGCAGATCAACATACAAGAGACACTAATGGACAACATTAGCCCTAATAAAATCAATTAGGAAAAAAGATAAAGTCTTACACTAGCTAACAACTAGCCCCACTAGAGATGTAGGCCTATAAGTAGGAATAGCCATTAAAGACCTAAGGGAATCCCTTTGTAAGTCTCAACCAAAAGAAAAAAGAAATAAAAAATATTATATCGATGGTATGTTCTTATATCAACAATAGTCATGACCTTATCTCAACTCAACTTGTCATCTTTTATTCCGACATACTAACTTTGGTCCCTAAAAGTCATATTAATCTCTCTAAATTACATTCATAGACACAAAATTGATGCAAGTTGTTTTTAAAGCTGCATATCCAAATGATGACCTCTTAAATTAAAATTTGCAAACTTAAATTTGCCACCGTTTTCTACTCTTCATTATAAATTGACTTAAAACATATTTAAATAGGAGTTTACATATTTAAATAGGAGTTTACAATGTGACTTTTAAACAATTACTTATTTTATATATATCAGCTTTCTTTGTACCAAAAGAGGTGTATGCAGTCATGGTATATCATGTTTCATGATATGAAGAACGACAGATCAACATAGGGGTTGGTGAGCAAAACGTGCTTAAACAAAAAAAAAAAAAGGCTATTTTTTTAGGATTCTCTATAAACGTAGAACAATATTTATATTTGTTTCTCATGGTCGTATTTTGGTAGTAGGACAGACGATTAAAAGACAGGTGTGTGGACTCCCATCAAACATGAAATGAATCTTGTCCTGAATTGGTGGCCACCGTAAATACGATGTATGCTAGAGTTGGGTGTTATAAATGCAGAGAAAAGAGTTTCAATAAGAGAGGAGTTATATTTCATTAGGTAGAAGCAAAAATCTGTATTTATATCATTTGAAAGTTTATGAGTTCTGTATTTAATGGTTTTCAGTTTTTGGTCTCTATCCGTTTGACTTTTGGGGAGTGATTTTTTATTGTTCAGTTTTTTTAAATTATGTATTAAATTCTTTCATTTTTTTAAACAAAGGTGGCAGTGCCACTTTATATATATATATATATATTTTAGACCGGTTCTAAAATAAGGAGCTTCGGAAAAAAATAACTAAAAAGAAAAACTTTGTTCGTGACCCCATCAAGAAAAATAAAAACATGGAAGGATCACTGAAAAGGAGTACAAATAATTCCCTTATAAAGTGCCCCTAAGATATATTATTACCATTATGAGGTATTGGTATATTTTACCTAGGAATTACATTTTTGACATACATCCCCGTAGGGGTATTTACATACATCCCTGTAGGGGTATTTACATGCTAGTGAACATCAACCCAATATGGGGTAACATCGAACCAAAAGGGAGAATCAAGACCAGAAGGATGCTGAAGTAGAGCAGCTACCTGTAAAATTGGAGCTGAAACATCTGAAAACCTAGTGATAAAATACAAAAACCAAAACGATTGAAATCGGGAGGAAGAACAAAAAAAAACCATCTTCTGCCGATGGAGATTCTGCAAACATAAAATGATCAAATGGGGAAAAGAAGCCCCAAAAAGCACCTGCAAACACCTGTAAAGCAGAAAGCCCTAGAAGCACCTGCAAAATTGATAAAAAGGAAAAAACCAGTACCAACTATACTTCGATGAAGCTTGGGTCAGCATCACTTTGGCCAAGGCTCAAATTGAGGTCCGGGAGACGGTGAACAACCACAGGAGGAGGAGAGGGGCCAGTAATGCAAGAATCTTGCTCAAGAAGATCCAGGAGGGAAAAAACCAGGAGATGGATATTGTTAATACATTCCTTTGATAAGTAAGCACCAAATTGATGAAGAGTCGCTTTGATAGGCTTGAAGGATTGGCGTTCAAGAGATCTCTTAATACTTTCAAGAGAAGTATAGACGACATGATTGTTCAGAACAACATGATGATGGAAAATACCTCCAATAAGGGCTGCGCCACCCTAGAGGTCGTACTTCTGGATTTCCCTTGACAACTTATTAATAGGGAGAAGCTTTGGTTTTACAAACCGTGAAGCAAGCAATTCCAAGTGAAACAGAGGCTGGAGCAGATCAAACTCATTTGATAGGAAAACCAAAACAATTTGGGAAGGGAATATGAGGCATTTACCAGATGGAAAAAGGACTTCATGACCCACGATTCTCTTAATAGCTCGACGAATGTGGGGACAATCACAATAGAAGACTACAAATAGTATTTCGTCTCTAACGCAACTCATAAAAGACATTTCCCAATGCTCAACCTCCAAAAAAAATCCTGTAATTCCTTGGGTAGTAATCCATGTGCAATGAAGCACATGAAGAGCATGGCTCCACACAAGTACTGATACCTACTAAGGAGTTGGAGCGGGCAGACATTATATTGACAGAGTGACAACTCAAAGAGAAAATGCTGGAGCTAGTGAGCTAAACATTGGGGTAGGCCAACACTGACGAAATCCAAAACAATAAAATAGCTTCACATAAAACACAACTGTCCTAATAGAGATGGCCTTAATGAACACGTGAAGCGAACAACGAAGCAATGCTGAGAAATGATGAGGTAGCGCGTGGGAAAAGATATGAGATAGAGTTGGGGATCTTGCAAGGACTATGAAAAGAAGAAGAATTAAAACCTAATGAATGACAAGATGTACAGAAATGCCAGCTCACTGAAAATGAACGGCAATGGGAGACAAGGACTAAAAATCACTATAGGATTAAATTCTTTCATTAATCATAGTATTTAATTAAAAAAAAATTGTATATTTATTTATTTTGGAATTCATTATTGAAGTTAATTGGAAGTCAGCACAAATAGCGTGAATTTCCTACTGGTTGGTGTTTTTCATAGGAATATCAAATGTAATGACATTGTGAAATTGAAACTTATGTAAGAACTCAAATTTGACTGTAATGCGTAAATTGTCATATTAGTGATGAATTTGCGTTATCTAAAATATGAACTCTGAATCATGTGGAGAACGTGGAAAACTAAATTGAGGTGTGTAGAAATGAACAAAATATATGAAGCATGTTTCCCTTTCCCTACACATCATAAATTAGTAACTACGTACAGAGGCCACATACTACCTTCCAGCTTGTCTTAACACTTTTGTATCATCCCCTCTAATATATAAAGGAGAAGAATATCCCTAATCAAGATTCTTAACAACGTATTTTTTATTCTTACAGTTTGAGAATGAAGATGTCTTTGAAATTATTTAAGCTAATAATCTTTATTAGAATTTTTAAATATTTAATTATTTTAAAAATGTCATAATATTTATTCATAATCTTCTGGCTTATTAGTAAAGTTCTAAATGTTTGTTAAGAAAGAATTAATTGAAATATTCCGATTGAACTCTTGAATCACTCTATTATTACGTTAGTCATGAAAATATAGAAAAATATTAGAGAAAATGTTACTATAAAAACTCTTTACAAGAGAATTTAGAATCAACCAAATGAAATGTAACGAACTTAATAATATGCTATAAATTTCACTCACTATACAACTTATTGTTCAATTTTAGAATCCCATGCCATGAATTTCACTCCCCACGAGCCATTCTAGATATTGGAACAATATAATTGCTTAGAGTGCCACCTTAAAATTTTGTGGAAAATAAGTGCCAAAGTGTAAGAGTATTTTATCATTCTCACATTTTGTGCATTTTCTTAAGTTCCTTTAGTTTCGTTTTGTGTAGAAAGGATATTACACCAATATATTATCCTCTTGATAATATTCACACTCTTCTATATGAGTTAAATCTTTAGATATTTAAAAATATAGATATCTTGACGTATTTTTGATATAAGAATTCTTTAGGGGTATATTTTCCATCTCCCCCACTTTGCATTTCTTATAAACTAATCTTAGAACTTGACTTTTTACACATATTCTTATATTAGATTAATATATATTTTTCTTAGTAACATGTCTTTCTATTGGAGATTGTAATATTTGTAACTAGTTTCTTGATGCATTAGAAGTTGTGCATATTTATTGGAGATTTTGATATTTGTAACTAGTTTTTTGAGGTATTAGAAGTTGTGCATATTTTGCAAATGCTACAACATGATCTATATACATATTTTGACAATTCATAAGCAGGAGATAGTTTTCCACAGCAAGTCAAATTTTGATATTGCTATCAGGATCTAGTGCTAAGTGTTCCATTCATTCTCATGAGAGATGGATTCATGTGAACCACTACTCATGAATCATGGGTCAATGAGTTTGACTCAAAAAATTACACAGTTGAATCCTAATAGAAATATCAAATATTTTGACAATGTTATAAAAAAGAGTTGTGCCCAATAACATTCTTGATCTAGTTCAATTATAATAAACTTTGTGATAACCCTTGTCTATAAATATTTAATAAATAAATAATTAATTAATTAATTAAAAGAATATATTAATTATATATCTATATATTGATCGCACATCAATTTTATTATTAAATAATTAATCCAACATAGATCATATGTGTTGATCACTAAATTTAAATAATTATTAATTAATAAATAAATAAGTATTAACTAAATAAATACTCATTATTAAATAAATGGTTAAATCATATATCAAATTATATATATACATCATTCAGAGATAATTATTAATTAATAAATTTTAGAATTATTAATTAATAAATTTTAAAATTATTAATTATTAAATAAATGTATAAGCATACACAATGATTCTTGTTAAAAAACAAGACGTGGGTAACACATTATTTGTAAGGCCACTTAGGAGGAAATAGAAACACGTAATAACGATATTAAGGAAACAAACACAAATTTATGCCTCTATGAGTTGTCATCACTTGATAAAAGGATGCGATTGAATTTGCTATCAAGGGATATGTTGTCAACAAATTGTCAACAATTACAAATGAAGGATTAACGCGTGCATTGATTATTGTATATGCAGCTATTAGTCTCAATATTGAGTGGTATGATTAGTTATGAAGAATTATGAAAGTACATAGAACATGTATATTGGTCGAATGACTTGTCATTCAAAGCACACGATATAAAAGGGAAGTCTCAATCACTCATTGAGGCATCGATCAGGAAAAATAAGACTAGCACTTGCACCCTGGTTACACCGATAGTACTCGATGCAAATTCAATGCAACGTCAAGGTTCAAGTTATTGTTACAGGTATAGTTTATATTTATAAATAATTTCAATGATTTTGAAAACATATCATCTGAACTTATTTTGTAAAGCTAAGTTGTTATCTCAGTCAATGTCATTATTATCCTGAAGGGGTTTCAATATCTTGCACGCCTTTTGGCCATCGTCCACCGTAGATCTGAATTGTCTGTTCAACTGTCAGAAGCCTTCATTTACTGCGGTGCCCTTCATACCGAATAATCTACCATGTCTGGGTATTGTAAAGCGAAAGTAGAAAGGATTTATTTGACAATTTACTCTACCTGCCAAGCATATTTAGGGTCCCAGACACTACTTATATTCTATATTATTTTTAGTTCTGCCCATTCTTTCATGCGATACAGTTTTACTTTATATGATTGTAAAAATGCTCAATAAATCAAGGGAATTCCAGCCAGCACATGGTCTAGTTAGGTGTTTAATAGTTTATTAAAAAATTTATAAAACCTACTTGCATATTTTTATGATCAAATTTGTAAAACATAAAGTACTATTTGATAAGTATGTTGTAATTTTGATTTTCTGAATTTGAATTTAGAAATATTATATATTTATATTTTGGATTTAAAAACAGCAATTCACATTCTTTTATTTTTTATTTTTTTAATTTATAAATATATATTTTTGTATTTAATATTTAGAAACAACAATCACCCTAAACCCTAAACCTTAAACCCCCTCTCACCTTATCTTTTTATTATGGTTGCTGATATTCTTAGCAGGAATCTTTGTATGCTATCGGAAAGAGGGTTAATTAAGGGGGTTAAACCAGCTTCTACCAGCCCCAAGGTGCTGCTGGAACAATTTGTGGATGATACCTTCTTGTTTGGGTTTTCTTCGATGATTGAGGCAAGGTATTGGAAGCAAATTCTGGAGTGCTACGCTTGGGCTTCTGGTCAATGCATTAACTATCAAAAGAGTCGTCTATTCTTCTTCAATACGCCTCTAGAGACTCAAAATAAAGTGCTTCGAATCCTTGGATGCCTCTCTGCTTCTCTTCCTTCCACCTACTTGGGTCTTCCACTCACTGTCAAAGAGGTCGCTCAGAATTTCTGGAATTCTATTCTTGAAAGGACTCAGAAAAAGCTTGTGGGTTGGAAAGGGAAAATGTTGATCAATGCTGGAAAACTTCAGTTGGTGGCGGCTACCCTTCAAGGTGTCCCCGTCTATTTCCTATCACTCTTTAAGATCAAGAGCAGCATGGCTGAAAAGTTGGAAAGGATCCAGAGGACCTTCCTATGGACTGGATCAGAGGAGAAAAAGAGGTTGTCTCTTGTGAATTGGGACACGGTTTGCCTTTCGAAACGTCTTGGTGGTTTGGGGTTAAGAAAAATCAACTACATGAATAAGGCTCTATTGACCAAGATTGCCTGGAAGCTCTTTGAGGGAAAGGTTGAATGGTGTAAAATAATGGAAGCCAAATATCTCCAGGGCCTCCCGTTTAATAGGAAGTTCCAAGATACTGACCTTCCTACTGGTTCCAAACTATGGAAGAACATCTGCAATTGTAGGAACATCATTGCCAAGGGGGCTTTCTGGCAGGTCGACAATGGTAGGTCTACTGGGTTCTGGAAGGATCACTGGATCCTTAACCTCCCCAATCTGGGATGTAAATTCAAACCTCTCATGGAGCACCTTACACCTATTCTTGGCAACAAAGTCTCTAATTATATGACCGGTAGAGAGTGGAAGGACATACAAACATGGCTGCTGGATAGACAGGATCTGAAACAAATGGGGAAGGAGCTCATGGAGAACCTTAACATCAAAATTTCGGACCATGAGGATACTATCCTATGGGCCCCCACCCAATCAGGGAGGTTCTCTGTCAAATCTGCTTACAATCTGTTATTAAAGGAAAATGGTAACTCAGAGGATTGGAAGAAGATCTGGATCCCTCAACTCACACCGAAAATTAACTTTTTCTGGTGGACTCTCATGCATGGAAAAGTTCTAACTCAAGATAACCTTGTTAAAAGGGGCTTCTCCATGGCGAATAAATGTGCCCTTTTCTTGAGAGAGGAAGAAACAATAAATCATTTGTTTATACACTGTTAATATGCTAGTAATATATGACATGAAGTCATTTGCAAACTGGGGGTCCAATGGGTCTTCAGTAGGGAGGTTCACCAATTCAGCTTCTGGAATTCTCCCTCTAAACATCCGTTGCTCCAATTGCTTTGGCGGCTGATCCCCCCAGATGTCTGTTGGATGATCTGGAAGGAAAGGAACAACTAGATCTTCAAAGATGAGTGTACCCCTACTGGAACTTGCTTGCAGCTTGGTACCAGATTGCTTTGTGAGAATACTCAAGTGGCCAACTGGAAGCTCCCTTCTGCACCCCTCAATGCTTGGGAGGTTAAAATTGCTGATAATTGGAATATCCTATAGGGGTTCTCCTAGTTTGATGACACTAAGAAAGTTGCTCGGAAAGCCGCTAGATGGCTGGCTCCTGCCAAGGGGTGGATCAAATTAAATTTCAATGTTGCTGCTAATGCTAAGGGCCAAGGTGGAGGAGGGATCCTTCGTGACCACAAAGGCAACTGTGTTGTTGCTTATGGTGGACCCATTTTTAACGGCACTGTGACTCAAGTTGAGAGTATGGATCTGTTATGGGAAATCCACACCGCTATGAGTTTGAATATAAGACATATGGCTATTGAAGGGGATTCCAAAATTGTAATCCAGGCTGTTAAAGGGGGGACTAGCGTCGGATGGAGAGCCAACCCCATCCTGTTGGAAATAAAAATGCTTCTAAATAACCTTCAGCATTTCATTGTCGAACACATGTACAGAGAAGGGAACCAAGCCACCGATTCTTTGGCTGCGACAGGCCTACATCAGCAAAGACTCACCACTTGGAATGAGGTGTCAGAATTGCCCTTGATGAATCAGCATATCATCGAGGAGGAGAAGAATTTGAATGTTGCGACACGTTATCATGATTAATTCAAACTTGTGTTGGATCACGTGCCCTTGTGTCCGTAAGATTTTTGGGAATTGTAAAAGGTGGTTTCTTCACCCCATACATTTTGATAATCACCTCTCATACGTGCGAGGTAATGGTGGAATGACTCAGGCTGCCTACTTGGCAATTTTAAACAACGGGCGTATCCTTGGCATTATTTCCATTAATAACACCTACAGATCTGCTAGATTAGTTGGTACAGTGCACACCTCCCGAAGACTTTCTCAAAGAAAATGCTACATTAAAAGGTTTCAGGGAAAGTTTTTCCATTTTATGTGGTCTACTAAAAATTACTGCCCTACTCGGCTCTCTAGTTTTTCTACTCCTCCGATGCTGGCTAATCCTGAATCTAAAATGGGGGGCAATACTTTGTGTATTGAACCTGATAAGATTGACGAAGCCTTTTTCAGTGATGCGCTCGTCACTCACTACTGTAAAGAGGGTGGGATTTGGGGGTTTATGGAGCGCATGAGAGGAGGACATGATGAGAGGATCTCGAAGTAGTTTGTCTCCACTTGGAATAATCGTAAGGTCTCGGTGGGAGGCCTTCATTTCCATCTGAACGAGGAAGTTATTGCCAAAGCGACTGGTCTCCCCATGACTGGTAGAAAATATAAGAAGACAAGCAGGACCCCGAATCCCACCAGCCTCAATCAATTTTTTCGGGAGGGGGAACAACCTGTGAAAAAGCAAGGAGGGTTCAATAGAGAGGAGCTCCCCGACTTCTGGCCTAAAATCTGTCTAATTATTATGAAATACTTTACTCTGGAGGGTAAGTTTACTGTTTACTACTACTATCACCTACCATTTTTGAACCATATTAGGAATAAAGATTTGATGTCTATTCCTTTTTATCTGCTTCATTCTATTGAAAGTAATATTGCTGATATTAAGGAGAATCCGGACAAGCCCACCCCCATTCTCCACTAGGGGCTCCTCCTCCACCTCTTCCAATTCCACAAAGCTCTTTGTCCTGCCCCCCAACCCCCTATTATCCAGGAAATCAGCCAAAATGTGCCTCCGGTTGAAGCTGCTAAATCCACCCAATTCTCTCAATCCCATCAATTTGTTCAGACTTCTGAGACTAATATGGTTAGAGGAAAAATAGGGAAGAAGACCCATAAGAAGCGAACTGACCATGAGGACTCCTATATATCCGACTCTATTGACCTCAAAATTGATTCTGAAAGTACCCCCATAATCGACCCCAAGAAGAAAGATTTGGAGGGCCTGGGTATTATTGAGGTGGACCTTAGTGGCACTGGGCATAGACGCTCTAGCAGGATTGCTAAGGAACAATGGAAGTCCAGACTTAAGAAGGCTACTACCCATGAAGATTCCCTATCCTATGAGTCCCTCAATGACTCCTCTGATCATCTAACTAGCCCCCATAGAGGTGACCCCCACCCCCATTCCAGTCCCCAGCATACTCAAAATCTCTCCATCAACCCCACCCCCCTCCGAGCCCCACCCAGGAACCACATAATCATGAGGATGATCCCAATGTTGACAAAGCCCCCTCTGAGGTGACTAATTTCAAAGGCATTCTCAGGAAAAAAATTTTGGAGATGGATAGTGACATCGATGACCTTAGGAGGAAGGTCCAGAGGCTTGAAGACCACTGCAAGCTGACCAACAAATTTTCTCTCAAAATCATGAGGAATTCGGCCACTACTTTGTGTCTTGTGCAGGAGAAGCTTGCTGGAGGAGCGCTACTAGAGGATGAAGACAACAAGGATCTCTTCCAATTTTTGTTGGAAGAGTGGTCAAATATGTTGTTGTCTAAGCAGCTAGGGGGTAAAAGTAGTTAATTATGGGGTCTTTATTTTGCTCAATTATTGGTCGGTTTCCCCCGGTGTTGTTTTTGGGGGTTTTGTCAATTGCTACTATTTTAAGACTAGCCCGGTGTGGCTCTGGTTTGCTTACAATCTGAACACTATTAGCTGTAGGTCTGATTTTGTTTTTTGGCTTGCTAGCATTGTGATTTTTGTTTTTGATTGTGGAAAGTATGTTTAGAGTCATGGCTTCAATGCTTCAATGTTGTATTGCTTTTGTGGAACTCTCTTTCGGCTAGTGTCATTAACATGTTGTTAATGTGCCTCTAGTCTCTGTTATGGGCCAGCACCCTCTTGCTGCTTTTATCTATCAAAAACAATCACATTTTTTTTAAGTTGTCAAACATGCATATGAGATCTATAGGTTTTTAAAATTTTCTGATTGCATTTAAAATATTCATCTACTTTCAATTTATTTCGAATCATTTAAACACTTAAAATTTATAATGTTTAGAAAAAGATAGAAAATAATATCTAATACTTGTAAACTTGTGCCCAAACATTTAATATAATAATTTTTAAATGAATTTGTAAATATGAAAAATGTGATTAAAAAATAAGAAGTATTGATAAGAATAACAAAATAAACAAGATAGAATTATATTTTAGTTAGTTTTTTCAAATTAGTTTTTTTATTAATTAGATTTAATATTTATTTCAGTGGTTTGGTTTTTCATTAATTAGATTTAGTTTGATTAATTAGATTTTGTTAATTAATTAATTAGATTAGCAAACACTAATATTAGATGTGAATAAGATGAAGTAGCTGTTTTAATATTTTGTATGTAAGTTTTAATTATGAATAGAAATTTTTTAATTTTTTACATTTTCAAAGTTAATTTAAAAGACTATAAAATATATTATTTTTATATTTATATTTAAAAACTATTTGAGTGAAACGTGTCAAATATATATTATTGTGGAGACAATAATTTTATTTGTACAATATTTCACTTTAAAAATTATTATAGTATGATTGATATTAATTATTATATCATAATTAAAATTACGATTGCTATATGATTATAAAAATATATAAATTTATACATTTATTGATTTTTAAATAATAATTAAAAATTTATTGTAATAAATTACTACCCAAATTATTTAATTCGGGGTACCTATTGCATACCAAGATGCAATTACTAGTTATTATTATCCGTAAATCTGTTCATGGTAGTGCATTATATGCACAGTTGACTTTTTGGAAATTTGGAAATTTCACGAAATTTTCTGGATGAATTCTTCATGATCTGAAAAGTTTATAATGGAAAAAAAATAAAAAAAATCAAACAACAAATCACTGTATTTTTGTAGATCAAATTTTTTTATAGAACAAAAAATCAATCAACAAAACATCAAACAATAAATTATGTTGGGAGGATAACAAAAAATTAGACAACAAATTATGTTGGGAGGATAGCATTCTATCGGGAGGATAGCCCGTGCCTTAATCAAATTCCCTCCCTACTCCTCGCGTTACAAGTTCCCTAATCCCCATGTTTACAAGCATGAAAATGAGTAAAGAAAAAATCATGAAAATGTGATAAGGCATGTGAACTATTTGATAGATTTCTTCAAAGATGTATGGTGACATAGATCTAATGGTTGTAGAATATGCACAACATGGATTTTGAAGAAATTTTTTAATCTTTCGAGCAAATTCCATTGAATGGTATATTGACTGAATTCAACTCCATCACACACATCTTCCCTGCCCGTGCCAAATTGGTAGCTACAAGGAAAATCCAGTATTTCTCTAGAGTACTGGTTGCAATGATGATTTAAGGGTGCGAGATGATGTGTTTGACTTATCTTACTTGGAATGCTTCCTTCTAATTTGTTCATATGCAAATATAGTTCTTCCAACTCGTGAAATATTTTGATTACAAATGAGATATTGCCTCTGAAAGTATTACTTAACTTTGCCAAATTGACAATCTGCAATGGCATGTTCTATATAGCATTTCATTCCTTACAGGTGGGAGAAATTTGTATGAGCACTAAAAAAGAGCAACTATCAAGAAACTATTGTGGAATATGCATTCGGTTGTGGCCTCTTTGAACTTATATGTACTATTGGGCATATTAGTGAGAATGAAGCTCATTTGTTTTCATTCTAGTGACTTATCTTAGGGGTCGGCCATTGCCATTTTCTATTTATTATCTATACTTTTTTTATTTGAAACTCTTAGGATCTATTCCCGTATAGGATCGATGGAACTTGTGATCCTGTCATTGGTAAATACCATTTTGGGTTTTGTTTCTCAATTTTGAATCTTACCACCTACCATGACCCTTGGCAGTGTGGGAAGCCATTAGGTATCATGGAGACAACATTGCAGTACCTACTCTGATTCGCCCTAAAATGAGAAAAGAAGGTTAGTGGATGGGTGGGCTGGAGAATTTTAATTTCTTTTGACTATGAATGGGAGGTAGATATATAGTGCCTATTTGCAGGGATGCCCAAGAAATGACTGGCAGTAGTCATATTGATGAGACCGATCAAAGGATGATGGCACCCTATGGCCCCTCGAGATTTCAACATGGATATCGATGATAGTTGTCAAAATACGGGGATGACCCAATGAACATTGATGGCAGAGACTTTGAGACAGAAAAGAAAAGGGAGGTTTGCTAGTTGTTTAGCAGGAAGTTCATGTCGGTATGGTATACAACCATAATTGCAATGTCTGTGGCTGCCTGGGTGGGGCATTGTGATTTTCCACAATGGGGAGAGAGTGGATCTCATCCACTCCACCTGCAAGAAGACACCGCACCCAGAGATCGACATTGGGGACATTGCAATCTTATCGGGGCGGCAAAGGAGGGAACAACACCAGTGGAGCGCCAAAACTGGTTTCTTCTCTGTCGTTTCTTAGAATGGAAGGGGGCCGGTTTGAATTTTACAGAGAAGTGGGTGTAAATTATTTTGGAGAGTCATCATCCAATGAGTTGTGCATCCAGTCGGTCACTTCCTTGGCCTCGCAGGCACACGAGTCTGATAGTCCCCATTTCAGTAGTAATAGTAGGAATCCTGTTGATACCAAGGAGGAGGAGGAGGATGCAATGAAAGCTAAGATATTAGGGCATCCACAATACCGCTACTTGTTGTAAGCTTATATCAACTGTCAAAAGGTTGAGGCTCCTCCTGAGGTTCTGGCTCGTTTAGACACAACCACTAGAGATTATGAAAGTATTCTCTACAACAATAGAAGTTAGAACCATTGCACACCAGAATACTTGTAATTAAGAAAATACTGGGCAAATACTGGGTAGGTTAAGTTGTTTTCATGCATTGGAGGTTAAGAATTTAGTCACTAATTTTTGGTTTGCAATTATTTCAGTTTTCTTTGATCACTTTGCTTTTCAAAATCTATTGCCAAAAAAAATCAATGAGATTGTTTAGAGCTATTTTGTTTAGTTAAGAATTATTTTATTTGTTTAAATTATTTTTTATTGCAAGAAAAATTAGGTTTTAAAGGGGACCTGAAACCCCGTACAAGCTAGAATAAAAGTATTACGTTAAAGGACACTAAAAAGAGATAGGATTGGGGACCAGTCTGCCATAACTAGAACTGGCACAAAAACTAAAAACCAAAGACCAACAAAAACCAATAGAAAGAAAGTACCAGGTACCCAGGGCACTAGACAAACTCCTTGTGAGTCTCATTAGCCTCCTGCTTCGCCTCATATATCTTCTTTATTGCAGCATTGAAGTCAGAGAGCTCCTGGATTATTTCTTGTATCTTTCTCCTTTTCGCAGATCTAGTACGTCTTCCCAAGCCATCCTCTTCCAGGTCCTCAGTATTCTCATTAGTTTTCTTGCTAGGGGATCCAACATCTAGCTCAGTTTTAATGGTCATAAAAGAATCCATGGCCGAACCCATAAATTTGTTGTTGTCATGCATGTGTTTTTTCATGGCTTTCTCCATAGTATCCATTCTAGCATGAAAATCCTACACTTTTTTATCCCCATCAATGTTCATATTCTCCACCGCAGTTTTTGATCCATACTCTAGTTTTTCTATAGAGAATCCACCTTATCGGAAATGGAGCGATGCTTAAGGTTTAAATTCTTAATTTCCTAGAAAACCCATTTCATTAATCGAAAAGAATACATGGAAGCAGCCTTGGCATTTTGGAGGACCCCAAAGGGTGGGTCAATTTTATTGTCCATATCTTCCCTTAGTAGTTGAACATTCTGTTCCCTACATGTCCACAATTTTAATGAAAGGAATGTTCTGAGAGTTGCCAAGATTAAATTCTCTTTCGCCTCATCAAGTGAAGCCATCTCCGCATCAGGGAAAGTATTCTCTGCCTCTGTAGCTTCCTTCTTAGTGTCTGACCCAACCTCCATGACCACTTCTAGATTTGGGGAGATGGGCATGTCATGATCTTCAGAACTATCATAGTCCACTGGAATAGGCACCTTCTGACCACCCACATCCTCCTCAATCTTTTCATCCTCATTGTTACTCTTAATACCGTAGTTATTACCCTACTCCATGGTACTCGTAGCCTCTTCATTAGTGTTGTCATTTTCCCCTGAAGCCATTTTCGAGACTGATGGCGAAGTGTAACTATCTTCCTCAGTCAAATCATCCATGTCATCATATCCTTCTGCACTACCAGCAAAGGTATCCGTATTCATTGCAACCTCCTTATCTTTTCTTAATTTTTTACTTGAAGGGCTCTCCTCTTTAGGGACCACTTCCCTAATTCTTTTCTTACCCAAACTAGTTTAGGACGGGGAAATGACAGGGCTAGCACTGGCAGTCTTCTTGATGAATTCAACAATTAGGAGAATCAACCCTGTAGGATTTGAGAGATACAAATCCATAGAACGTCAAGAATACCTGCATGCAAATAACTTGTTATAGGAGAGAAGCAGAAAGAAGCAAAAGGCAGGAACTCAAAAGCTACTAAAAAATGAGAGCAAAATTGTGATCCAAGTTAATGAAAAATGAATTACAAGGTTCAACCTATAAATGTGAACAAAAACCTAAAGCCTGAAAAAGCTAGGTTGCACATTATAATTAATAAAGATATTAATTATATTGCACCTAAGAGATAGCTTAAGTAAACAAAGTAATAAATAACTTAATTAATTAAACCAAAGTGATTTAATTAATAAGTGTAAAATATAATTACTCTAACAAACCCTTCATGAAGAATGGGTTTCTTCTCCCTCTTCCTATGCTAGGAAATAATGAAATGGAGAGACTAAAGAATAAAGTAAGGAAGGGACACCTTGATTTTATGATGAAAATGACAAAGAAAAACAAAGTGTTAGGAATGGACCCGTTTAAACCTACTGTCCAAGGTAACATACTCCATAATCGCCATCATAACCATCTCCCAAATTTCTTTGAACGAAGCCACATTATAGAACCCACCAGACTCTTTCACTAGACTTTTTTTCTCCTCTTTTCTTTTAGGAAATCGTCGAATGGCCTTAAGCGAGACTTTCTTGTCACAGTAAAATTTGATGCCCTTAGTACTAAGCCCAGACACCCCCACAATGAGATCCTCTGTAATGTTCACTGTGATACCAACAATAGTTACAACCCCATCTCTCCAAGAATCAACAAACAACTTCATAGCACTATCTTTCGTCCCATGCATCCATTCCATGTAGGTAGTGAGACCCCCCTTAGTGAGAATTTCCCAGACGTCTGACATATTTTTCCATTTCACACAGTCCTTAGGCTCTTTACGATTAAGCCATCCTCCCATTATCTCATATCTCACAGAGACAGTCGTAATAGCAAAGAAATACCAATTGTTGCGGTAATAGGCAATTTTGAAGTTAACAAAAGTTAACTCGTTTCTGCAATTAGTTCTCTTGGGAAAGGCACCACTTTCCGTAATCATTTTTCCCTGTTTCTTTAAAAAGTGTCTAATCATCATAACTTCTCAAGATACGCCCAATCCACCATTTTTCTTTGGGGCCTGTCAAAAGCCAACTTCACTTTCATATCCCCAGTGAGATTTCCATAGTCATGCCAAATCATAATATCCTTGGATTTAACCGCAAAGTTGGCCAGCTCATCAGCGGTACAATTCAATTCCTGATAAATTTGAGATATAATGACTTACTTAAAGGAATTAATAATGACCCTAGCCTCCTCGATTATCTCCTTAATGGACCATGATGGCTTAGTCTTGTCACTAATGTATCTTAAAATATTCATCGAATCACCTTCAATCCAAACATTTTGAGCCATATTTTTCTTCACTATTTTAAGAGTCTGAAGAAGAGATATGGCCTTCGCCACGTGATTTCTTTGCACCCCAATAGGCATCACCACTATAGCCAAACAATTAGCCATGTCATCGCGGATGAGACCACCACAACGCACTGGGCCCGGGTTTCCCTTCGCAACACCATTGAAATTTATTTTTATCCATCCTGGCGGAGGAGAAAGTCAGATGGCACTCTCCCTAGGATTAGGGTTTTTTTTAGTAATCCTTGTGCTCAAATCACCAGCATTGAAATCCAACACTCTGCCATTCAACATTTTTTAGTTTTCCTTAATGCTTCTCTTAATCTTCTCAGCTATCACTTTGGGTGGAAGTTTAATATTCTTGAAGACTCTATCATTATGTTCTCTCCATAGCCTCCATATCACATGGGGGGCTATTAAATTCCACAACTGCTGATCAATAGGGACCTCGACTCTTCTCCACTATATACAAAAGCTCTCCATGTTATTGGGAAAAAACTAGTTAATCTGCGAGCATTGTAATAAAAGATTCCAGACCTCCCAAGAAAAACTACAATCAATGGCAAGGTGAAAGACCGATTCCTCAACTTTTTTACATAAGAAGCATCTATTGCTCAAAATCATGCCCCGTTTCTGGAGGTTGTCTATAGTAAGAATTTTATTCTGCAAAACCAGCCAAAAAAAGATATTATTTTTAGGAATTAAACTTTTATCCCACACCTGAGCCCAAAAAGGAAGAGGATTCAGATGTTTCAGTAACATCTCAGAACAAGAAGCTGTGTGCTAAAAAGTAGTCACACTTCTGTGAATCATTACATTCAAGAACACTCAACAATGATGTCTCAAATAGTGATTCACAACTCTCTATTCGTCGAGTGTAGGGGTTGTATATGAGGCCCTCAGATTGACCTAGTTAAACTCATGCAAGTACACCAAGAAATGAGAGATTCAAGGATGAGAAGCAAGAATGCTAATCTCCATTGATCTTCAAGTTATTGCATGTAAATGAAAAACTAATCTATATGATAGCAATGCAAAGAAGTAAACTACTCTATTGAAATGAAAGTTTTAGTCTCCTTTGCTAATTAAACTATGTGAAGATTAAGCTAAAACAATGAAAGAAACTAAGCTAACGTGTTATGAAGATTAAGCTATATGTAAATATGAAAGCCAAAATGTAATGAGATCTTCAAAGCTCCAATTTCGCCAAGAAAAATTGTAGCATAACAATAGCATGAAAATTTTGGATATGAAATAACAAGGAGATGGCTCCTTATATAAGAAACGGTGGAAGAGAATGCATCTCCAAGAGCAATGTGGGATAAATGCAAAAAGAGGAAAGAAAGCTCATTTTTAGAAAGTGTGGAGAGAAAATGAATTTTCTTTATTTTATTTATTTTTATTTCCCTTTTTCATCACAAAAGAGCTTTAAGAGGATTTTTGATTTATTTAAAAGAATGATTCTCTATTAATTAAATAAGATAACATTATTTAATTAAAAGAGAGATATTATTCTAAATAAGATAAAATCATTTAATTAAAAGAGATTTTAATTAAATAAATTTATTTAATTTAAAAGATATTTCTTTTAATTAAATAAGGTTATTTTATTTATTTAAGAGGGAATATTTCTTTTAATTAAATAAAATTATTGATGAAATGATCAAACCTTAGGGAAAATTGAAATGATTGAATTATTTAGGATTGATCAAAGAAATTGATTTGAATTTTGCAAAATATTGATTCAGGAAATTTGATAATTTAATAAATGGGGCCCAAAGTTTAGGCAACCATTTTAGGGTCCATATATTTGCCCCTCTTTGGGTAATGTGTGATCATTCTGGGAACACATATATCCAAAGAATGGAATTGAAGTGTGAGATCGATTTGGGATCACAAAACAACCCAGATGTGTGTTTGATGGATGGGAACACATCAAGACAAAGATAAGTTGATTGAAAAAGACAAGGCCAACACCCTTGTAAATAGGTAATTGTCAAGTCTCAAGCAAGGTTTGATTGATAGGTTTGATAAAGCTGAATCAAGGATTGAAGTTTGATAGGTACTTCCCCCTTGTGATCAAAATCAAAATGAGATGGAGGAGAAATAGTGAATTGATAATTTTGATCAAATCAAACTAAAGATAAGGTTCTTGATGTAAGATGAAAGATATAAGGATCACAGAACCAAGGTAGATCACTAAGCATGAAATTTTATGCCCCAAGGTTGAATTTAGAAGAAAAGAAGTGGGGTGAAAGTGAATGGAAGACAGAAGTTTGGAAGAAATGAAAAGAAATGGAGAGAAGAAAGAGAATTTGCCTCAAGAAAGAGCATGCCCCAAAATCAATCAACTGTTTAAGATAGGAAATTTTGATTGAGATCATGAAAGAAGATAAGGAAATGAAGATCAAAACGTGATCACAGTTGATTAAAAGTCCACAAGAAAGATGAAGGAAAACCCTCTCAAACTCATAATGCAGCCTAAAAATGCAGATTAATCATGAAGTCTAACAATGCAAGCTACATGAAAATGCAAAGGTGTACTTGCAATAGGGCAACTGTAACATATGATTTTATGTTCATCATTCATTAGAGAATGTAAAGAACTTATTTTCATTATTGAGCCATTATTAACGGACATCGGAAAATCACACAATCATCACTAGTGACAAGCGCAACTATGAAGATATGAATATGATTTATATCGCATTGGAATGTGGAAAGATTCCAATATGAGCATCAAAGACATAAGGGTCAAGATGACTTCAATGTTAGCTCACCCAATTTAATGTAGCAAAACCACTCTCGCATCAAGGCATAGATGCCAGGATGACCATAAGAACGGTTGTGCAAAAATAGTCAAGGATGATGTCTCAAATCTCCTAAGTGTCTCGAGGGAACAACAAGAGACACTCAAGAGGTTCAAGACCACACCCACAAGAAAAAAGAAAATAAAAACATGCCCCATGCCCCAAGTCCTCTAGCTATGCATCCCGGAGAGACTTATTAGAGAAGGACACTAAAAAAAAAATCAATAATAGTCAGCACACAAAAAAAGGATCATGACATAGCTCAAGCATTAAGTGTTGTGTTTAAAAATTTAAGTGTGTTAACTAATACTGAGCCGTGAGGATAAGGATCAAATTCTTGCAAGCAGGTAAGATCGCATGAAGAAATTGGGTAACACCAAACCAATAAGTGTTGAGAAACACTCAACACCAGGGTTGTGTTGAAAAACACAGTTGGGATGGTGTTGAAAAACACCATTTGCGAGATGTCCTAAAGACAAACACATCCAAGAGACCAAAGCTAACACAGTTATGACCCCTAGACAAAGACAAAGACCAATTCCAAACCAAGGTAACAAGGACAAGGCATGATGGAGAAAAGCTAAGTGTCGAGGACGCATGCTAAGAAACAGAGGTGCAAAGGCCTCAAGTAGCACCTATTTCCAGGTTTTCACCACTTGACAGATTTTTTGATTTTTCAATTTTTTGTATTTTTTCTACCAAGGCGCCTGTTTCTAGGGTTTCACCAAGGCACTTTTTTCTATTTTTTTGAATTTTTTGTAAAAAAAAAATTTTGTGTGTGAATCATCAAGGCACCTATTGCTAAGTTTTCACCAAGATGTTCATTTTTTCAGAACATTTTCAAATTTTTAGAATTTTTTCAACATCATATATGAATTTTTTTGGTATTTTTTCAAGATCAATAAATATTTACAAAGGATGCCCCCAGACAGAATGGGCATCATGAATAGAACTTCTTCAGGTGGAAGACATTGATAGGATCAGGGAGCTGCTCTCCCTCTTCATCAGATAATAAGTAAGCATCTGTCCCAAAATTTGTTGTGATAATGTAAGGTCCAAGCCAATTAGGTTCAAATTTGCCCTTTTGTTCTCTATGCTATTATTTCTTAGGATTTTCTCGTAGGACAAGATCTCCCACTTGAAATGCTCTAGGGAAAACCTTTTTGTTGAAGGCTTTGGACATCCGCTTTTGATAGACCCTCATATGGTCAAATGATGCTTTACACTTCTCATCTAGAAGTTCTAATTCTTGCAGTCTCATGGCATGGTAGTCTTCATCTATAACTAGACCTTTGAGAGAGACTCTGAGTGAAGGAATCTCAACCTTTAAAGGTAACACTACTTTAGCACCATAAGTAAGGGAAAAAGGAGTAGCCCCTGTTGGAGTATGAATACTCATTCTATAAGCCCATAAGGCTAGATTTATTTGTAGATGCTAATCTCTACCATTCTTATGAACTATTCGATGGAGAATTTTGAGAATGGTTTTATTTGAAGCCTCTTCTTGTCCATTTCCTTGCGGGAAGTAAATGGAGGACTAATGTTATTTTATCTTAAACTTTTGGTAGAGTTGTGTAAGGTCCTTGTTTTAAACTAACCTCCATTGTCAGTGATTATCTCAGATGGCACTCCATATCAACAGACAATATGGTTCAAAATAAATAGAGAAATTATCTTGCCTGAAGCAACAGAAAGTGGAATAGCTTCTACCCATTTGGTAAAGTAGTCAGTAGCAGTGACAATAAATTTATGTCCACCTGATGAGTTGGGATGAATCTAACCAACAAGATCAAAGGCCCAGTGCTAAAATGGCCAATGAGATATGGAAGGAATGAGCTCCCTACTTGGAGCATGTATCAAGTTACCATGTTTTTGATACTTTTTGCATGATTTTGCAAAAGCTACTGCATCCATTTGCATGATAGGCCAATAGTACCCTGCCCTAAGAAACCTTCAAGCTATGGAAAGACCATGAGAATGTCCCCCATAGATGCCCTCATGAATATCAACTAGCGCTTGATCGGATTCCTCCTTTTCTAAGAACCTAAGAAGTGTCCCATCTAAACCCCTCCTATACAAATCACTAGAGATGAGGGAATGGCAAGAGGCATTTTGGGTAAGGTTTCTTCTTTTAGATTGGTTAAATGTTTCAGGGATGATTCCATCACATAGGTATGAGTAAATGGCACCGTAGCGGGATGATTCATGATCGACAAGGGTACAAATAACATGGCTTTCTTGGGAGTCATAAATAGGATAGTGTAGCTCTTCCACCAGGAATTCAAATCTAGACTCATGTTGCTCTAACTGAAGGAGTGAAGCAAGTGTAGCCATAGCATCAGCTGCTTTATTTTCTGCTCTAGGGACTTGCTGAAATGTGACAAATGTGAAATACCATCTTAATGATTCAACCATTTTCTTATAAGGTATCATTTTATCATCTTTTGTTTGATATTTTTCATTAACTTGGTTGACTATCAATTGTGAATCCCCATAGATGTGCAATTCTATGATATTCCATTCAATAACCATCTTGAGTCCATTTGTCAAAGCCTCATACTCAACAATGTTATTTGTACATGGGAACAATAGTTTGTAGGACTTAGGAATTGTGTACCCATGAGGAGAAACAAACAACACTCCAACTCCCGAACCATTTTGCATAAAAGAGCCATTCAAGAACATCTTCCATGTTCTCTCAGTCATGTACATTAGGTGCTCATCTGGAAATTCAACTTGAATAGGCATGGTATCTTGAATTGGGAAATCAGCCAATTGGTCAGCTATGGCTTGTCCTTTTATAGCTTTGTGCTCAACATACTCTATGTCAAATTATGAAAGAACCATTATCCATTTAGCAAGTCTACCTGTGAGGGCAGCCTTACCGAGAAAATACTTAAGAGGATCAATCTTTTCTATGAGATGTATTGTGTGCACAAGCATGTAGTGTCGCAACTTTTGGGAAGCAAACAACACAGTAAGGCAAGCTTTCTCAATACTAGTGTAATTAACCTCATATGCAACAAGAGTCTAATTGATGTAATATATGGCTCATTCCTTCCCAGTGTCATCAAGTTGAGCTAATAATGCCCCAAAGGAAGATTCTGTTGCTAAAACATACAATATGAGAGGTTTTCCTAGGATAGGAGGCATCAAGATTGGAGGATTTGCCAAATATTCCTTAATCTGATCTATGCTCCTTTGACAATCCTCATTCCACACACATTTGACTCCCTTATGTAAGTTATTATTGAAGGGTTGAGCTCTATCTGCCAGTTGTGAAATGAACCTCCTTATAGATTGAAGACATCCTTGAAGACTCCTCATTTGGCTAATGTTTTTGGGAGGTGGCATATCAAAGATTGCTTGAACCTTTTCTGGGTACACTTCTATTCCTTTGGCTGAAATGATAAATCCTAGAAGTTTTCCAGAGGTGACTCCAAATGCACACTTTTTAGGATTTAATCTCAACTGAAATTGCTCCATACGATCTAGAATTACTTCTAAATCATCCAAGTGTGTGTCTCTTTTCTTTGACTTAGCTAGGGTGGAATCCACATAATCTTCCATATTCTTATGCATCATGTCATGGAAAATTGTTGTCATAGCTCTTTGATATGTAGCTCCTGCATTTTTCAATCCAAAAGGCATGAGGTTCCAGCAATAAGTACCCCATGCACAAGTGAATGCAGTCTTTTCCTGGTCCTCAAGAGCTATCTTAATCTGATTATACTCAGAAAAACCATCCATCAAGGAATAGATCTCATAACCCACAGTCATGTCCACTATCATGTCTATGTTAAGAAGTGGAAAATCATCCTTTGGGCATGCTCTGCTAAGATCTCTAAAATTTGTGCAGATATGAATGGATTTTTCATATTTAGAAACTAGGACAATATTTGAAATCCATTCAGCATAATCAATAGCTCTTATAAATCCTGCACTCAAGAGTTTTTCTAGTTCAAATTTGACGAGAAGAGCTATGTGAGGATGCATTTTACTCAATTTTTGTTTAAATGGTTTGATACCTGGAGCTATGGACAAATGATGCATGATGAGATCAATGTCCAATCCTAACATTTCTGAGTAAGTCCAAGCAAAATTGATCTTCTTGTTATGTAGGAACATGGTATATGCTTCTTTTTCCTGAGTTGATAGAGATTGAGCCAAATGCACAATTTGTGGTGCCTCTTCTGTACCCAAATTTACTAACTGTGTAGGCTCACCAAGCACTGATGATCTGTCTTGAAAATAACTTGGAAGATGATCAAGTACCTCATCCTTAGGTGCCTCAGAGAGGTTTTCACCCTTGGATATGTCATTTATTTTTACTTTTTTGGGTTCTGATACTGCCACACTGTGGTTTTCGCCATTAGAACTCTTATTCTATTTTTCTTTTCTTTTCATTTCTCAACTAAGGTACTTGATATATGGTTCTGTCATGCTTGTAGTTGTAATACCCCAAAATTGGCACCTATTTAATTTTATCAATTTTGGTGCATTATCTCCATTTTACATCACCAAAGTCCTAGTTCCCTAGGCAATTTTCTCTCTCCTAATTGACTTAATTTGACTTGATGTCAGTTGCAAAGACCCTAAATTGCAATAATCAAATGCTAAAATAATTCCTAAGTCCTAGACTTTATTTGGCTAAATAATCTCTATGATACATTAATTTAATTATGAAGTCCTAAGTACTTTTAATTAAATTAAACTCCACCCCCTTTAGCTAAATACCCTTGAAAGGAATTAATAAATATTTAGTTAAATTGAATGGACACCTCTTTATTTAAATTTAATAATTCAAATTACTCGAAGAGTCACCCCCCACATGTGGCAAATTCCATTCTTTTAATTAAATAATTCTTGTCTTTTTGTCTCAATTAGGAATGAAGAGTCCACCATTTCAAATCAAGAAACTCTTCATTCCTCTTCTGGCTTGGTCTATTTAATGAACCTCTTATCTCATTCAAGAAAGAGCAATTTTTTAGAGCATCCTTACTATAGCATTTTTTTTTAGTCTCATATCTCATTATTTTCAAAGCTCTTTTATTGCATTATCTAGTTTAATTTCTCATATTAGTGTAATTGCATTTCACATTTAGATTAAATTTGCTTACTTGTTCTTAGTCTAATATCATCTTTATTTCAAAATCAAATAAAAATCTGCATTTCATATTTCTTTCAAAGTTTTCTAGATTAATTGCATTCATTCTTAGCTTAGTTTTATTTTGCTCATATTTTCTTTCAAATCCTCCATTGTTGAATTGGTCTCCCAGATTTTGGCTCTCGTTCTGAGAGTATTCAAACACCCCATTCACATAGGAGGCAACAGGTCACCTCACCATGGAATTTGGGTTGAGTTCTTCATACTCTCTTTCAAATTCTATCAAGTGAACAATGACCATGTTGTGTTGTGCCTGATTTAGAGGTCACATTCATTCACATACATTTTGGCGCCCACCGTGGGGTAGAAAAGATCAATTTCTGGCCTCATTCTTGATTGGTTTTTCAATTTTAGTGTTGGTTCTAGGCCTTGTATGGCCATTTACAGATTTTAAACCTTGTAATATAGTAATGGATGGATAGAATTATGAATCATCTTTATAATGCTTTTGGTTTGGTTCATTTTTATAAAGAAATGAATAAGTTATGATCGTTTTGGTGAAAGTGGGTATTTGCAGATTTGAGATTCTCTGAATACAGTCAGATTGAAATGTTTGGTACGGACACATTATGAAGAATCAGGATCTCTAATAATATTAATTGGAAAAATACATGAATTAGCTTTTATTTCCTTTTGGTTTGAGTCATTTTCATCTAGATTTGTGAAAGTTATGAGCGTTTGATTGAAAATTGGTTTTTAACAATCTGTAATGGAGTTGCAGGCAATGATTTATTCTTAGAAAATGATTTATGAATGGAAAAAATAAATGGCTTACATATTTGGAAACTAGATTCATTAATAGTTACTGTGAAATTTTTTTGGTTTCATTTGAATTATTTTTGGGAAAGATATGTGACTCCCTAGGCGGGGTTTGGTGTTTTAAATCTGATTTATGACAGAAAAATTATAGTCTGAAAAGGTTATTGGTTGAGGAACCAAATTGAATAATAAGACCTTGTAACTTTGGGAAATGATAGTTCTTGATGTTGGCTAAAAACTTCATTCTTTCCAAAAATTTTAATATTGTGATTTTATGGGTCAAATAAATCAATCTTTAAAGACTGTCTTGAAGACATCAATGTTACATATCTTACGGTTTGCCATTGATTTGTCTTGATTGTATACTTTCGGATGTGTGCTAAATGTTGGATTGCAGATCTTTGGACCTAAGGTGAGTTCTTAAAATCTCTATAACATTTGGACTTTGGGATTAAAATTGAACCTCTCATATGTTTGGCTTGAGTGTTACACGCTTTCATAGAACACATTTTTTATGCTCTTAATGGGAAATAAACGAACATAGATTTGCTTTCATACAAGTTTATGTAAGTGAATGCTTGTGTTTAAACCATAAGTAATTCTTGGTTCCAATATCAAATATCTCATTGAGTAATTGAGGACATGGATTCATTCCTTGTTGACATGAAGAGTTAAATGCACCACTTTGTGGACTCACTTCATGTTTACTTGGAAAGTTAAATATTCCATGATTCAAACCCTCTTGCACTTATGAGTAGTATTGATTAGCAGTCTTAGATTACTTGTGATTCATCTAAATTTCTATCTTGGGTTATTGGACTCGCTAATCCGTCGGCCCCTCATTTCTGCCCTGTGGTTGCAATCTCAGTGCCATATTAAAGGGGAGGGGTCTACAGGAAAGAAGTGTTAATTTTTCCACTAGGCAACCCTTTTGTGCTTTTTGGAACTCACTTATTTTCTAGGGTGTGGAATCACTTTGAGTTTGTGTGAGGAGTTAAATGCACAACTTTGTGGACTCACCTCACATTTACTTGAAGGGTTAAATGCACCACCTTTAGTGCTTTTCAATACTTTTGATAGAGAATTACTTACTTTTCATTTTTTCTAGAAGGCCTACTTGGGGATTTCATCACCTCAAGGGACGACCTTAACTCCCATGTTCCGGTGGAGTATAAATATCAGGAGGTAAATCCAAAGACACCTCTCTTGGGAATGAGTTAGATTTCACTCTTGGCTAAGCCTCAAATAACTTTATACCTTTGAGAAGTGAAGGAGGAGATTTGGGTTACCATCTCCCCCCGGCTGTGTGATTTCTAATTCTTCTCATCTACAGATTTGGGCCTCACGTACCTTGTGTATATTTAGGACTCCCTTTAGAAAAGCCATGTATATCCTTGTAGACAACTTGCTAGGATGTTGTTGTGTTTTAAGTACCTGCTAAAACATTCTCAAGAACATACACAAGTAGAGTCCTTAGGGAGTAGAAATACTAAGTCACTATTCATGTTCATGCGCAAGGTTGCTTTGTCCCTTGCCCATTGCTTGAAGACTATTTGCTTAAACTCCTTGATTTCTGTCTTATGTGCTTGATCAATGACATAAATCTGATCTACCTTTTTGTCCATGATCTATTTTTTTATTTTCCTATTGTTCACCGTCAGAAACTGGTTGTCCTGAGTTAGGAATCGATCGATCTTTTCTTTGACTCGTATTGTCTCTCATTAGTCTACTTTATCTCATTGTGCTCTTGTACCTTGTGTTGCAATTGTCTTATCTCAGCTGTTCTAGCCATCTCTTTTTGACAATTCATACCAGGTTCATCTTGCATCTTGGCTGTTCTAGCCATTTATCTCCTTTTCGTTATCTTAGAGACAGAGTCTAGCTTTATCCTGAATCTTTGCTCATTACATCTTTGTTTATGACTGTCACGACTCGAAGTGGTAAGACTTATCCTATTCAGAATACTGATCAAGATAGAAGCAAACCTCATAATCAAGACATAGGTCATTCCCAATCTGTTGCAAAATCTGAAGTTCGTGAGGAATCTTCACATTCTTCGTCATTCCAAGAGTATTACAATCCATTGTTTCAGATACAGTCTGACTTACTATTTCAAGAATATTATAACCCATTGTTTGAAGACCAGCAAGACTCTGAAGGGTCACTTTCTAAAATTAAACCTACTGATCCTTTTGAACCTATCAACTCTTTCACGATCTCTCATAATACTACCAACAAGATGGGAGATCCAAAACCTTCAAAGTTGGTTTTCAATCTCAGCTCTAACATGCCAAAACCTTCAAAGTTGGTTTTCAATCTCAACTCTAACATGCCAAAACCCTCAAAGTCTATCTTTAATCTTAGCTCTAGCATGCAAATAGTCAATGCCACTGAGAAGGCTACGACAGAAGCTCAACCACCTTCCAGATTTGCTAGAAACAAACCTTGGATCTCTCACTGTGACATGATCATTGCTCCAGGGAGTGAGGATACTCCTAAACCCAAAACTCCCTTTGTCTTGCGAGGCCCTGCGTCTCCCTCTTATAAATCCACACAGTCTCCAGCTTGTGTGAATGCTATCACTCGATCTCATGCAAAGATTGTTCTCAACGGTCCCGAACCTTCGACTTTCAGACCAAAACTATCTATGGATAAAGCCCTCACCAAGGAAAATGTCCCCAAAGATCTCAATCTCGACCAGTTTCAATCTATGGTGGGTCATTTGACCTCACCTCATTATTTATCATTCTCTAAGGAAGATGATCACTTGCTGAGCCACCCGCATAATGCTCTCCTGCACACTGAAGTTATGATAGGCCCCAAGAGTATCCCTCACATCCTCATTAACAATAGTGCTAGCCTAAATACTTGCTCTGCTAAGATGCTTACCCAAACAACAGATAGCTTTGTTCATGCCAATAGAGAGTCCATTGAGTTCTATGATGCTAAGCGCAAAGAAATAGAAAAGACCTTGAAGATCAAAGATATTGGCATGGGGGAATATTAGATTGAGTCCATCTTGTCACTGACAGCTCTCCCTATATCTCCACATTCCTATGAAGAACCCTCTGAAGATAGATTTGGTATTGGCTATCAGAGCGATGAGCTTGACCAACCTAGCTACAGCTTTCACTCATGCAAGGATTCAGATAATGAAGAAACACAGATTCAGCCTATGACACATGAAAGATCTTTGAATGTTCAAAATTTTGATTCAGACTACCAGAAAGAGTCCTATCTACCTTCTCAAGTGCTTCAAGAACATGATTTTGGTCCTCACCAGGAGGATTTTATACACTCTACTGAACAGATTTCTACTACTACAGAAACTACTGAATATGTCACTGCCTCTAATGGCACAAATACTGATTGGGAGCAACTGTTGGATGCTTCCCTTATCTTTGGTATGCCTGAAGGTATGCCTATTCTAGATTGTTCTACCACTTCTACTGTTGAAAAAAATCCTACTAATGCTGATTCCAATGATACACATACTGATTGGGAGCAACTGCTGGATGCTTCCCTTATCTTGGGTATGCCCTAGGGTATGCCTATTCTAGATTGTTCCACCACTTCTGCTATTGAACAGACTCCTATTGCTACCAACTCTAATGGCACATATACTGACTGGGAGAAACTATTGGATGCTTCCCTTCTCTTGGGTATGCCCCAAGGTATGCCTATTTTAGATTACTCTGCTACTCCTACTACTGAACAAGATCCTACTGTTGAAGAAACATTTCCTTTGACAGATGATAGTGATGAAGAAAATATGCCTCTGACTATGTCTCTAGCTAAATGGGACTCCATATCAGATGCTACTATAGAAATACCAGTTGATGCTATGCACCTATATGCTAGTCTTAACAACTCAGAAAGAGGAGAAAGTTATGATCCTCCAGATCAAGCTATTGATGATGATCCTTTCCACCCTCCTGTGGAGATCATTCCTATGGCTCCTAGGCCATCTACTCCAAGCTATACTCCTACTGCTCCAGCAAATCATGGGTATGTAAGACCCCATTCTGTTACAGCTTCATGGAATATTGGTAGATCCAGAATTGAAATGGTTCCTATTCGTGCACTCTTACCACCTGAAAGGGGACCTGACTCTTGGAATAGGTTATCTTGGTTAGGCTCACATAATATTCCTCCAAACTTATCTGACTCTTCTAAGACTACTCACAATCGACAATGCTCTATGGAAGATTACTTTCTTGATCTACCTAATGCATTCATGAATGATGAGGATGATATTGATATATTTGCACTTGAGCCCATCCCATCAACTTCTCTTCCCCCTTCATCTCCCAGAAAAGTGGCTCGTCCACTTCCATCTCCATCTTTCCACCTAAACCAGTCATATAAGCCCTTTTCATCCACAATTCCTGAGTCTTTTGGAAGTAACTTGGATGCGCAACATAAAAACAAAAATAATGAGAATCCACTTTTATCTCAAGGTCACCATGTCTCATCTAATCGACATGTGACTACGAAGAAAGGAAAGCAACATAGGTGTTCAAAAGACCGCAAAGGTCCTAAAAAAGAAGAAGACAATCAAAAGTCAGAAAATAAAATAAAAAATGGATCTCGAAATCCATTCTATAGGCATTGTCATCAAAAGCACCTCAAAGTAAAGAAGAAAAAATTCAAAAGCTATGTGGATTCCAAAGAAAGGAAAAATCAAAGTTGTCATTCGAGATTCCAAAATTCTCATGCTTCCCTCCATTTCATCATCCTTGCCTCTGATACTTTACCCTATTCACTCCATCTTGCCTTTTCCCAAAGTGCATATCAGTATCTCCTTATTACTAATGACATAATTAAGAGAAATCTAGAATGTACTCTTCCTAAGCGTTTAGAGCGTGGGAAATCTGACAAAGAGTTAAGGTGTGTCGATGGGGATATTTGTAGGTCTCACTTAAGTGATCTTTCCTTGACTATGGATCTCTCGATAGTTGGACACTACTGGTTGGCTCTCCTGTTACTGCTACAACATCTAGTTCTGATTCTGCAACTTCTCAGTTGGCTACTACTACAAATGACTGTGTTTCTAGAGATCACCACTGAAGGAGAGAAACTCAAAGAGCCCATCAACTCTCTTCATCTAAAGAAGTTCTATAGCTGACATTCTCTATGTGCTCATGTACATACTTATTGATCCTGAACAAATCCTAAAAATTGATATATTGCAAAAAATCATAAAAATTGCAAAATGTCCTGAAAAAATGATCATCTTAGTGAAAACCTGGCAAACAGGCGCTTTGATGTATCTATTATCCTGGTGAAAACCTGGTAAATAGGTGCCTTGATAATACAAAAAAAAAATAGAAAATTTAAAAAATACAAAAAAAATAGAAAATGTGAAAAATACGAAAAAAATCAAAAGATAAAAAATATAAAAAAATGAAATATTCAAAAAAATACAAAAAAATAAAAAAAAGAGAAAAGTACAAAAAAAAATGAAAATGAGAAAAATGTGCCATTGATGAAAACCTGGTAAACAGGCGTCATGGTAGGAAAAATAGAATCTCTGCCAAGATGGTGAAAACCTGGTAAACAGGCGCCTCTTGTTTTCCTGAAGTAACATCTCATCTCAGCGTCGCTTGGCTCTTA
Source organism: Chamaecyparis obtusa (assembly GCA_027943335.1). Lineage (NCBI taxonomy): Eukaryota > Viridiplantae > Streptophyta > Pinopsida > Cupressales > Cupressaceae > Chamaecyparis > Chamaecyparis obtusa. Next base: position 659,286 of record BSBK01001633.1, read on the forward strand.
GTTTCCTGCTTTAGTTTCCTTCCTTTCCTTCTTTAGTTTGTTTTCTTGCTTTCTTGCTTTAGTTTGTTTCCTGCTTTGGTTTGCTAGCTCATGCCTTGCTTTCAGTGTCTTCAAGATTTTACTCGACTCTTCATGGATTGGAATTGGTTCACACTTGGGGGCACCTGCCTAGTCTAGGGGGCATTGTCCTCTCACTTTCAGAAACTCTTTTGAGCATTGGTCACTAGTGGTTCCCACTATGCCTGCCTACGGATACCTAGCTTTTGTTTGATCTCTCTTCTTCAGGATTTCTCCCTTCTATCAATCACCGGTGATTCTCATTACGTCTACCTACTATCATTATCTCATTGAGACTTCGAACATTATCTTTCCAAATCGACTTCAATTCACTTGAACACAAACGTAAACTGAAACTAAAACTAAATGTGTGTTCCTTTGAGGCATGTTGAGCTTTGTTTTCTTTGAGTGCTTGTTTGTTTGCTTTGCTTTTGCTTTCTTTCTTTCTGTTTGTTGGTTTAGTTCCAATGATCCAAAGAATTCATTTAAGAGGGTTGTCCATCTGTAAGAGCCTCCATCTTGTATTGGATGGCCATGCATACCTTGACTCCTTTTATATGGATGCTTTGGTGAGGTTGGTTCTTCTCCTTGTCTTTTGAGTGACTTCTTTCTGCTACTGGTGAAATTGTAAACGCTCGTCTTGTTAAGTGAATGTAAGGGTCACTGCGACCAATCTTTGGCAAAAGAAGGAGCTCCTACATGCTTGGTGTGTTTGTTCACAAGAGACATTTAGGTCATTCTAGCATTTATGCTCTAATGCTTATGTTAATTTGCTAGATTAAAAGGAATAGGTGTTCAGGTCATTCTAGCTTCTTGTGCCTTAATGCTTACACCTTATTCTGACAAATTTAAGACTCATGTCATATTCATATTCTCATGATAGAGATATTAGTAAGGATTGTATGGCATCTTGCGATTGTCCCATTCTTAAATTAACTCAATGATGATAAATATGATGAGTCCAACAGCCGAGTCCGGAGGATTGCATTTGTTCATCCTAGGCCTGCATTTAGACTTCCATCTTTCATTCTAGGCTTGCATTTGGAGTGCTTTCTTGTTGCTCTCTTGATTTCTTTCTTCTAGATCTGCTCATCAAAGGTTCTCATCTTTTGTCCTAGTCTCATCTTGGTTGCATCCTTTTTCGGGATCGAAATCAAAATCTGACATCTCTAAGTGGCTCGAAATCATGTTTTAAATATTGGACTCCTTCTGGATTGGATGCTTATGCAGTCAACCTTCTGGCGTCATTTTCTTGCCAGATCCTCATCTTTACATCATGTTCTTGAGATCTTTTCTCTTTTCATCAAAGTCAATTCAAGTCAAATTTAGTCAACCATGGTCAATCTAGTCAAACTTGGTCAACAAGACCTCTGCTTTGCTCCGATTCACTTCTGCAACTTCGCGACTCTAGTCTAATTGCTTTTTCTCTACAATCTCTTGTTGTTTATCATCCTTTTGACATGTCATCTTTCGATTTCACTCCTGAGGGGGCAGGATGATTACATCATTTGAATCTTGTCGAATCTATTCTTGAATCAGTCTGATTTGAATCATCAATCCTCATTGCTAGGGGCATCTTCACGCCTCACATCTTGTTATCTGGAAATCTATCCCTTAGTTATCTGAGCAATCTAACTCGGATCCTCGAGGATCATTCTTCATTCTGGAGATGGTTCTTGAAATCTATTGAGTATTGGGGCAATCTAACCCTGATTCCTGGGAGTCAATCTTCGTTCTGGAGATGAATCTTGAAATCTCTTTTAGACCGTTATCTAGGCAATCTAACCTGGGTCTCGGAGGGCTAAGCTTCGTATTGGGGCAATCTAACCCCGATTCCGGTTCTCTTCTAAGACTGTTGTCTTCACAATCTAACTTAGACTTTGGAAATTCTCATCATCGGTCACTTCAGACTATTCTTTGAATCAATGTGCTGCTTGCACATCAATTCAAAGAGGGGCAAATGTAATACCCCAAAATTGGCACCTATTTAATTTTATCAATTTTGGTGCATTATCTCGATTTTACATCACCAAAGTCCTAGTTCCCTAGGCAATTTTCTCTCTCCTACTTGACTTAATTTGACTTGATGTCAGTTGCAAAGACCCTAAATTGCAATAATCAAATGCTAAGATAATTCCTAAGTCCTAGACTTTATTTGGCTAAATAATCTCTATGATACATTAATTTAATTATGAAGTCCTAGACTTTATTTGGCTAAATAATCTCTATGATACATTAATTTAATTATGAAGTCCTAAGTACTTTTAATTAAATTAAACTCCACCCCCTTTAGCTAAATACCCTTGAAAGGAATTAATAAATATTTAGTTAAATTGAATGGACACCTCTTTATTTGAATTTAATAATTCAAATTACTCGAAGAGTCACCCCCCACATGTGGCAAATTCCATTCTTTTAATTAAATAATTCTTGTCTTTTTGTCTCAATTAGGAATGAAGAGTCCACTGTTTCAAATCAAGAAACTCTTCATTCCTCTTCTAGCTTGGTCTATTTAATGAACCTCTTTTTCTCATTCAAGAAAGAGCAATTTTTGAGAGCATCCTTACTATAGCATTTTTTTTAAGTCTCATATCTCATTATTTTCAAAGCTCTTTTATTGCATTATCTAGTTTAATTTCTCATATTAGTGTAATTGCATTTCAAATTTAGATTAAATTTGCTTACTTGTTCTTAGTCTAATATCATCTTTATTTCAAAATCAAATAAAAATCTGCATTTCATATTTCTTTCAAAGTTTTCTAGATTAATTGCATTCATTCTTAGCTTAGTTTCATTTTGCTCATATTTTCTTTCAAATCCTCCATTGTTGAATTGGTCTCCCGGCTGTTGGCTCTCGTTCTGAGAGTATTCAAACACCCCATTCACAGAGGAGGCAACAGGTCACCTCACCATGGAATTTGGGTTGAGTTCTTCATACTCTCTTTCAAATTCTATCAAGTGAACAATGACCATGTTGTGTTGTGCCTGATTTAGAGGTCACATTCAGTCACATACAGTAGTTGGTTCATTGGTGGAAGAGACTATAGGCTCAAGGGCATTTAGGTAACAAGCTATCTCATAGTCATTTTGGAGAGTTAAGAGATGAGGCTCTTGATAGTGTTGAGACCAATCAATTAAGTGGGGGTGAGAAAGGGGTAGGTCAATGATGGGTTCAATGTTGTTGATGCAGATGGTATCATCTCTAGTGATTGCAAAGTTAGGATCTATCAAGTATCCCTCTAAGGTACCCAAATCAAGATTTATCCTACCAAGCGAAGCATCGTCCACTAAAGAAAGTTACAGATTTGAATCCTCTAATCCTACACTAGACTCATTAGCTACTTCAAGTTGGGAGCTATATGTATGGATAACATCAATGTCCATGTCAACTATGCAATCAAAGAGAGAATCCCATTCATACTCATGTGAATCTGTATTTGAATCCTGACTGGGATGTTTGCACCATGCATGTTTACGATGCCTTGAGGTAGAGGCTTGAATATCATCTAGGGTAACATCTCTCTCCATCAAGCAAATAATGTTCTTTCATTGTCATTCTCTAATGGGATCCTCAACTTCTGACTCATCTTGTTCTATGCTTTCATCTGTTATATGTGTAACTGGCTCATCTAAATCTCCCTAAAGGAGATTGGTTGAAGGAACCCAATCTTCACACATGTCCTGTTGATTTGCCAAATTGGGTGTATGCTTTATTTCATCTTTATCATCCGTCTCACCAAGGATAGGAATAGTGCTTTGGTTATCTTTTTCAAAACCTAGGCCAACCATTTTTTTAGACCTGTGTCCAAAAAGAGCACAATGGAGAGGTTCAGCTCTAGCATCTAGTTTGTGACTGAGAGGACCATATCTTGGATAGCCCATATTTTTAACAAGAGTATACCCTCTTCCATAAGTCTTAGGAGAGGGAGAAAAGTTTTCATTATGCATGTATTTTTCTTCTCTATAGAGCCAGTCCTTGATAGCTACCTCTTCTTTTTCATCCTGGATAGGCACTAAGGACTCTACAAATGTGCCAAACAAAGTCATGGCCAAAGATGAAGGTCACATTTGTTGTGAAGGTTTACCATAAGACCTAGGTTAGACTGGCATTTTCATAAAGGAGTCGAGTTGGTATCCTCCCATACCAAGGTCTATGGACTTGAACTTATTCTTGCACTGTTCTAGAGTTGCATCGAAATCCTCTGCTTCTCTGTTGAGAGGAATGTGAGTCCCTACTGAAATTGCATTGACAGATAATGTGCTATCCCTAGTTATACAGACTTCTACTCCATTATAGGGAAACTTAACACATTGATGGTAGGTAGATGGTATTGCTTGCATGTCATGGATCCATGGTCTACCTAGTAAGATATTGTATGCCAGAGGACCAGCATCAACAATTTGGAACAAAATGTCCTTTTCAACAAGACCAATCCTAATAGGAAGGATGACCAACCCTTTGGAGCTTCTTTTTGCCTCATCATAGGCCTTAATGGTAATCTTCTTTTGAGTATCAATGACCTCCTCAGAATAGCCCAGTATTTTCAACAAACTCAAAGAACAAATGTTGAGCCCAACACCCCCATCTATCAACACATGCCTGACATGGGTTTTATGGATCATGACCTCAATGTGAAGGAAAAGATTATGCGGATGGCTCAAAGCTTTGTCATCTTCTTCTGAGAATGTTAGGTGATGTGGGCTAGCAATATGATTGACCATGTTTTACAATTGTTCGACATCTATGTTAGTAGGGACATTTGTTATATGCAAAACATCCTCAAGGATTTGTTTATGTCTTGGAGACAATTCTAAAAGCTCAAAGATTGAAATCTGAGCTTGTGTTCTTTGTAACTAATCAACAAGGTTATAGTTAGATTGAGGACTCATAGCTGATTTGGTGGTGACATTCTTGGATGTCACTTGCTTGGGTTTACTGGTTTGACCAGAATTGGGTCCTCTAAGGATAATGAGACCATGACTTCTTGTTATTGCATTAAGACCTTGGGAAGACACCCTATAATTGGGACCTCTTAGCACCAAAACGGGTCCTTCATCAAATATAGGAGGAGATTCATATCCATAGGGATCTTTTCCTTTCATCATGTTGACACTTTCCTCCACAACTTCTAGCATATTAACCACATTCTCCCCAGCTGTGTAGGTGTAGTTGATTGCAGCCTTGGCGACCTTGATTTTAGAGGTTTCCCCTTTCTCATATTTAGGCAAAGGATCTTTAATTTATTTGTGATCATCATTGGTATTCAACCCATCAATTTGAAGCTTTCCACTCTCAATTAGATCCTGTATGATATGCTTCAGCTTCCAACAATGTTCGATGACATGTCCAATGCCATTGTGGAATTTGTAGAAAGCTTTCTCATCCCACCAATGCGGTTTGACATCAGGAATATGGTGTTTTGCAGGATCTTGAGGATGTGCAAGATTTTTGGAAATAATCATTTTGAAAACATCCTCATAGGAATTACCAAGCTTTGAAAGTTGGCATTTTTCCTTCTTGGGCTTCTCTTGATACCTTGGCCTACTCTCTTGTTGAGGAGGTGCATTGAGCTTCATAGCTTGAACTTCATTGGACAAGTGAAGGACACCTTGATCCTTAGGTTGGGAAGAGTCCACAACTCCATCATTGACCACTTGTTTATTTTTGTTCCAATGCACATTCTTCCATTTGTCTTTATGAGAGTTATTATTATTTTGACTATTGTTGTTAGTGTTATGTTTAGTCAAAATACCTTGCTCCTTCAAGACATCCTCTATTCTACATGCGGTTTCGACCATAGTGTCGAAGGAATCAAAGACCATCTTCTGAACCTCATATTGCATTTCAGGAACCAAGTTGCTAACATTAATGATATCAATCCTTTCATGCTCAAGAATAGTCCTAGAATATCGAGAGCACAATCGTCTCCATCTTTTCAAGAATGAGACAAAGGATTCCCCTTGGTTTTGCTTTAGGTTACATAGGTCCAACATAGTGATAGATCTAGAAAGATTGTATCCAAAATGTTGAACAAATCTATGAACAAGCTCTTGGAAAGTCTTGATGGGGGGAGTTATGTTGGTAAACCATTCCATTGCTTTCCCCTTAAGACTCCTTGGGAATAACCTCATCAGATAGGAATCATCTTGGTGAAACTCAAAGCTCATAGTGTAAAATTGGTGCACATGATCCTTTGGATCACCACTGCCATCATATTTGTCATACTAAGGGAGTTCGACCCTTCTAGGAAAATCCTTCATGCTCACACTCTTGTCAAAAGGATTAGGAAAAATCAAGTCAAGAGAAAATGAACTCTTAGGTGCCAAAAGTTTCTCCATCATTTTCTTCATTTGTTTGATTTCTTCTTCTTGTGATGGACTGTGTTTCTTAATTTTTTTATCCACATCAAAATTATAAGGGACTCTTACACCCTTGTTAATTAGACTTTCGAGGAACTTATATTTGTTTTGTTCCAAGTATTTATCCACATACTGTTGAAAGAGAGGCTCTTGTTGCATTCTCATGAAGTCTTGAGAATTAAGATCAAAGTCTGAGCTACTGTCTCCATGTTGGGAACTATGATGAGCACGCTGTGAAGGCTGCCTCAAGTGCCTAGGAGGTGTTTGTCTCCTATAATGAGCATGTTGTGAGGTCCTTCTTCCTCTAGGACTAGGAGATCTTGAAGGGGTTCTTGAATGCCTTCTACTGCATGGTGTTTAGGAAGGATTGGAGGGAGGAGAGTTGTTTCCACTATTGGAACCTCTATTGTTGAATTGGGTATTAAGTTGTTGGGCTAAAAGCCTATTTTTCTCTTCTTGAGAGGATTTTCTTTCCAATTCTAACAAAGCTTATCTCTCCACCTCAAGTTGTCTAAAATTTTCTTTCTTTGTAGCTTGCTCATCTAGAAAGGCTCTCTTCTCACGCTCAATCCTTTTGAGTCTTTCACTTGTATACCTTGAGGTTGTTTGAAGTGGTGAGTTTGGTGTTGAATTTTTGAACAAGTCATTGGTATACGTTACATTGACATGAGCATCACCAGGTTCACTATCTTGGTCTTCATGTTGTGACCATTGTTCTGGGTGAGCTTGTCTCTCATGCCTTTTAGCTCTTTGATATGCATCTAGGTACCTAGTATTGATGGGAGGTGAACCAGGTTGAGTGTCATAAGAGGAATTACCAAAATGAATGTTGTCGCTTTGTCTTTTGTAGAGGTCATTAAGGCTTTGATCCATAGCTTCCCTCTCCCACTGAGTCATGGTATAACTCATATCCATACCTGAATGGGAAGATGCTAAGGGGGTCCTCAACTCAGTAGACTTGCTCCTAGGTGATTGGTCAAATATAGGTTCCTTCCTTATGATTTTGATGAGTTTGGACTGGAGGTAATTGATTAAAGACAACCTGAGGTCATTTCCCTTAACTCACTTGATACCTTGTCATAACTGACATGAAAGGAAAAGCACTCGGTGATAAGATGACCCTAAGATATGTTGGTATCAAACTAGGATAGTAAAAGTGTTCAATTATCCAAAAGAGATATGGTGAGATAGAAAATTGTAAAAGGTGTAAGCCAACACTACCATAGAGGTGCCCAATCAACGAATAAGTATCCTAGCACATATGGATTAGGAGGATGATCTTAACCAAGTTATATTTGATTGAAATTGACTTTGGGTGGAAGTGAATTGGACAAAAGACTACTAAGACTCTCCAAGTATGTTATCAAAGAATCTAAAGGTGTATCTACTCAACAAGGATGATTTCTAACTTATCGATTTCAAGCAAGGTTACTTGTAAAATCAAAGGTCACTAATGAAAGAGGTAAAAAACACAAGAATCTCGAGTCAAAATAGGTCTCCAATAGTAGGGTGAGTAGCTTGATCTGACCTGGATCAACTAAGGATGGCTAAAAATGACACAAATCAGCTTTGGATTATGGACATCAATGAGATAGAAAAAAGGTTATGTGTGATAGTTTCCAGCAAGCAGTGTGATAGAATCTTGCAGAATGATATTTTGCATAGAGCAATGTGATGTAATCCAGGTAGGTAGTGTGATAAAGTCTATAGCAGGCAGGTGATAAAGTGCCAGAAATGATATATCACATGATAAAAATTAGACCAGAGTGCAATGGGATTTCAGTATCATATGATCCTTAGGACAACAAGTGTGCAAAACTCAGAATTTTAGTCTTCTGTTCATTTTAAAAGGATTAACCAGGCATATTAACAAATTTCTAGCATTTATCAAGCACATAAGACGACAACCATGGTGTTCAAGCAAGAAAACATCTTCAAACAATGGGCAAGGGACAAAGAAACCTCGCTCATGAACATGAATATTGACTTAGTATGTTATTCCTTAAAGATACTAGTTGTGTATATTCTCCAAAATGTTTTTCCAATCACACACATACTCCTAAAAAGAAAAATTCGGCTACACTATGGCTTTTAATAATGGCTTGACTCTAAAAATTTTACAATTTCAAGAAGGTGAACTCCAATCCAGGCACACTGAGGTTTTGACACATTCCAAGAACTTAATCAATCAAAGATGCTGAGGAGATCTAACAACCCATCAAGAAACTGTACCCATGGAGATTTCTTCCACAAGGACATTTGTATAGCAGTTGTCACTACCATGACAAAAGTGGCTATTACCACTTGAGGTTCTGTCCACGTGGTTTACCCAATGAAGGGAATGTCCACTATGGTTAACCCTCTCTAAAAGGTGACTCACAACAAGGACCACATGGGGACTTGGTTTAGATCCAAGGGTCTGATTTTCTGTTACTACCCAAAAAAGGAGCAGAGCATAATCCTCTATCCTTTTCTCTTCACCCAAACATAGAAGATAGAGAACATCTGACATGCTAAGAATAAAACTATCTTGCCAAGATTCATAATGTCAATAACTCATGATCTATCAACCTTTCCGGAGAGAGAATGCATCAATCAATAAGTCAAAGACTACAAACCCAGTAGAACACAAAGATAGTTTTAGTAACCTCCCTACCTACAAGGGTTCTCTCATTGAGAAGAGCTTCGCTAGAAACCCACTCTCTCAAGAACCATGAATAATGTTAATAGGGCCTACTTATCTATGTGAAACACATATGTAGGAAATGAATCTATATTCTTTTTAAAACCCCAAAATTGAAACGTGGTTTATGAAAGCGATAAATCACTCAAGCCAAACACACAAGAGATTAATTTTATGCCCAAAATCAAAGTGTTATAGAGATCAAAAAATTACCTTTGATTCCAAGAAATGCGAGATCACTGATGTGCTGTCTCATAAAACTAGTATCAGGAACAATCACAGTAATCTAGAAAGATCAGAAAATAGGAAACAACAAGCACAAATCTACAATTTTAGGTCTCCGATGTTGTGGAATTCCATGCCAGACAGTACTTAGGGTTGCATGAGAAAGTACTGAACCACGCATGAGAAAGCACAAGCCCATGCGAGAAAGTATGAAGGCTTGCGTGAGAAAGTACATAGGCCCGTGCAATAAAACACCTTTGTCACACGCAAAAGTGCTAGTACCAATAAAACTTCGCATGATACAGTGAGAAACTTCACGCCAAATTCTATAATAGTGATGCACGTAAGTATGGACAGAAAATTAAAAATCACAGTTTTGATAGAAAACCACCCTTAATGTCCTGCAGAGAATACCACCCTTAACCTCAAAAAATGTTTCAAAAAACCAGAACAGACAAAAAATTGATAGAATAGAAGGGAAACCTGCTTCAAGGCCCTACGGTGGGCACCAAAAATGTGTGCTAAAAAGTAGTCACACTTCTATGAATCATTACATTCAAGAACACTCAATAATGAGGTCTCAAATAGTGATTCACAACTCTCTATTCATGGAGTGCACGGGTTGTATATGAGGCCCTCAGATTGACCTAGTTAAACCCATGCAAGTACACCAAGAAACGATAGATTCAAGGATGAGAAGAAAGAATGCTAATCTCCATTGATCTTAAAGTTATTGCATGTAAATGCAAAACTAATCTAGATGATAGCAATGCAAAGAAGTAAACTACTCTATTGAAATGAAAGTTTTAGTCTCCTTTGCTAATTAAACTATGTGAAGATTAAGCTAAAATAATGAAAGAAACTAAGCTAAGGTGTTATGAAGATTAAGCTATATGTAAATATGAAAGCTAAAATGTAATGAGATCTCCAAAGCTCCAATGTCGCCAAGAAAACCTACAGCATAACAATAGCATGGAAATTCTGGATATGAAATGAGAAGGAGAGGCTCCTTATATAAGAAACTATGGAAGAGAATGCATCTCCAAGAGCAATGTGGGATAAATGCAAAAAGAGGAAAGAAAGCTCATTTTTAGAAAGTGTGGAGAGAAAATGAATTTTATTTATTTTCTTTATTTTTATTTCCCTTTTTCATCACAAAAGAGCTTTAAGAGGATTTTTTATTTATTTAAAAGAATGATTCTCTATTAATTAAATAAGATAACATTTTTTAATTAAAAGAGAGATATTATTCTAAATAAGATAAAATCATTTAATTAAAAGAGATTTTAATTAAATAAATTTATTTAATTTAAAAGATATTTCTTTCAATTAAATAAGGTTATTATATTTATTTAAGAGGGAATATTTCTTTTAATTAAATAAAATTATTGATGAAATGATCAAACCTTAGGGAAAATTGAAATCATTGAATTATTTAGGATTGATCAAAGAAATTGATTTGCATTTTGCCAAGTATTGATTCAGGAAATTTGATAATTTAATAAATGGGGCCCAAAGTATAGGCAACCATTTTAGGGTGCATATAGAAGCCACCGTGAAGATACCAGAAGGAAGAATACCCCAAAGTAACTCATCTTCTCTAGAATCCTTAACCTTCCAGATCATAAGATCCAACATCAAAGGCTTTAGCAAATCATCCACTAGGGAGAGGTCAATCCATGAGCCATTCCTCCAGTAGTCCCTGACACTATCTCCAAATCTCTGAATACACTGATTGATGAGAGGTTGGAAGGCAACAATAGATCTTAGGGGATAGTCTTTAATCCAACAGTCCTCCCAAAACCGGATCCTCCTACCATTGCCTAAAAACCACTTGGCCCCTTTAAAAGCTGCTTCCTTAGCATTCTGAATACTATTCCAGATAAAAGAACCTTGGGCTTTCAGATTCATTTCCTGAAATTCAGAAATATGGGGAAACGAGAAGAGATATTTTCTATGGATGATTTCATTCCATTCTCTTTTTTCCCCAAAATTCTCCAAGTCTATTTAGCCAACAACACCATATTAGTAACTCTCAGAGGGAGAATTCCCACCCCCCACCCCACTTTTTAGGAGTACAAACCCTGTCCCAGGCCACTAAAACTTTGCTTTTTATTTATTTAGTTGAGATTCATTTTATTTGACTTTAGAACTATTTTATTTACTTTAAGAATGACAGTTCTTGATGCCATTGTAGAACGTCTCTTCACATAATTATTATTATTTAATGATTTACAATTTGCTATGAAAATGACAATCAATTTAGGTTGTAATTTGTTGTTGTTGATTCACTACTTACTAAAAGTGTTTAGTTAATGCTTTATGTCTGGAACCAAATATTAGAGTAGTTATGTATACCAAATTCATCATTTGTAAATAGTCAGTCATAATATCGAACCCTTTAATGAGCAAAAAAAAAGATAAATTGATATACAAAATATGGATTGTAGAAGCTATAATATTATGTGTTATGTGTGGTGATAACATGGTGTGAGACAGGACTCAGCGAGTGTTCAAAAAATAGATTTTTCAGCCTAGAGCTTGCAAATATTAGTTGAAACTTGGTTGTGACTTAACAGGCTTATATTAATTCAATGTTTCATCTGTGACTTAATGGGCTAAAACTGTTAGTGCTTCTGATGTTCCAGCCACCTCTAACTGAAAATTATCATTTAAATAGAAAATGCCTGGATAAATTTAGGCACTTGTAGCCTTCCCATGTCTTGTCTACATCCTCATTAACTAGTCGCGCCTCTTTTATACATCAATCTCGTCCTGGAGTATGTAGGCCACAGTGTCTAATATAAGTTTTCTCAATGGGCTATTTTCACTTTATATAGTATAGCTTCTTATAAAAGTTTCAAATATATTCTTCAACAAATAAATGCTTTGGTGCTAGCGTGAAAATTTATTCCATTTGATAGAAAATTCATGCAGTAATAGTAGATGGTAATATTTTTAATTTACCTATTCATGGTTTAGACTGTAAAACACATTTCTGAAAGGCAGTAATGTAATGAAATATTTAAAATATAATAATATGTATATGTTTTCTTTTATGTCCTATATAACTTTCAATGACATATTGAAGCTAAAGCAAAAGTTATTTTAAGTCTTAGGGTTTCAATTGGGTTATTGACTATCACAATGTGCCTTAGCAAAACAATACTCTACTAGCAAAGAAAGCCCTAAAGAATGGTTATTCGCTAGGCTAAAGTTTGGGCTATTTTAAAAGTAACGTGGCCTCATGGAATGCCATGGTACATATTATATGTGCAAATAGATTTTCTTAGGCAACCTTGGAACGTAAGAGAAAATGAAATTGAAAGGTGCTTAGCCAAATGACTCCATTTTGCTATATCCCTTCAATCTGAGCTGAAATGGACATATTTGAATAAGGTAGTTTAGAATGGGTAGAGTCGAACTATGAAGCCTCTGAGCTTGAACGTAGGTAAGGCCATCGAAGATGAGCCCCCGAGGCTTAGGTCTAGTCCCTTAGGGTTTGTATCTAAGTTTCTAATGCAATGATTTCACTTCTTCTTAATAATGATTCACATAGCCAAGATATCAATAAATTTTTTATTCATGATCAAACATCTAATATTTACACCTAGTTGCATAGACGTGTGTAGTTACAAGTTTTGGATGTGGTGGTCATAATACAAAAGAAAGGTAGTGACATTTAGGTATGTAACGATAGCCATTTGTTATTTGAACATGACAAGCAGTATAATCTCTTCATTATGTTAACTTCTATTTATGTTATGTAAATCAAACGAGATAATGTTTTGTTATTTTATTGGTAAAAAAAAGAGATGTACAATAATTAATCATGAAGGATTTATTAATATCTACGAGATGTGTAATACTATTGAGAAATTATGTTGTATTAGTTTACATAAGAGTTATAGAATATTATACTAAGATCGTGTTGTGCTATTATTGTGCATAATATTTATTTGCTTATGTATCAATGTTTTCCTTAGAAATTATTTACCCTCACTTTTGGGTAGTCATACATCATTTTGATAGTATCTAAAATCCCTTATTTGAGTTTTTTTTAAAAATATGAACCTTGTCAATATTGTGTTAAAACACATGACGACTTATTAGTATGCCAATGGGATGTAGATTTGGAGTAAGTAATTTTCATTCTACTAATGTAGTTATTAGCCTATAGTTTCAATGAAACAATGGTGAAATAGATTCTTTTATCTTGTTAAGGAAATACCACCATGTTTATATGTATTATGTAGAAAGTGAGGTGCAACATGGTTAAGTGGGTTCTCAATCGGTTACCTAACTATGTCTAGTATTAAGTTTGTTATAGTTGCTAAGACCCTCAATGGATAACCTACCTATTAAGTTGTGACACGGAAATCAATCTCATCATTGATCATAATGGTGCAAAAAGCCTTTTTTTCTTGCTCGGGGGTTGACTAGGACCTCAAAGGTCTCATGATGTCATTTGGATGGGAGGAGAGCATGAGATTTTTTATTAGTGGAATACACCTAATGATATTCATACATTGGCTTAGGAGATTTTTTTTTTTTAATGACACTTTAAGGTTATTGGTAAGAAGCTTATTGAGTAATTATAGAGTAAACTTACCTAGTGGGAATGTAGCTATTGGAAATCTATTTATTGGTTCCTTGAAAAGGCTTGGGTAACATGTCCTTGAAGAATTAAAATAATAATGGTTTACTCTTTCTTCATATCTCATACACTCCTTTGACTATCTTTACTATGATGTAAATACTTTTTTATTTATCTATATGTCACATTGTGAGGGTATTATTTACATGATCATGTATCTGACTTTTAATGGATCCTATATTATGCACCTAGTTGGTAGTCTTATATGTAGGCACAGGTAATTGGGAAGAGAGAGAAACACATGGAGCATTAAGAGAGTCTCAGGTATGCAACTACAAGTTATGTTCATTCTATGAGCATTTTTATAAAGGTTATTATTCTAGCTAGGTGTGTTATCATGTTGGACTCTCGCTAAATGATTTACCAAGAGAAACCATACTATATTACTTGATATATGTAGCATTTCCTTGTATTTAAAAAACAAAATTGTTGTGATGCTATTTCCTATGTTTTTGCATATTAAATTGATAGTGCAACATCTAGTTTTGGTGTGTAAAAGTTGGGCATTACACAACTCCAATTGCAATAGGAACAAAGCTTACCAAGGAGGATAAGGGATCAAATGTTGATCCAACTATGTTTAAAAGACTTGTTGGATGTTTGATGTATATGACAACCACCAGGCCTGATATTATGTATGGTGTAAGTTTGATCTCAAGGTTCATGGATTCACCACAAAATTCTCACTGGCAAGTTGGGAAGAAGATATTGAGATATCTTGCAGGAATATGGTGTTGGAAATATTCAGGAATTAACCGAGTTACTGAGAGGGGAGGGGTGAATCAGTAACTCCAAATTTTCTTTCAATTTAACATGTAATTTACTTTAACCTTTGCATACAGAAAGCATGAAACTTAAGAGCATTCACAATAATGACACATAGATTTGGTTACCCAGAAACCTTCCAAAAAGAAAGTAAAATTGGGGTGGGGATGAAACCCACAAAGCTTTAATACTGCAGAATAAAGTTGGCCGGTTAAGGCTTACAATTTGATCACTTCTGATGATCTGCCCTGTTAGGAGCAATAAGGATTGCTAAATCCACCCTGTTAAAGGATTTACAAACATACAATGAAGTATGCACTTGGTAAAGAGATTTTACAAAAGACTGTTAAGTCTACCCGGTTAAAGGATTTAGTACTGATTCACCTGTTAGGATGAAACAGTAGATCTCTTGCTTTGCAACTGGATTGCTGATTGAGATTCGCTGATGTACTGATCACCTTCTATGATGAATTTGTCTTTGCTGTTCCTTATACTGCTGAAGCCCTTTGTAATTCGCTTATCTCTGCCTTTCTTTCTTTTTCACATATATTCTTCTTACATTTTCTCTTGACATTTTTACAACATGGTTTATATACAAGTCTTAAACAATTAATTACAATTACAATTACAAAGTCAGCTTGACAAATAAACATAAGTGCTACTAAGTCGGCCCAAGTATGGTTACACGGTTCCTTCAAACTAACTTGGTGACTTTCTGATACTCGGCGTCCACTGCATTACTCGGCATCATCATGCACTCGGTAGAAGTGAAGGCACGGCTCATACTGATCACTCGGTAGGTTTTGAACTCGGTAAATACTGGTGACTCGGTAGACATGATGTTACTTGATTTACACTGTCCTGCTCGGTTTGTACTAACTTGCTCGGTTTGCACTGTCTGCTCGGTTTGCACTATCTGCTCGGTTTGCACTGTCTGCTCGGTTTGCACTGTCTGCTCGGTTTGCACTGTCTGCTCGATTTGCACTGTCTACTTGGTTTGCACTGTCTGCTCAGTTTGCAGCCAGAATGCAAATAAGTGTTGTCACTAGTGGCAATTCTGTTTAATGCCAACAATCTCCCCCTTTGGCATTAGTGACAAAAACACTTATTGGCCAAACCTTATATACATGAATCATGCTAAGTTTTATTTTGATTTTTCAAAATTTATCTTTGTTAGAGGGCTTTATACATTGTCTCCCCCTTTCAATGTGCTAACTGTTTCTATACAAATCTTCTTCTATACATATATCTCCCTTTATACATATCTCCCCCTTTTTGACGATAATGCCAAAGGTGTATATACAAGTTATTTACAGAGAGAATCCAAAATTTGATAGAAAATCAGAATGTACCTTCATTATTAGTGCCAGGGTTCTGTCCCAACTTTCTTGTAGAATCTTACATGTTTGGATTGCAATTTGGACTTCTGCAGAGAGTTCAATCATGTGATCTGCTATAGAGAACTGATTGTCATGAATCAATGTTTTGGAATGTTCAATGTGCTTATACATTGTATTCATGATGGGAAGAATCATGTGTTGGATGTCTAGCAGTGTGGACCAAATCCTTGTGTCTTCTTTTAGTAGATCAGATTGCATATTTGATAGGTGTGAGATTTTCATGTGATGAGCAGAGCTTGAACTTGGTTCAAGTTGCAGCTTCTGTATGCTAATCTTCATATCCTCATCCATTTTATTCATTTTATCCTTAACATCCTTTGTGAACTTGGCAATATTGCACAATCTGGCCAAAAGAGAGGTGGCATTCGAATAGATAGATTCAATGTTTGACAAAACTGAAGACAATTCTACTTGGTTAATAGCTATGTGCTGAGCAATGTGCTCAAGCACTTTATTGTTGAATCTCTTCTCGGCTCTTTCAACTAACTTTTCTGTCCCAAATGAATCCTCATTGTATTTATTAATTGCTTCTGCTAATTGTAGCAAAACATGTTGGGAGGAGTCTACTTTAATACCTAATGCATCAGACAAAATGTCCTTAGCATCCTTGATGATTTGATATTCCTTGTCTCTCTCCTCTTTAAGCTTCTTTTGTTTTGCTTTCCTTTGGAGCATCTCACCTATATTTTGCATTTGGTCCGCTGATAGATTTGCAAAATCTAATGTTGGAATCTCTATCTCTTCATCTAGGTCTATATCCTCTACTACATTCTTACCCAAAAATTTTATACTCGGTAGAGCCTTAGGCTTATCTGTACTTAATGCCTTGGTAGTAGTGATAGTAGATATAGTAGGGCTGGCTATAGAGACTGGTATACTTTCTACTGGAGAACTTAAAATATTTACACTTGAAGATTCAAAAACTGGAAAACTTACTGCTGGAAAACTTGATGATGCGGGAGACTGCAACTCGGTAGAGGAAATGGTAGTTGCTTCTGTTGTTGCGATAGATGATTGGACAAATGTTGAAGTTGTCACAACCATGCTTGAAGGTGTCTCCGGGCTGGATGTAGAAACTTTTACTGGAGAGGTAGGAAGGGATGCAATGACTTCTGCTGCTATCCTCACAGTATCATCTACCTCAGTGTCTTCTTCTTGTTCATCACTGTCATCTTCAATATCTTTTATTATTACTATTTCAATACTTGGTTGGTGAAGGTGGTATATGTTCTTCCATGTGGCATTTGCAGCCTTCACAACCGATTCGATATTGTTGATCAAAATCAAACAAGTATTGAACCTTAGTGTCATCTTATTTTCATTTTCTTTTAATGCCTTCTTTACTTCATCATTTTTCAAGCTCGGCATTAACTGTCTCAGGGTTTGATCAAATATGTCTATCACAGTTTGCTTTGCATTGCTCCATCTCATTTTTATTGGATTTAATAAGACAGCTGGAACCTATGGGGCTATGTCATCAGGAGAGTATTTCCACTGTCCCATCTTTTCAATAACAGCATCTTCTATTTCCTTTTGTTCTGTTTCCGATCTGGTTTCATATTTAAAAGATTTTATGTTACTTACTCTAGATCCTGATCCGTCTCTAAAGAGTTTGATCTTTTCTTGAAAGTTTAGAGGAGGCCTTTTGAATACTATGTCTTTATCTGCCTTGTCTGCCTTGTCTGCCTTGCCTCTTGCATTTCTCCTTGTAAATACAGTAGTGGGAGGCTTAGGTGCCTTAGTGATGAATACCTTTCCTTTCTTCTTTGCAAGTTCTGGTTCCTCTATTTTCTCATCCTTTTCCTCTTCTTCTTCATCTTTTTCTTCTTTGTCCTCGGTTATCATTTGCATTTTGGCTATCCTCTTCTTTCCTTTGTTTACCGCCTGTGGAAGCTTTATGCTTAGTTCAATTCTCACCTTAGCTTCATCATATGTTCCAAAATATGGAGCTTTGGGATTGACAGGCTGATTAAGAAGAGCTTCAATGATATTCTTGGTTTCATCAATATTTACCTCATAAGGGAGAGGTTTTACATATACAGTCCTCGGTTTAGCTGCTTGAATATATACATTATCACAATCCACCATAAAACAAATGTCATCTTTGTAATCTTCCACCAACTTCTATGGAATCCAGAATCTGTCATTCATTTTCTCTTTGAAAGACTCAAAATAATTATCCATGATGCTTTCAAAATTTTCACCCATTTCTGAGATGTATTCATTTATTTCATAAAGTGCTGGCACATCTTTTCTCCATACAACTTTTCCTTTAGAAGGGAAGAATTTCTGAGCATAGAAGAATAAACAGACCAATAAGGATCCAAACTTACATGGATTGTTTTTGGAAGTTTGAATGCTTTCCATGTTTTTGTTAAACTGCTTTAACAATAAGTCTGCTAGGTCAAATGTTAAGTTATTCTTGACCACTTTGTATGCTAGGTCAATAGCTTCATAGGAGACACTATTCTGTCGACTAGAACTGTAAATCTTATGGGCAATAATGTGTGTACCAAACTTCAGTTCAGCATCGGTAATGCTGCTAACTTTCATGCCTCTACCGTCCCACTCGGCTAGGATTTTCTTCTCTAGTTCCGTCCGACCTAGGGTTTTGGTAGTTTTTGCTTTGTTTAACATGGGAAGACCGGTGATTTGATGAATCATCTTCTTTGTGATCTCTATGGGTTGCTCAAGCCAAATCTTGCCATCATGTACATGGCTGAGAATGTATCTAACCCATTTATCTCAAAAGTTTCGAGGTAGATGTGCAATGTGAACTAAACCTTTATCTTCCAGATGTTTGTGCTCGAGTTTCAGAATACCATCCACACACAGTTACTCATGCACAATATCTAGTTCTAGGTTCCCCATTTCATGAATTGAACAGTTGAAATGATTGCGGATATCGTTAATAAGTAGTACCTTAGGAGGAATCTGAGACTGAGCTCTGTTCGGATCTAGGGCTGCTGCGATTGCGGGCACGATCTTGAAATCTGGTGCTTTCTATTCCCCTTGGACTAACATATCAGATCCTTTCTTCACTGAGGTGCTGGATGATGCCATGGTAGCTCATAGAAAATTCCTTTCGCAAAAGTATTGAATCGCTGGGTTGCTTTTGAAATTTTCTGCTCTCAAAGTGTTAAAGGTTCGCGGTGAAGAATGAGTTCGATTACTTTCCTTTTGTTTATAATTTTGTCATTAATGCTCAGTACAAATTAGGGTATGAGTTCCGATAGACTGTCACCCACTAAGAATTAATTGCTCGGTAAATACTTCGCAACTCGGTGAACTCGAGAATTCATATTGCTCCGACCTCGCTCGGTAAAGACGGGTACCGACCTTGCTCGGTGAAGACTGATACCGACCTTGTTGTGATCTTACTGCATCTTGTATGCTGATTTAGATCTTTCTTTTAATTTGGTTCTGGAACTGCTTGAGATTGGTCTATGAGAATATAGTTCCAGTGCTTTCTTGGAAATTTAGTTTGAGTCGGTAGAGCCATCCATTCCATTACTTGGACTGGATTGCTCGGTAGATTTAGGAATCCATTTTTGTCTTACCTGTTTCCTGACCTTAGTTGCTTCATTCTTCTTTCCATCTTCAACTTCACTAGCATTCATGCAGTTTCTGGCTATGTGACCGAGTTTAGTGCATTTGAAGCATCTTACGGTAGTATCTCTTTTCCTTAGATGATGTTTTATACAATTCATGCCAATGTGTCCATATTCTCCACAGTAATGACATCTACACCAGGTGTTGTAGTCCCATCCAAACATTGTTTTCATAATTTGTTCTGCTGGATTAAATGTCTTGGATCTGCACTCAGATGCCTTGTGACCTTGTTTGTTGCACTTGTGACAATTACCTCTGAATCTTGGTTTTTCCCTGCATTCATTTGCTTTGTGACCATGTTGATTGCAGCTGTAACATTTTCCATTGAATTCTGCTTTTTCATTGTTCCAACATTTATTTGAAGTATGTCCTATTTTACCATAGTGATTACAAGTAGGTTTTTGATTTCTTTGAGTACCTTGCTTAGAGGATTCACCTTCTCCTTTGTATCCAAGTCCTGCTTTTCCTTTTTGCCTATGAAGATTTCGCTCATACAGCTGATTCAAGTCTTCTTGACTTTTCAGCATTCCTTCATTGATTTGTTTTTCAGCGTTTAGGTCATCCACTAATCTTAGATTAATTTCCTTTTCAGATCTTAGTTCTTCTCTTGTGCTTTCTATTTCTAATCTTAGATTCAGAATTTCCTCATTTGTATGAGAGATCTGATCAATTAGGTTTTCTAGCTGAAGGGTTTTATTTTGGACTTCAATGTTCCTTCCATCTAATTCATCTTTCAACTTGTTTCTTTGTTCCAAGATCTCACAGAATCTTGTAGAGTGTAGCTCTTGTTCTCTTTTTAATTTTCTCACTTCTTCCTGCAGAGACCCATTCTTTTCTAGGAGTTCTTTGACAGCATTATTTGCTTCATCTGAGTTATTTGAGGGAAAAAGATCTTCAATCTTTTCTTCAATGTAATTCTGATCATTCATCTGATTTGCAAGTTCCTTCCTTCTTCTTAGGGATTGGGAAAGATGTTCTTTTGCTTCTTTGAGTTTAGCTATGGCCATTTCCAGATCTAGCTTTTCATTTTCAATCACCTTGTTTAGTTTGAATACCTCCATTGTCCTGGATCTTTGCTCAAGCTAGTTAGGCTTTGACTAGAGAACCAATGCTGCTCTGATACCAATTATTGGAAATATTCAGGAATTAACCGAGTTACTGAGAGGGGAGGGGTGAATCAGTAACTCCAAATTTTCTTTCAATTTAACATGTAATTTACTTTAACCTTTGCATACAGAAAGCATGAAACTTAAGAGCATTCACAATAATGACACATAGATTTGGTTACCTAGAAACCTTCCAAAAAGAAAGTAAAACTGGGGTGGGGATGAAACCCACAAAGCTTTAATACTGCAGAATAAAGTTGGCCAGTTAAGGCTTACAATTTGATCACTTCTGATGATCTGCCCTGTTAGGAGCAATAAGGATTGCTAAATCCACCCTGTTAAAGGATTTACAAACATACAATGAAGTATGCACTCGGTAAAGAGATTTTACAAAAGACTGTTAAGTCTACCCGGTTAAAGGATTTAGTACTGATTCACCTGTTAGGATGAAACAATAGATCTCTTGCTTTGCAACTGGATTGCTGATTGAGATTCGCTGATGTACTGATCACCTTCTGTGATGAATTTGTCTTTGCTGTTCCTTATACTGCTGAAGCCCTTTGTAATTCGCTTATCTCTACCTTTCTTTCTTTTTCACATATATTCTTCTTACATTTTCTCTTGACATTTTTACAACATGGTTTATATACAAGTCTTAAACAATTAATTACAATTACAATTACAAAGTTGGCTTGACAAATAAACATAAGTGCTACTAAGTCGGCCAAAGTATGGTTACACGGTTCCTTCAAACTAACTTGGTGACTTTCTGATACTCGGCGTCCACTGCATTACTGAGCATCGTCATGCACTCGGTAGAAGTGAAGGCACGATTCATACTGATCACTCGGTAGGTTTTGAACTCGGTAAATACTGGTGACTCTGTAGACATGATGTTACTCAGTTTACACTGTCCTGCTCGGTTTGTACTAAATTGCTCGGTTTGCACTGTCTGCTCGGTTTGCACTGTCTGCTCGGTTTGCACTGTCTGCTCGGTTTGCACTGTCTGCTCAGTTTGCACTATCTACTCAGTTTGCACTGTCTGCTTGGTTTGCACTATCTGCTCGGTTTGCACTATCTGCTCGGTTTGCACTGTCTGCTCGGTTTGCACCCAGAATGCAAATAAGTGTTGTCACTAGTGGCAATTCTATTTAATGCCAACATATGGAATCCTATATTCCAAAACTAACAATTTTGGTTTGATTGGTTATACTGATAGTGATTTTGTAGGTAACATAGATGATAAGAAGAGCACTTCTAGGTATGTCTTTCATCATGGATCAGACATTGTGTCATGGGCATCAAAGAAGCAACCTATAGTGACACTCTCATCAACTGAAGCATAATATGTAGGTGCAACCGCCACATCATGTCAAGCAATATGGAGGCATCAAATTTTATTAGATCTGTTGCAGAATCAAGAGGAACCAACACCAATCCTTTGTGATAACAAGTCTGCAATTGCATTATCAAAGAATCATGTATTTCATAAGAGGAGAAAGCATATTCATACGAGGTACCACTTCATCTGGGAATTGGTTAAAAATAGAAAAATCTACCTTCATTTCTGCAAATTTGAAGATCAATTGACAGACATGTTTACTAAGGCGTTACCAAGAACAACTTTGAATATCTACGAACAAAAATGGGAATTATTGATATTGCATTTGTTAGTGGTAGAAATTTAGGGGGAGTGTTGGTATGTATTAATAGCTACCACCAAACTACAATGTATCATAAACAAAGTATTTAATTCAGAAGCTTCCCACCGCCATTATCAACATTTGTCCACAATGACTATTGTTCTAGATTTTTCTCCTACCGACATCTAGATCTTTCTCATGAGTATTGACTATATCAAAAGACTATAGATTTCAAGTATGTTCTAAGACCTCTATAAATAAGAGACTTTTGTAGTTAGTTAAGCAAGGAAAATAAAGAGATATTTTCTATGTTATTTGGCTTGCTTTGTTTTCCTTCAATAGGAGTGACCTTGTAAATTGAAGAGAATTTTTTTTTATTTGTGATAAGAACAAGTGTATGCACCTAATAAGCATATGGCCAATTTCTACCCTTTGTGCCTCCATGGTAGGCATGTTTGCAAAAGGTGGAAGAATTGACAGGGCATGTAAATTGTTTGACAAAATGCTTAGAAAATGTTATCTGCTAGAAAGATTGTTCGCAATGCACCAAAAAACCTTCTTCATTTTTCTAGCACAAGTTGACATCCATCCAAATAAAAAAGAGTTGAAGAATTTTGATAGATGGAAGAGTTGCAAATGCAAAATGTGAAAACATAGATAAGGCATGTGTTTCCCTTTTTCATGCAGGCCACATGTCATACCTCGTAACTACATTTTTTTACAATATGTTCTACAACACACTACAAAAGATCCTGAGAGGTGTGTGTTCTCTCCTATTGAGAACTGAGCACACCTCTCTAAACCACCAACAATACCAATCACAAGACTCCAAATAATTCAACATTAACCTTTGGAGTGAAAAATATGTATGTTTAACAAGAGGATATAAGATAATAGAAAAATACAATTTTTGATTGGTTTCTTGCAATCAATTTAATCACAAGTTAATTTACTCACTAATTATTTATGCCTACTACAATTTCTTGACAAATATGCTACCAGACCTTTATTTCTACACCTTCTTTTGCATGGTAATATATGCAGAGTCTGAAAATCTGGGAAAACTAAAACTTGAATCAAAGAGTGCCCAAAAAAATATTCAATAAAAAATTCACATAAAAATTGTCCAGCTTTCACCATGCAATAACACATTAAAGGAAATATGGAAACAAACCTTAGAAATGCTGAATTTTGATTGGGCCGCTGGACTATCAATTAATCACTGCTTAACTACAGAGGTCTTCAGAATAGTTCCATTACATGGCAAGAACTAATAAATGTCAAATTATAATTCTATTAAAATATCTTCTTATTTCAATCTTGCTAATGTAAAGCTAAATTTCTAAGTTTTACATTTCAATTTATTAAATTTTCATTGTGTGTTTTAGATTTGAGCATTTCCATTAAGATACTTTGCTTGATTTCTATGCTTTGTTTTGAGAATGATAAATAAAGGGCTATATAAGATTAATAATTTTGATGCCAAACGATCATTTTATGCCAATTTTTGTTTGTTGTATGAAGCCCAATCTTTCTTGGTAACAGTTTCTTGTTTCGTTAAACAAAAATTTAATAAATCAAAACTGGCATAAGGATTATCTCATAATTTTCCATATATTTATCTCGTAAGGATTTCACCAATAATAAGATGATGTTGGAAGAATTTTGGGTAGGAATGTGGGATAGTTTTGAGGCTAGAGAAAGAAAATACCATAGGCTTCTCTGTTGATGGGGAAGTCCCGAATCCATTGTATGAAGAGCATAAGGTTTTCCAGATTCTTCTCTCCCTTGTGGCATGGTCGGAAAAGGAAGAAACCACTATCGACATAGTCATGGAAAAAATACAACATAGGAGTCATCAATAGTTGAATCTGAGGATGATTAAGCCAACAAGGCACCACAAAAGGAATATGAAGAAAGCCACTAGTAACCCCCAATCTAAGTCCAACAAGGAGTAACATATAAAGGAGGACAATGGTGGTAAGAAAGGAGGAGCAAGTACAAAAGAAGCTCCTAAGGATCTAGTAAGACAGATGTCTTAAAGAAGAAATTGGTCAAAAAATTTATACAGTGCTAGATTCTTAAGACAATTGTTGAGCACAAAGTCACAATAGGGTTGTTAGCAGTGGCACCATGAAGGGTTTCAATAGGTTTGGATGCTCTAGAAGGAATGCAAGAGAAATAACAAAGATCCCCCTCTATAAAAACAATGACCTCATCCCCAACCAACACTAGAGATATCTCATCCTATCATGTTTCATTAAGGAATCTTTCTTCATTAAGGTTTGTGTGTTTTAATATTATACATTTTTTCGGTCGTTCATGGATATTATATTAAAGTTTCAATTTTAGATATATTTTCATTGATATTTTCTATTTCTAAACATAAAGGTGTGAATTTTAAATTATTTTTTCTTCATGCCTAGAAGAAGTTTCTACTTAAATCCCAATATAATAATCCATTTCAAGGTGTATCATCTTAAAATGGAAGCACTTCGATGATAAGAGCATTTAGCGCTCCAAGTAAGTGGTTTGGGGTCATGTTAAGTGCCTTGATCGGGTCTTTGCATGTATTTGGCTTTTCTCCCCACTTTCCACTTCTTCCCTGCGCTTGATTTCTTCATTCTAGGTGAAATTAGGGTTAGGATCTTAAGGATTCTCCTGAATTTCCCTCTTGCATGGCTCTATTTTCTAGGTAGGATTTAGAAATAGATCCTGTTGGCTTTCATCATAGTAATCATAGGATTTTATTTCTATCCCTAACATTCTGTCCTATTCTGGCATCAGTTCTAGGTTTTTGGGCATCCCCAGGACCTCCTGAATTAGTTTTGAGTCAAACTTGGACCAGTGCCAGATTCAAGGTCAAACCTGACTAGGTTAGGTCCAACCTTGACTTTGACCCCTTTCTTCAAATCTTCAATTTCTATTATTTCTAGGTATTGGGCTTTTGGGAGATTTATTTTCCCGCCTCTGGGTTGGCCATTTTGAGTTTCAGGATGGTAAATCCTTTAATTGGATTTAATCTAGGTATATTTTCTAAAGGTGAGGACCTAATTGGGATTTAATTCTCCAAGGTGGCCCCTCTAGAGGAGTGTTCAGTAGCTCACTATAAAAGGAGGCCTTCCTCTCTCATTTTTTATAATCAAGTTTTGCAATCAAGCATCTCATCTCAAGTTTTCATGTGCAAGCTTTCATGTGCAAGCAAGTGAATTCAAGAAAGTCTTCAAGCATTCAAGTGTTCAAGCATCCATCCATCAAGGAGATCCATTGTTAGCCATTGAAGGATTCAATCTCTTTGGAGCCCCCTTGAAGATCCATCCTTCTCCATTCATTCAAGCCTTCTCATATGCAAAGATCAAATCAAGATTGGTGTTGAAGATCAAATACCTTTGATTGGAGACATCCTACATTCATTCCTACTTGTGGATTTGAGGATTCGAATCTTCTACAAGGACTTCAACATAAGCGAGGTGATTTTTTTCAATTACTTTGTTTATGCACAATATATTTCAAATCAATTTCAAGGTTAATTCCTAAATTGGGGTTTGACTAAGGCAAACCCCCCATACAACAAAAACCCCCATTTTCTTGCAGGTACATGTACGAAATTTTAGATCTAGGAGAGAATTTGGATATTCCTTTTTGACAAAATTTTGAGATCTATGAACATAATTTGAATTGGACTTCAAATAAAGAATGTACTATTTGACCTTTTATGAGGGTCAAACCTAAGCTGAGCCATCTTGGAGAAAGATTTCTGGGTTTTCTCTATCTCAGCATTTCCAATCTAGGATAGGTTTCAGATTTTCCCAAAAGTGTACATAGACATCAGAATTCAACATTTTCTAGATCTACCCTAATTTGAGGTTAGTATTTGTATTTCAATTGTTCTATATTCCAAACATAATATCCTCAATAGGGAAATATTAGATTTACTCTCTTTCTTTTCCATATTCAACATAAATTTATTTGATTGTGTATTAACCTTTTGGTTGATCAAATTGGATCTCTTCTTTGGGGAATTTGGGTTTGAGAATAGATCTCATATTTCCCCCTTTACATGTGAATAGAGGTGAATCCATTTTACCCCTATTCATTTTGGTGAACCCAACGTGATTACTCTCTTTTCTTTTGTGGAATTGGATGCCTTATTGTGCTTTCCTTTTATCTTGTTAGTATTAGATTTTTCCTTTGTGGTAGATCTTGCATGCTAAATAGGTTTCATATTCATGCTTTATATGTTCTTAGTTTAGTTTATTTGCATTACATTGGTTTATGAGCTTTACTACCACTAGTCCTACTTATAACATTCCGGTTAGACGAAGTTGTAGACTCATGGGTGCCTTTGAGCCTAAATCTTCTTCTCCTTTCCTTAGGATCCCAGATGATAACTTGATTCTTCATGATTCCAATCCTACTATGGAGAAAAACTCTTATCACTCATCTCATGATGAAGATGATGCTTTAAGAGTTCCTCCTGAACAAGTCCAAAAACTTTCCACTAAACTTGATAAAATGGGTAATTGGCTTCTTCAAGAAAGCCATAATCAAGATTCCATTCAAGCTATGGAGGCTCTTAAGAAAGTTCTCCATGATAGTGATCAAGGTGTTAACCTCTTGTGTGGTATTACTCATCTTGTACATTCAAATGTTAAACCTTTAGCTCAAGAAGCTCAAGAGTTAGGGTTCATTCCTCCTATCACTAGTGTTGAACCTCCTTCTAATCCTTTACCTAGTATTCCTATCTATACTCCTTCTTTGGTGATTATGACAGTTCCCTCTATTCCTATGAGTGTTCCTCTTGTGTCCCTTCCTCTATCACAACCTTCATATCATAATGTTCCTTTTACTTATTCCAATCCGCTTCCAACTGTAGTTCCTAGTGTTCCTCCAATTGTGTCCTCTATTCCTGCAGCCTCTTACACTTTACCTAGTGTGTCTAATGTTGCTACTCCTATTTCCTCTAATGATTCAACAATCATCAGTTTGGCTCAAACTGTATCATCCTTACAACAACAACTTGCTTCCTTAAGTCAAAACAAGTTTAGTATTCCTACACGTGACATGGGAAGTCCCTTGTCCCGGGATATTATTCGTACTCCTGTTCCTCAGCAAGGTGAGATGCCTCGTCTTGAGAATTACAATGGAAAAGGAGATCTTGTTCATCATGTTAAAACATTCCAAATCCTTTGTAGTGATTATGCTCATGACCATAGGATTTTAGCAAAATTGTTTGCTAGAACCTTTCATGACAAGGCCTTACAATGGTATTGTTCCTTGCCTCCTTATTCAACTGATTCCTTTCCACAACTTGCTAATGCCTTTATTCAACAATTTCAAAATAATATTGGCCCACAAGTGTCTTTGATTGATTTAATGCATTGTAAACAAAGTGCTAAAGAAAAATTAACTGAATTTATTGGTAGATTTAAGCATTTGCATGCTCAGATTTGCTTTCCTATTCCTGATATTGATATTCAACATATGTTTATTTCAAATTTGCAAAAGGATATTAGAGATAAGATTCTTCTTACTAAATTTTCTTCTTTTCAACAACTTTGTGCAGTGCTTCATCATTATCAATTACAAGTGAGTCAATTTGAGAGTAACACTCCAATGGCTCCTATTCCAGTTGATAAGAGTGATGCTGCTCCTAACCCAAACAAGTTTAAAAAAATCAACAATTATGTCAAGATAAACAAACAAGTGAATGCAGTTGCTGATCAAGTTGCTGTTGCATCTCATAATGCCACTTCTGCATCCATTTCTTTTTGATTAAATCATATGTTTACTCCTCTTTCTGAACCTTTACATGCTATTATGAATAGGTTGTTAGCTGCTAATATGATTACTTTACATCCTATTTGACCTCTTTTACCTACTACGATTGCATCTAAATCTTTTGATCAAAATGCTTTCTGTCAATATCATCATCAAAATGGTCATGATACTGAGAGATGTTATTCTTCAAAACATAAGGTTCAAGATCTAATTGATTCTAAAGTTTTATCTGTTGATAATCTGGATAATAGTGGGAATCAATCTATCTCTCCTCCTAATCAAAAACTTCAAATTTATATGAACCCTTTACCTATGCATGATACTAATACTATTGCTCAACCATCTGCTATGGAAATTGTGTATGATTCAAAGATGGATGATCTCAATCATGTTGTTAATCAAGTGGAGCATGTTGATCAGTCTGTATCTCCACCTCACCTCAACCTCCACTTCAAACTCTGATTCAACCTCAAGTTCAATCTAAACATCGACGAAAACCTAAACCTAAAATGAAACCTCAACCTAAACCTCAACAATAATTTAAGAATAAAAGACCTCGGGAAATTTTGATTACCTTTGATGACTCTGAGACTATTAAAGCTCCTAATGGTCCCCTTTATATTGCTGCTAGGATTTCTCAGATACCTACTTGAGGTTGTCTTGTTGATCCTACCTCCTTAGTCAATGTTATCACTGAAGAAAATCTTTTTATGAAAAGCTTACAATGTGATTTTTATGATACATCAGATGTGTGGATTCAAAATTGCAATGGTTTTCTTTATCCATCATTTGGTTCTATTACCTTGCCAGTTGAACTTTTTGGAAAACTTGTGAACACTACCTTCATTGTGGTTCTTACTTCTGATCAATTTCAAGTTAAGCTAGGTTTTCCTTGGTTGACTACCATGCATGCTGTTGCTTCACCTATCCATAAGTGTCTTAAGTTCATTCATGATGGAGAAGTGAAGATGATCAATCATAGTCTATATCGACCTTCTAGGCCTAGAGATTGTGTTGCTCTAGATTTCTTTTGGCCTTCATTATCTATTTCATGTCCTCCTCACCCTGATAATCTTTTTCAATCATATCAAGCTTATAAACATCATAAAATTCTTCAATTAAGCATACCTTCTATGGATCTTAATCATGGTCTTTTACCTACACCATCGATACCTCCTTTAACTATGGCTTTTAGTTCTGTTAATCAAGTTCCCTCTACCAAAACTATCAAAGATCCTGTGATTGTTTCTCCTATGGTTGATAATCCTATTGATCTTCCTGAAGAACCTATGAAGGATCCTATAATTGTTCCTCCTAGTTCTCAACCTATTTCAAATAAATCAAAATGTAATCGATCTGCTAATGAACATCATAAAAAGCATCGTACTCATGCTAAAGCTAAAATATCTCTACCTTCTTTAGATAAACCTATACATAATGTGTTAAAAGATGTTGTTACTAATAATGATGTTCACATGCATGATTATGATGATTCTATTCATATCTTAGATCCTATTTTAATTAACTTGGATAAAGAAGATACTCTTGATGATACTGATGATGTTAATGATGAATATGAGACTATTGACATTGACATTGATTTACCTAATATGCTTTCATCACAATTAACTCTTACACCTAGTATCAAACATAGCGATTCTCAAGAGGATCCTTGTTTGGAACTGGCTATCATTCCTACTGTGTTGGATATAGTCCCTCTTGCAAGTTACCCACCTTCCCTAAATGATATACAATGAGATGGGGAAAGTAGGTGGCATGCTTGATCAGCTTGTCTTTTGTGGTAGCTTTGTTGTGTGTTTTCCTACTGTAATGTGCTTCTCTCATAATGTGTTTGCTAAATGTTGTTAGATTATTTTATATGATCCTTGTTACTCAGTTGGTGCAAGGTGATGAAGGAATTGAAACTGTTCTTCAAAATCTTCTCTATGTATCTCTTTTCTTCTGTGTTATTCAATGTTATTTTGTAACTGTGCTATTGTTTGCAAATGTTTCCATGTGTAATCTCCTTGGGTTCAAGATATGGTAGCACGAATTATTTTTGGTCTCCATGTCATGGTCCGAAAAGATTCTCCTTCGTATATCTTATGTGATCTTTCCTCCTTTGTGATTGTAGTTCTACTTTCTTTGGGGAATGATGTCAATTCATTTGCAATAATATCATATATATATTATCTTATGATCATACTGACCCCATGGGAGGTAGATCCCTTCTGTGTTCTCTGTATGTTTCTATGATACGTGGAAACATAATCAGTGGAGTTGTTTATGTTTCTATTAAAGCCATTGATCCTGTTAAAGTGTCAACAATGACTTCAACGTGGGGGCATACGCTCTGCTCACCTGTTGCACACATGCAATTTTCAATACATGCATATTTTTCAAGATACTTCTTTTCCCTTTTTGGATTAGTAACTAATCCTTAAAGCACGGATTTATATTTTAGGATCTCTTGATCCCTCCAGTTTCAAATACACATATATTTTGATCCCTTAAGGTTGGTAGTGTCCTTAAGATTGGATCTCTTTTTTCTTTTTTTTTTGTTTTATTCTTATGGAATAGGATATTCCTAAGGATAAATCCTTGATGGGTTGACTAGTGAGTAGCCACATTCACTAGACGGTTCAATTCCATCTTTCCAGTTGCACCATTTTCCCATGTGGTTCACAATGGAACATAAGTTCTCATTGGGTGAGGCAATCACACCTTCTCTCTCTCTCTAGAGATGTTTCTCTTATTGTGATCTAGGAGTCGATGAAGACTTGAGTCCCTGGGGGCTTAAGGTTTCTCTTTGTCCCTTGGATTATGATAAGATTATCTTTTTATTTTGATCTCCTTTACCAAGAGTTTTCATCGAGTCCATACTCTTGTTAAAGTGGGGGCTTAGTGTATCATCTTAAAATGGAAGCACTTCCATGATAAGAGTGTTTAGCCCTCTGAGTAAGTGGTTTGAGGTCATGTTAAGCACCTTGATCAGGTCTTTTCATGTATTTGGCTTTTCTCCCCGCTTTCCACTTCTTCCATGCGCTTGATTTCTTCATTCTAGGTGAAATTAGGGTTAGGATCTTAAGGATTCTCCTGAATTTCCCTCTTGCATGGCTCTATTTTCTAGGTAGGATTTAGAAATAGATCGTCCTAGCCTTCATCATAGTAATCATAGGTTTTATGTCTATCCCTGACATTTTGTATTGTTCTGGCATTAGTTCTAGGTTTCTGGGCATCCTCGGGACATCCTGACTTGGTTTTGAGTCAAACTTGGATCAGGGTCAGATTCGAGGTTGAACCTGACTAGGTCAGGGTCAAGGTCGAACCTGACTAGGTCAGGGTCGAGCTTGAACCTAACTAGGTCAAGGTTGAGCTCAAACTTGACTAGGTCAAGTCCAACCTTAACTTTGACCCCTTTCTTCAAACCTTCAATTTCCATGATTTCTGGGTATCAGGCTTACGAAAGATTTATTTTCCTACCTCCGGGTCAGCCATTTCGGGTTTCAGGATGGTAAATCCTTTAATTGAATTTAATCTAGGGATATTTTCTAAAGGTGAGGACCTAATTGGGATTTAATTCTCCAAGGTGGCCCCTCTAGAGGAGTGTGACCTAGTTCACTATAAAAGGAGGCCTTCCTCTCTCATTTTTGATAATCAAGTTTTGCAATCAAGAATCTCATCTCAAGTTTTCATGAGGAAGCTTTCATGTGCAAGCAAGTGAATTCAAGAAATTCTTCAAGCATTCAAGTGTTCAAGCATCCATCCATCAAGGAGATCCATTGTTAGTCATTGAAGGATTCAATCTCTTTGGAGCCCCCTTGAAGATCCATCCTTCTCCATTCATTCAAGCCTTCTCATATGCAAAGATCAAATCAAGATTGGTGTTGAAGATCAAATACCTTTGATTGGAGACATCCTACATTCATTCCTACTTGTGGATTTGAGGATTCGAATCTTCTACAAGTACTTCAACATAAGCAAGGTGATTTTTTTCAATTACTTTGTTTATGCACAATATATTTCAATTCAATTTCAAGGTTAATTCCTAAATTGGGGTTTGACCAAGGCAAACCCCCCATACAACAAAAACCCCCATTTTCTTGTAGGTATAGGTTAGGAATTTCAGATCTAGGAGCGAATTTGGATACCCTTTTTGGAAAACTTCTGAGATTTGTGAACAGAATTCAAATCGGACATCAAATAAAGAATGTAGTATTTGACCTTTTATGAGGGTCAAACCTGAGTTGAGCCATCTTGGAGAAATATTTCTGGGTTTTCTCTGTCTCGGCATTTCTAGTCCAGGGCAGGTTTCAGATTTTCTCGAAAGTGTACACATACATCAAAATTCAACATTTTCCAGATCTGCCCTAATTTGAGGTTAGTATTTGTATTTCAATTGTTTTGTATTCCAAACATAATATCCCCCATAGGAAAATATTAGATTTACTCTCTTTCTTTTCCATATTCACCATAAATTGATTCGATTGTGTATTAACCTTTTGGTTGATCAAATCGGATCTCTTCTTTGGGGAATTTGGGTTTGAGAATAGATCTCATATTTCCCCCTTTACATGTGAATAGAGGTGAATCCATTTTACCCCTATTCACAAGGATGATGAAAATTTAAATGGTCATCATATTTAGATGAATTTAGCTAACGATGAGGTTTATGATTGTGAGGCACATATTCTTAAACATGATCCAATAGAAAAACATTTCATCTAACTATTAGAATAAATTCAAACATGTTGATTTTTTAGATTTGATATGAGTTTGTAGTCATCAACTTCTTCTGTGTTTTTTTTTAGAATTGTTAATGTGACCCAACATAGAGCAAG
This sequence comes from Chamaecyparis obtusa, assembly GCA_027943335.1. Classification (NCBI taxonomy): domain Eukaryota; kingdom Viridiplantae; phylum Streptophyta; class Pinopsida; order Cupressales; family Cupressaceae; genus Chamaecyparis; species Chamaecyparis obtusa. The sequence goes on from BSBK01001633.1 coordinate 692,416, forward strand.
ATAAAATATTCTAAATGTAATGAAAATGTAAGACATATTATCTCATCATTGTATTCAATGATTTCCCAACATCATTTTCTTAAATAAATGAAAATAATTCTTATATTGAAAGTATAAGTAATGTCTTCTTCACAATAGTTTTACAATTTATGCATTGATAAATTTCTACACCAGCCAATTGGCTAACACTACTTACATTTCAGTAAAATATATCTTGGGGACATAATAAAATAAATATATTTATATTTGTAGGTTTCATTTATTAATTCTTGTTATTGTGTGCTCATTTTGTTTTCAAAAAGAAAACAAGGAACTCTAATTTTCTAGATAGATACTCTTTAAATTCAATAGAAGCTCTTTCACAAATCTTCAAGAAGAATTCATTTGTCAATTTCTTCCATGCTAAATGAGCTTCCACAATATTTTCAAATAGTGGTCTATACTTACCAAATGAAGGTCTTTGAGCTTAGAGATGACATTCCACCTAGCTTCTCTATTGATGGGGAAATCCTGAATCCATTGTATGAAGAGCATAAGGTTTTCCAGATTCGTTCTCCCTTGTGGCATGGTTTGAAAAGGAAGAAACCACTATCGACATAGTGATGGCGAAAATAATGGAGAGGAGTCATCAATAGTTGAATTTGAGGCTGATTAAGCCAACAAGGTACCACAAAAGGAATACGAAGAAAGGAAGATAATGGTGGTAAGCAATGAGGAGCAAGCACAAAAGAAGCTCCTAAGGATCTAGTAAGACAGATGTCTTAATGAAGAAATTGATCAGGAAAATTATATAGTGCTAGACTCTTAAGACAATTGTTGAGCAGAGAGTCATAACTGGGTTGTTAGCAGTGGCACCATGAAGGGTTGTAATAGGTTTGGATGCTGTAGAAGGAATGCAAGAAAAAGAACAAGGAGCCCCCTCTATAACAAAAAAAATCTCATCCCCCAGCCACCACCAGAGATATCTCATTAAGGAATCTTTCCTCACTAAGGTTTGTGTGTTTTAAAATTATACACTTGTCACTCATTCATGGATATTGCATTAAAGTTTCAATTTTAGATATATTATGTCATTTATATTTTCTATTTCTTAACATAAAGGTGTGAATTTAAAATTATTTTTTTCTTCATGTCTAGAAGAAGTTTCTACTTAAATCCCATTACAATAATCCATTTCAAGGATGATGAAATTTTAAATGGTCATCATATTTAGATGAATTTAGCTAACAATGAGGTTTATGATTGTGAGGCACATATTCTTAAACATGATCCAATAGAAAAACATTTCATAGAACTATTAGAAGAAATTCAAACATGTTGATTTTCTAGATTTGATATGAGTTTTTAGTCATCAACTTTTTTTTTTTTAGAATTGTGAATGTGTCCCAATATAGAGAAAGATAAAATATTCTTAATGTAATGAAAATGTAAGACAATCTATCTCATCTTTCTATTGAAAGATTTTCCAAAATCATTTTCTTAAATAAATGGAAATAATTCTTAGATTGAAAGTATAAGCAATGTCTCCTTCACAATAGTTTTACAATTTATGGATTGATACATTTCCTAAACTAGCCAATTGGCTAACACTAGTTACATTTCGGTAAAATATATCTTTCCAACATAATAAAATGAATATATTTTTATTTGTAGGTTTCATTTAATAATTATTGGTATTGTGTGCTCAATTTCTTTTCAAAAAGACAACAAGAAACTCTACTTTTCTAGATAGATACTCTTCAAATTCAATAGAAGCTCTTTCAACAATCTTAAAAAAGAATTCATTTGTCAATCTCTTGCATGATAAATGAGCTTCCACAATATTTTCCAGTAGTGCTCTATATTGGTTTGCTACAATTTTTCCAAACATCTTCTCCTCCCCTCTTTTCATATCTGAAATAGAATGTGCATGAATTCCCCCAGCAATCTTCATGCTCACTATTGCAAACGACCACTCTCTCTTCACAATTCTCTCAAACTCTTTTGTATTTGAATTGAACCAAAGAAATTAGAAAGATTCCCAAATCTCCTCAAATACCCTAAAATCATCCCAAAAAATTCATTTTAGAATACATATGTCAAATAGTTATACAAAACTATATGAGAATATAGTATAATTATTAGGTGAATATCAAATTAAAAAGCAATCAATAAATTTACTATAGCAAAACCGTTGTTTAGATCACTAAAAGGCTTTAAACTATATATTAATAAAACTAGAAACTCATATTGTGTACCTGAGATGAATAACTGTTGGTATAAGTAGAATCTCCATTTCTGCCCTTCCTCCCAAGCACGAATTCCAAATCCATTTTAGATTGAGTTTATAGAGACTAGGATTTCTGAACTTTGTTTTGAGAAAGATCGCCTCCAATGATGGGCTGTATAGGGCTTAATTAGATAACAATAATTAGTGAGTGATTAAACACGGCTCAATTTGATTCCCAACTTGTCCTTTATTTGTTAATTTTCCAACGGCTCTTTTACAGCACGTTGGAAAGCTTGTGTTCTTCATTAAAAGCGTTGATTAAGGAGCTCATAAAACTGATTCTTGCCATCCCCTTTTGGTGTGTTCACTATCGCTATGCATTGTTTGACTGAAGCCCCATGATTGAATGTGAGGGATTAAACACAGAAAGAATGTTTTAAAATTTGTTTTGATCTACAGATTTTAATTAAAAATATTTTATATATTATTATATATTTAGTTTATCTAAATTTTAAAGTATATTACTATTGCACATGAGATTTTATTTTATTATTTCATATTATAATTTATATAATGTAAATATAAAATATTTCTTAATATAATGTATTTTGTCATTGATTATTTGCCATTATAAATAAGATATTAGTTTTTACATAAATGCCCAACATCTATTTAGTGATGCATATGAAAAAGAAATGACGATTATGTTAGAGATTTTCCAGCACGCCAGTAGTGACTGTATGTTTGTCATTCATGACTATTAGAGTAATTATATTTTACACTTATTAATTAAATCACTTCAGTTTAATTAATTAAGTTATTTATTACTATGTTTACTTAAGCTATCTCTTAGGTGCATTATAATTAATATCTTTATTAATTATAATGTGCAACCTAGCTTTTTTAGGCTTTAGGGTTTTGTTCACCTTTATAGGTTGAACCTTGTAAATATTTTTTCATTAACTTGGATCATAATTTTGCTCTCACATTTTGAGTAACTTCTGAGTTCTGCCTTTTTCTTCTTTCTGCTTCTCTCCTATAACAGGTTATTTGCATGCAGGTATTCTTGGCATTCTGTGGATTTGTATCTCTCAAATCCTACAATGACAACGTATGGAATATAGCATGTGTGGAAGTCCTATGTAGTAAGCTTTCAATATATGTAGCATGGACATGATATCAACATGATATCATGGGTGTAGAGGTTAACTGTTAGTACAGACAATTATATAGCAACTTGTGTCAGCAGTGTTCCTAACAGAGTAACAGGTAGTGTTCTATGTATGGTTGTCTGTATAGTTATCATGGAGCCTTGCACGCCTGGATATATGTTGAAGACATGTTAGAGATGTTTCGGTCATGGACGCATAGTTTTTTAATCAGTAGAAGTGAAGATATGCAGTCGCTATTCGCTAGTAGCAAAAGAGTCGACAAAGATTTTATTAGTTCTGGAGTTGCACCTATTTTTTGGCTATGCGCCCTTGGATTTAAGCTTAGAGAAGAGTTATTGATGTTTGGTTAAGAGTGCATGAAGCAATTCAGCTTGAGGAGAAAGATCCAGTTGTTTTGGTACAACTGACAGTGTGTAGCGTGCATCTACAATTATCTTATTAGATAGGTCCCAGAATATGTTGTGTGCACAGTAGAGCCAAAAAAATGTTTATCAAAGTTTGTTATGGTTTCTCTAATATGATTTCAAGGTGGTTCTAATAGGCCGACTTGATTATTTCATTTAGAGGAAAGATATTTATAGGCAGTCATTTGTGACTGCTTGAGTGTGGTTCATGGTTGAGAAAGCAGAGCAGAGTGTGCGAAGTGCTGAGCCATTAGAAGAAGTTCTATGAGACCAAGTAAAGTATGTGTGCTATACATTGGAATGTGCAATTTGCCAAAATAAAGATATAGTGTGTATCTATTAATTGGAAGGTTGTAACCTTCACCCCTTTGAGCAATGTGCTCTTGGATAGTGCATCCTCTCCCCTAACAGGGACTATTGTAAAAGACTCCTAATAGGGTCCGACCCTTGACCAAGTCTACTATACTAAATATATTGTAAAGAAACTCCTAACAGGGTTAAGGATCTTCTAGCAAGGATCATAATACACTAGTACAAAATATTAGTGTGTGTCAATTCCCACTAGGGTTTTTACCTATTTGGGTTTCCCCGTAACCAAAATATTGGTGTTGTGTTCAAGTGTTCTTTCATTGTGTGTATGCTTTATGTTTAAGTATACTTAATTGGATAAATAATTGAAACTTGTAGATAACTAATTCACCACCCCCCTTCTCAGTTATCTCTTGGGACTATTCCTAACAATTGTATTAGAGCCAAGTGCCTCAGAGAGAAAGTTTAATAGCTTGAGGTTGATCAGATGACATTCTTCAGAAAAGAAAGTCCTAAGTTTGATGGAAAGAATTATCTTGATTGGAAGAACAAGATGGTGACTCATTTGCAATGCATTGCCTTTGAAGTTTTTAATGTAACTATTAAAGAAGTCAAGATGCCTACCTTATAAGACCTTGCAAAGGCTGATTCTACTGAAAAGAAAAAAGGAATTGTTTCATCAAAATGCAATAGACAAAGAAGCCCTCATTAGCGCCCTATCTGATAGTGAGTTCTCATAATTAAAGAAGATAGACACAACTCACAAAATATGGAAGCACCTAGAAGACATGTTTGAAGGAGACAAACAAGAAAAGGATGATAAAAAAAAGACATGGAAGAAAATGTACAATGCATTAGAGATGCTGCCTAAAGAAAACATCAGAGCTTATAATCAAAGGATCAATGAAGCAGTTGTTGGAATCAAGAACAATGGTGGAGAGATTTCAGAGGAAGACATTACAGACAAATTGATGACTACTCTCACTCCTGAATATGAAAGCAAGATCAACATCCTTGATGAGACCATGAAACTTACATCTAATTTCAAGAGAGAGACCTTTATCAAAAAAATCTCAGCTTTTGAGATTTCAAGATTGAAGATAGAACCTAAAAGTGAAATAGCCTTCAAAGCAACAATTCATAGTAAGAAATGTGTAAACACTTCTGGTAATTTTGATGATGATAATGAACATAAAATACTAGATGATTTCATTTCTATGATTTCCAAAAGAGAAAATAAAAGAAAAGGAAAATATGAAGGTCAATTACCATTTAAGTGCTTTTCATGTAACAACATCGGTCACTTTGCATCTAAGTGTCCTACTAGAGCTAGAAAATTCAAAAATGATTACAAGCCTAAGTACTCTAAGGAATGTTACTATTGTGGAGATGGAGTGTTAGATGATGAATCAGGTGAAGAAGAAATTGGATTTATTGCTATCATAGAGAAAATGAACAAAAAGACAGATCGTGAAGATAAGAAAGAGGAACAAGAGCTAGCATTGATTTCACAAGCTGACATAAGGACAGACTAGATCATAGATAGTGGTTGTTCACATCACATGATAGGTGACAAAAATAGATTTGTCCATCTGGACAAATACAATGGTGGCATGGTTAGATTTAGAGACAACACTCCTAAACCCATTGTTGGTAAAGGAGCCATTAGCTTGGATGGAAAGAATAGTAATTATGATGTTCTTTATGTTGATGGATTGAAACATAACCTTCTCATTATTGGATAGTTAATTGGAAAAGGCTATTAGTTGGAGTTTAAAGATAACAAATGCATCACTAAAAACAAAGATGGTGTTATGATTGCATCAGGCTCAAAGACTAGAGGTAATGTCTTCCAACTCAATTTAAAAGCAAGTTGTTTTGTTGCTAAAGTGGATGATAGTTGGTTGTGGCATAAAAGACTATCATATCAATTTTGATAACATAGTAAAGATAAGAAATGTAAAGGTGGTAAGAGATCTACCTAGCATAGCAAAGCTAGTTGATACTATATGCAGGGAATGTGTGATGGGAAAGCATGTGAGAAACTCATTCAGGAGCAAGCACAATTCAACAAAGAACAAGTTAGATCTAATTCATACAGACCTATGTGGTCCAACTCAAATAAGATCATACTATGGTGAAAGGTATTTCATTTTATTTTTTGATGACTATACTAGGATGATGTGGGTTGTGTTCTTAAAATATAAGTCGGAAGAATTTGAGAAATTCAAAATACTCAAAGCTAAGGTTGAGAATGAATCTTGACTAAAGATAAAATGTTTGAGATCGGATAGAGGAGGATAATTCACCTCTGACAGATTGTATGAGTAATGTGAAGAACATGGCATAAAGAGACAATTGAGTGCACCTAGAACCCCTCAATAGAATGGAATTACAGAGAGAAGGAATAGGATCATCCTTGATACAATGTGCACCATTATGATAGAAGGAAAAGTTGCACACACCTATTGGAGAGATGTGGTCAATACAAAAGTCTACACCATCAATAGAATTTAATTGAGACCTGGCACTGACAAAACACCATATGAGCTATGGTTTGGTAATGTTCCCATAGTAAAATACTTCAGAACCTTTGGAAGCAAGTGCTACATTAAGAGGGATGAAGTAGTAGGCAAGTTTGATGCAAGAAGCGATGAAGGTATTTTCCTTGGTTACTCTACTAAAAGTAAAGCTTATAGATGTTTCAATTTAAGATTGAAAAAGATAATTGAAAGTGCTCATGTTAAGATTGATGAAAATTTCATGGTTAAAAGAAATATATCATGATTACTCACCCATGATTGAAGAAGAACCCAGACCCTCCACTAGTGAGATAATTATTGAAGAAATGTTTGATAGTATTGATGTGTTATTCAATGACCCTGAGACAAGTGAAGAAGAAACTCCTAAGGTTGATGAGTTAGCATCATCTAAAGTTCCAAAGTCTACATCTAGAAACCATTCCAAGAAAGACATCATTGGAGATCAAAGCGGAAAATTTTTAAGAAGATCACAAGAAAAGAACTCAGCTAGCAGTGAAGGGGTATGTTTACTATCTCAGATTGAACCTTTAAGTGTTGAAGATGCTTGTAATGATTCAAATTGGCATGATGCTATGAAAGAAGAACTTGATTAGATTATTAAGAATGACACTTGGGAATTGGTCCCAAGACCTAGTGATAAGCATGTGATTGGAACAAAGTGGATATTTAGAAATAAGATGAATGAAGATGGTATAGTAGTAAGAAACAAAGAAAAATTAGTATGTAAAGGATATGCACAAAGTGAAGGCATTGATTATTCAGACACATTTTCACCTGTGAGAAGATTAGAAGCTATTAAGTTATTTCTAGCTTATGAAATAGACAAAAACTTCAAAGTTTATCAGACGGATGTCAAGTCAACATTCCTAAATGGAGTTTTGAAAAAAGAAGTATACATTGAGTAGCCAGAAGGATTCACCTTATCAGACAGACCAGATATGGTATGCAGATTGAAGAAAGACCTCTATGGACTTAAGCAAGCCCCTAGAGCATGGTATGAAAGACTATCTATGGATATCTAAAAAAGATTGGATTCAAGAAAGGAGTAGCAGATTGTAATCTATTCATAAGAGAGATATCAGAAGGTTTACTACTTGTAGCTATATTTGTTGATGAGATTATCTTTGGAGGTAATGACAAACTTAGTGCTGAATTTTCTAAGGAGATGCAAAATGAATTGGAGATGAGTATGATCAATCCTATCAAATACTTTTTGGGATTGAATGTTCAGCAGATAGAGAAAGACATTTTTATTAATTAGTCCAAGTATGTGAAAGACATATTAAAGAAATTCAAGATGGCTGATTGCAAGCCAGTAGGGACTCCTATGATTACTAGATGCAAGCTTACAAAAGAAGATGACTCACTAGTAGTAGACATAACATTGTACAAGTCTATGATTGACAAACTCATTTATCTTACTCAAAGTAGACCTGATATTTCCAATGCAATTGGCATAGTTGGAAGATTTGCAGCAGAGCCTAAGAAAAGTCACCTCATGGTAGTAAAAAGGATATTCAGATACTTGCAAGGCACTATAGACTATGGTCTATGATATCCTAATTCTAAAAATGTTGAGCTTCATGTCTACACTAATGCAGATTGGGCAGGATGCGTTCATGACAGAAAGAGTACATCAAGAGGAGCAGTGTTTCTTGGTGATAGACTTGTCACTTGGACAAGCAAGAAATAGAATTGTATTTATCAATCAACAACAGAAGTAGAGTATGTTGCAGTAGCCTTGAAATTTTCTACCATTGTTTGGATCAAGCAGATGATAAAGGATTTTGGAATTCAGATTTCTTATCCTATTTTTATTCACTATGATAACACTAGCACTATTAATATGTCAAAGAACCCTGTGATGCATGCAAAGACAAAGAACATTGAGATCAAGTATCACTTCCTAAGAGAGAAAGTGGTAGAGAAAGAAGTCAAGTTGGACTATGTGAGTACTAAAGATCTGTTGGTAGACATATTCAAAAAACCCTTGCCAAAGTTATGTAGGGGCATCCAAGGTTGAGGAAGGGGCATTCTGTGTGCTCAGTGAAACTGCATAAGTGTTTTTGTTTTGGCCAGTTTTTGCTCGGTTGCAGCCTTGACCAATGACCTCAGTCATTGAAGGAAGCTCAGTCACTAAAGGAACTTGGTAGTCTCTGGCGCTTGGTGAATAGGTTACTTGGTCATGTCTGTGGTGCTCGACGATGCTTGGCTGGCTCAGTCATTTCACTTTTGCTCAGTGAATCTGACTTGTCGACTAGATTTCTATGTGATTTGTTGGGCTGACTTGGTGCATTTATTAATTGTATCTTTTTTTGGATTCTCCTAAGTGGATATGGAGGCTGACATTCTATATTAAATGTTTGTACACATTTTTAAAGCTGAATTTTATGGCATTTAATATAAATGTTAGGAAGGGTTTGGGGTTTCATCTTTCTGACTTGTGGCTAATGATTAGTATTTAAGGGGAGATTGGGGTAGATGTTTTGGGTAGTTCTTAGTAGCATCAGTTAAGTTGTGCTACTAAAGCTGGATTTGGTGAAGTTGTGGAAAAGTTTCTTCCTTGAACTTGTAGATCTGATTCCTATCAGATAGTGTGTAATAGAAGAGCTAGTGGTTGCATACTTGGGAACAAGGAGATTGCTCGGAGGCTTGTGAGCTCAAGTTTAGATTTTCCTTAGGGTTTCCATTAGCTTCTGATTATCTTTAGGGCTGAACTAGCTAGAGTTTGTATTTGATCTATGTGGATCTTGCAGAATTGTTTACTGATTGTAATTGGCCCTAACTCGAAAGGCCTTATAACTGGGCATATTAGTGAAAATCAAAGTTAAATAATTGTTGGTGTTGCATTGTGAAGTATTCCACTATGTTTTTTAGATTAGCTACAAATTTTGGATAGTCCTTAATTGGATCCTCCATCCCTTAACTGCATCAGGTGGTATCAGAGTGAAGTTTTATTCCTGTTGGAACTAATGTTGATCTTGTGAAGTAGAAGTTTGACCTAGCAAGGCTGATCTTGTGAAGTTAATCTTATTAAAAGAAAGCTCTTGTGATCTTGAGTGTAGATTTGTGGCACTAAACTTTTGAAATTGTGCCCTAGTTGTTTGCAAGATTGTAGGTTGCGATCTGACTTGTATATAACTTGGAGATTGTCACAAGGTGATCAGTGAGGGTTTGTTGCCAAGGGTTTCTATTATCTTTAAGGATGCCTCCAAGAAGATTAGAACCTAGATTTATTCAAGACCTCTATGATACTATGGAATCCAAGATTATAGAGAAGGTGAAATCATATTTTAGATCTGAGATGGAATTGATGAAGAATGACATGGTCACCAAGATCATGAGAGTTGTTACTAGTATTCCTCAGAATGTTGGTACTGAGGATGACTATGAAGAAGGTACTGAAGAATTTGAACCTACTGGATCTAGTGGTGATGACTGGAGGGATAGATCTGGTGAAGATAGAACTACTCAGTTGCCTAGATCTGCTGCTCATTTTAGTAGTTACCAAATGGAAGTCTCTACTTTCTCTGGTACTTTGAAACCTAAGAATTTGATTGACTGGATCAGTGAACTTGAAGATTTCTTTTAACTAGAAGAAATTGAAGATCCTCTTTGGGTGAGGTTAGCACAAACAAAGTTGAAAGGACATGCTGCTCTTTGGGGGAAAGAATTACAAAGAGACTGAGAGGATGAAGGTGAAATGAAGATCAATCGGTGGAGGTTGATGGTGAAAAAATTGAAAGCTAAGTTCATACCGGTTGACTATGAGCTTGACTTGTTTATGAAGTTCCAAAATCTGAAGAAGAAGGATTTTTCTATTGAGGATTACACTAAGGATTTCTAAAAACTTACTATTTAGTCTGGACACTGAGAGATTGTTAAGGAAAAGGTAGCTCGGTATGTGAATGATCTGACATTCAATATTCAGGATGAGCTTGGTATGCTAAAGATTGATTCTATTGAAGATGCTTATCAATATGCTCAGAAGGCAGAAGATAAGTTGAAAAGGAAATAACATACTAACTCCCGTGGGAAGGAGAAAGTTGATCACTTGGTGAAGGATAAACTGACTAATGTAGAAGATGAATAGAAACCTATGGAACCTAAGAATAAAATAGGTAGATTTATCTTTAAAGGTACTTGCTATAACTATGGAGAGAAATGACACCATTCTTTTGAGTGTACACAGAAGAAGGTTGACCAACAAAATACTATGGTGAATGAAAACATTCAGAATGAACCTAAATCTAAGAACTTTCTGCTTCGACAAACATTGCTCGATACAAAGGATGAACCTTGTCAGAGGAGTAATTTTTTTAACACTCGATGCAAGTCAGGAGGTAAACTATGTGATTTTATTATTAGGACACTTGGTTTGAATAGAATGAAACATCCACGTCCTTATAGGATTGGTTGGTTGCAAGATGTTCATGCTTTGGAAGTAAGACAACAATGCTTCATTGATGTTCAGATTGGCCAGTATAAGGATCTTGTGTTATGTGACATTGTGGATATGGATAGCTATCATATATTGCTCGGTAGACCTTGGCAATTTTATTGCAAAGCTATGTGTGATTGTGTGAAAAATGTCTTTACTATTGAGAAGAATGACATGAAGTTTTCACTGATGCCTTTGATGGATACAAGACTCTGTAGGAGAAGCATGAGTATTGGTAACTGAGTTGAGGTTTTGGATCCAGAGAAAATGAATGATAAGTATGGAGAACTGACTTGTGCATTGTCTAGAAAAGACTTGAAGAGACAAAGGAAATAGAAGTGGAAGAAGTTGCAAGAAGAAAAGGTGGAGGACTTGTATGTGAAGAACCAGTTCGAGGTTTATGTGCTAAACCCTAGAAGATGTTCTTCTCACTTATGAACATCTTTCGGAACCTGGGATGTCTGATGCAAGGACATCCAAGGTTGAGGCAAGTGCATTCTATGTGCTTTGTGAAACTGCATAAGTGTTTGTGTTTTGGCAAGTTTTTTCTTAGTTGGAGCCTTGACTGATGGGCTCGGTCATTAAAGGAAACTTGGTCACTGAAGGAAGTCAGTAGTTTCTAGTGTTCGATGAATAGGTTACTCAGTCATGCCTGTGGTGCTCAGTTGACACTAGTGCTTGGTGATGCTTGGTTGGCTTGGTTATTTCACTATTGCTCGATGGATCTAACTTTCTGACTAGAGTTCTGTGTGATTTGTTGGGCTGACTTGGTGCATTTATTAATTGTATATTTTGTTGGATTCTCCTAAGTGGATTTGGAGGCTAACATGTTGTATTAAATGTTTGTATACATTTTGTAAGCTGACTTGTATGGCATGTAATATTTGTTAGGAAGGGTTTGGGGTTTCATCTTGTCGACTTGTGGCTGATGATTAGTATTTAAGGGGAGCTTGGGGTAGGTGTTTTGGGAAGTTCTTAGTATCATCTATTAAGTTGCACTAATGAAGCTAGAGTTGGTGAAGTTATAGAAAATTTGCTTCCATGAACTTGCAAATCTGATTCCTATCAGATAGTGTGTAATAGAAGAGCTAGTGGTTGCATACTTGGGAACAAGGAGATTTCTTGGAGGCTTGCAAGCTCAATTTTAGATCTACCTTAGGTTTTCCATCAGCTTCTGATTGTCTTCAGGGATGAACTAGCTGGAGTTTGTATTGGATATGTGTAGATGTTGCAAAATTGTTTACTGATTGTAATTGGCCCTAACTCGAAAGGCCTTACAGTCAGGTATGTTAATGAAAATTAGAGTTAAATAGTTGTTGGTGTTACATTGTGAAGTATTCTATTATGTTGTTCTGATTCGCTACAAGGTTTGGACATACCTTAACTGGCTCCTCCATCCCTTGACTACATCACAAAGGATACTTTTGAGTATCTTAGGGAGAAGTTGGAAGTAATTCCCTTCCATGATTCTACCTAGAAGAAAGAAGGAAAGGCATCAATTCTTAGGGACTAATGGAAGGTTGACTACTCTACCTCAGGAGTAGTAATGTTGCTTAAAATGAATGGCTCCCTTTTCCATTGATGTCAAAGGGGGAGTAATATATAGTCATGAAAAATAAAAGTAAAAAGGAGTAATATACTAATGGGGAGAAGTATTTAGATATGACACCAATTCAGTTGAGGAAATGGAGAATATTGAAAATTATTGCAGCAGATGGAGGATTCATATTTTGGGGAGTTTTGAAGAGGAAATGGAGAATGTTATAAAATAAATGCTCATTTGGGTTGGTGGTGTTTTTTTCATTCCATATGTTTCCATCAATGCCAAAGGGGGAGATTGTTGGAGATTTGCCAGCAGGCCAGTACTGATTGTATGTTTGTCATTGATGACAACATATGGAAAGTAGCATGTGTGGAAGTCCTATGTAGTAACCTTTTAGTATATGTAGCATGGACATGATATCAACATGATATCATGGGTGTAGAGGTTAACTATTAGTATAGATAGTTATATAGCAGCTTGTGTCAGTAGTGTTCCTGATAGAGTAACAGGTAGTGTTTTGTGTATGGTCATCCATACAGTTATCATGGAGCCTTGTGCACTTGGATATATGTTGAAGACATGTTAGTGATTTTTTAGTCATGGACACAAAGTTTTTTAATTAGTAGAAGTGAAGATATGTAGTCGCTATTCACTAGTAGTAGTTTCCTATGTTTATTCAGAAGAGCCGACAAAGATTTTATTGGTTTTGGAGTTGCACCTATTTGTTGGGTATGCAACCTTGGATTTAAGCTTAGAGAAGAGTTATTGATGTTCGGTTAAGAGCACATGAAGTAATATAGCTTGAGGATAAAGATCCAGTTATTTTGGTAGAGCCGACAGTGTGTAGCGTGTGTCTACAATTATCTTATTGGAGAAGTCCCAGAATATGTTGCGTACATAGTAGAGTTGATAGAATGTTTATAAAAATTTTTTATGGTTTCTCTAATATCATTTCAAGGTGGTTCTAATAGTCTAACTTGATTGTTTCATTTAGAGGAAAGATATTTATAGGCAGTCATTTGTGATTGCTTGAGTGTGGTTCATGGTTGAGAAAGCAAAGCAGAGCAAAGTGTGCAAAGTGTTGAGCCATCAAAAGAAGGTCTATGTGACCAAGTAAAGTATGTGTGCTATACATTAAAACTAATCTAGATAGTAGGTCTAAGCGTAGCTCACCAAGATCTAGATATAGTGTGTATTTATTCATCAGAAGGTTGTAGCCTTCACCGCTTTGAGCAGTGTGCTCTTGGACAATGCATCCTCTCCCCTAATAGGAACTATTGTAAAAGACTCCTAATAGGGTTTGACCCTTGACCAGGTCTACTGTACTAAATATATTGTAAAGAAACTCCTAACAGGGTTAAGGATCTTCTAGCAAGGATCATAATACACTGGTACAAAATATTAGTGGTTGTCAATTCCCACCATGGTTTTACCTATTTGGGTTTCCCCATAACCAAAATATTGGTTTTGTGTTCAAGTGTTCTTTCATTGTTTTTATGCTTTATGTTTAAGTATACTTAATTGGATAAAGAATTGAAACTTGTAGATAACTGATTCAGCCCCCCTCTCAATTATCTCTTGGGACTATTCCTAACAGACTATTCAATAAAAAGGTAACAACTTTTATTTGAGAAGGTATAGTCAAATGAAAAGGAAACAATGACTATATAGTGATGCCAATGATACCACATTTCTAAGTTACTTAAATTAAATATATTTCCTAATGTAGAATTGTAAGAGATTTTGGTATAAACACATACTTTTGCATTAAAGAATTACTTGTAAAGAGAGGGAGATAGATATTTTTATTTTTATTGTATTAAGAAAGATATGGATCACATAAGTGATCAATTGTCAAATATGATGTGACCATAAACTATCTATAGATATTTATAAAACTATAAGTTTTATATTCCAATCTTAAAACAAGTATTAATATTAGTGTGTTGTGTTTAATTTGTTAGTCTTTTATTGTTAGAAATAGGGAATACTAAGAGGCGGGGTGAATCAGTATTATACAAATTTTTACTTTTTCCCAATTATGGATATAACAGATTAACTTGATACTTGCATAGCAAAGTAAACTAAAGAACATGCATAACAGTAAAGAAAATGAACTCATAACACATTATTTCTTCTTGAGGAAACCTTGGTTAAGGGAAAACCCCAGTGGGGATGATACCCACAAAGATCCACTAATCAAAAGTATCTTGTTAAGGATGTTGACCCTGTTAGGAGCCTATTACATATATATAGTGTCTCTAATCCAAGGTAGGGATGGATGATCCAAACCTACACTATTGATTATAACAATAACAAGCACAATGGAATACAACAATGTAATGCTTCAAAACATAATTTCATTCAACATGCCCGACTATAAGGCTTTCTGGGTTTTGGCCTATTACAATGAAATAACAAAGTATATTGACAATATTCTAGCTAGTCCAGCTCTGAAACACATCAGCAACTGATGGAAACTAAGATAGATCTAAACTTGAGCTCACAAGCCTCCAAGCAATCTCCTTGTCTCTAAGTATGCAAACCACTAGCTCTGCTATTACAATATTAGATAAAACATTTGATCTACAATATCTTGTAGGATCCAATTATGTTTCTAATCTCCTTCTACTATCAATCTACCATCAATCTACTATCATACTACCCCCTAAACATCTAACCAAACTCTCAATATATAGCCAGCTAAGCTACAAGTTGGTCAGTCAGGCATTTAATTACATTATAGGTCCAGTCTGGAAGATTTAAACCAAAAATAATGAAAGAGTGATAAAAAATTAATGCACCTTTAGATTTAGGTCTACACATGACCCAAGAACATGCCCTTAACTATGCAAGGCCCCATTTCATCACACAAAACCGCACAAGAAGAAAAACTCCATGTTTTGCATGTAAACTGGCTAAAAATAGGTCCCTGAGAAAAAAAGGTCATAAATTTTTACTCATAATGAATTAGGACTTTCTCTCTTGGGAAAAGATAGTACTTTAGGTCCTATTTAAGGACCTAAGGCTACTAATCACAATACTATTCAGATGGATGTCATATTCACAACTAGAGAGAATATTTCAGTGAAATCAATCCCCTATTTTTGAGCATATCCTTTTACTACCAACCGAGCTTTGAACCATTTTTGTCCTCGTCCTGCATCTTTCAATTTATAGACCCACTTGTTCTTGAGTGGTTTTTGATTTGGTGGAAGAGAGACCAAATCCTAGGTGTCATTTTCTTTAAGAGAACTCATTTCATCTATCATAGTAACAAACCAATTGTTCTTATCATTTCTTATACATGCCTCTTTAAAATTTGCAGGTTCAATTTTCTCATAAATTAATAGCTCTGCCTTTGCCTCTTCAAAAAATAATAGCTCATAATCAAAGAATTTTACTGGAATTTTCCTTTGTGTTGAGGATCTTCTCAATTTAGTATGATCTAGTTCACGAGAATGAATTCTCTTCAATTTATTATCATCATTTCCCATATTAATTTGACTAGATTGATTGAAATTTGGTACCTTTGTTGATTTCACGCCAGATGATTCATGTGAGACATCTCTATTTTCACCAAGTGAAGAATTTATGGGAATGGCTGATCTATTTGAATTTGATATGTTGTATAATTTGTGAGGACTTCCCTTGGAGATGGGAAAAGAGCATGTCCTCTGGATACCCGAATTGTTTCGATAGACATGTCATGTTCCTCCTTGATTAGCCTCGGTGGTATGTCCATGTGAATCATCAAAGAAAGATTCACCCATTTTTCTACGAGGAGATTGTTCATGTGCATCATAGAAGGAGTGAGACTCTGCAAATCCATGTATATGAATATGAGTGTGCAGGTCATGAGTATCACATGAGAGAGGAACATTAGTGCATAGGTCATGAGTATCACATGAGAGAGGGGGAATATCTGGCAAGTGAGAGTCCCCTGTGTGCAAGCCTCCTTCAAACATGTCATGAGGAGTCTGTTAACTACCATGAGGACTGTTATTCCTACCATGAGCTATTCCATACTAGGTGTGATGAGTTTAAAAACTATCATGAGCTGCTTCAGCTTTGTCATGAATTGATTGACCCCTGCCGTGTGGAGACTTCAAATTGCCGTGAGGAGTTTGAAGACTATCGTGCTCGAGATTTCCATGTGATATATTATCACAACCATGAGTTTCTTGAGGACTGTCATGAGGACTATGGAAGGAAATGTTATGAAGAGGGGGAGGGAAGAGCATGGCCTCTCCTCTATTTTTTGAAAAACTTTGACTGTCGTCAATCAAATTTCTATGTTCTCCATTGAACAGATTATGTGTGTAATCATCCTCGATGAGGATTGAGAAGGAGCAATTAGAACAGAGGTTGGAGTCACTTGAAGGGAACTTCTTCCCTGATGAGTAGAGACAATACAATTTGAAGGTATTTTGAAAGAAATGTAATTCTTTCCAAACTTATCAATGTCTAGGAGAGCTAGAAATTTTTGCTCATTAAAAATGACATCACAACTGCAAATGATTCGCTCTTCAACCGGATCCCAAATTCTGTAACCAAACTCATCTTCACCATAGCCAACGAATATGCTCTTTTGTGATTTGAAATCCAACTTTGTCCTTCTTTCTTTTGGGACATGTACATGAGCTTCGCACCCAAAAAATTTGATGTGTGAGTATGAAATACTTTTTCCTAGCTATTCCTCTTCCAAAATGCCAAACTCTAGATGAGATGAAGGAGTCCTATTGATTAAATAGATTGTTGTATTGCAAGCTTCTGCCCAAACTTCTTTTCCCAAACTGGCATTGGAAATAATACACCGTTCTTTCTCAAGAATGGTTCTATTTAACCATTCTGCTAGCCCATTTTATTGAGGGGAATAAGGAACAACCTTAATTTGTCTTATACCATGATCTACAAAAAAGTTATCAAACTCCAACGAACAAAATTCACATCCATTATCCATTTTCAAACACTTAATTTTATGACCACTCTGATTGTCCACAAGAGCTTTAAAATCTTTGAATTTAGAGAATACCTTAGACTTTTTAGAAAGCATATAAACCCATACCTTTCAGGTGCTATCATCAAGGAAGGTGACAAAATATTATGTGCCTCCATAAGAGGTTACCTTCGTAGGTTTGAAGATATCTGAATGCACTAACTCCAAGGGTGTTGTTCTTTTTTCATGCCCATCCTTCAAGAAACTGACCCGCTTTTGTTTCCCATGAAGACAATGCTCACAAAACTCCAAATTTGTAGATTTGAGACCCGGTAGTAGATCACGATTCAACATTACCTCAAGGCCTTTCTTGCTCATATGGCCTAGCCTTTGATGCCAAAGTGCAACATCATTCTCCATAAGTGTCAAAGAAGCTCCCACCTTATCAATAGGTTTCAAAATATAGATACTACTAGTTTTGTCTCCATTAGCAATAGCCAATGAACCTTTGACTATTTTCCATGTATCTGTGAGTTCAGTTTTAAATCCTTGGGTGTCTAATTGGCTAACAGAAATCAGATTCTTCTTTAATTAAGGAACATGTCTAACATCTTTGAGAAGTAAGTTTTCTCCACCTTTAAGATGCAAGACAACATCTCCTTTCCCAATTATTTTACATGCTTTATATCACCCAAATATACCTCTCCAAATTCTCCTTCTTGATAATTTGTAAATGCATCCGTGAGAGAGAAAGCATGAAAGGAAGCTCCCGAATCAATTACCCACGAATCAACTTTTGTATCACTTTTAGATAAAATTAGGATACCCAGATCCTTTTCATGAGTTATGTTTGCTTGACTATCCAATACTTGTTCTTTTTCCTTCTTGTATTTTCTACAATCCTTCTTAACATGCCCATCCTTCCCACAAAACCAACAACCATTTTGTCTCCCTCTTGACCGTGATCTTCTTACAGATTGGGACCTTCGATTGTTATTAAATCTGCCTCTATATTGGCTTCTTCATCTATTTTTGGTTCTCACCATTGTGAGAGCATTAGCGCAAGAGGACTCATCATTCTTTCTCCTCAAATCTTCAGAGAGAAGGGTGGCTGAAACTTCATAAAAAACCAACTTCTTTGTAGTTGATGCTAAAATGCTTATAGCTGTCACAAGTCCATCCTAGCTATTAGGAAGAGAACATAGCAGTAGAACATCCTTATTCTCATCATCTTGTGTCATGCCAACTGAATTTTCTTGGCTGATCAAGGTGTTAAATTCATTGAGATGATTTTTCATGGCTTCACCTTCCCTCATCTTAAGCTTGTATAAATTCTTCATGATGAAGACTTTGTTCATAGCGAATGCTTGTGCATATGTTGAAGCCAATTTATCTCATACGTCTTTGGATGTAGTTTTGTCTGAAACATTATACAGTACATTATCACCTAATGTAAGAAAGATTTTCACCATGGCTTTCTCATCAAGCTTTCCCCAATCTTCATCTAACATGGTTGAGGGTTTCTTTTCTTTTCCTTCAAGTTCCAATGAAAGCTCTTTTTTCACTAACAGAGACTTCATTTGAATCTTCCATATCCCGTAGTTCTTCCTAGAAAATTTCTGAACTATTATTGTTAGAAAGTAAAGTCCACCAAGATAACTGAGAGGGGGGGGGGTGAATTAGTTATCAGATAATTATAACCTTTATCAACATTAACATCATTTAACCATGTAAGCAATATAACTATCAACCATAGAAAGATATTCATACACAATGACACAATAACACAAGATATGTTTACTAGGGAACCTCTTGATTAAAGAGTAAACCCCAGTGGGAATGATGCCCACAAAAGATGCACTAATATGAATATTCCTTGTGAAAGGATGGACTTTGTTAGGAGTCTTATGAAATACATTTAGTACATATGAATCCCTGTTAGGAGATTTTGAATCCCTGTTAAAAGATTCTAACCCTGTTAAAGGTTATGGAAGACAGAAGGACCCACTGCCCAAATAGCTTTAGGGTAAGATCACTGAACCCATTGTCCAATTGATCTTAAGATTATTCTATAGAATAATATGAAATATATTACCTCCTTCACTATGCCAAACCGCACTCACTGCTGCATCATATCTCAATTTCAGCTCTTTGTACTTTGCATGTCTTCCTTCACTATTTCTTTAGCTCTTTTCTTCACTTCATGCATACAACCACATTACAACATCTTCTTCCTTATATCAACAAGGAAAAACATTCCTTCCTTTATACCACACTCAAATAATTACAAATGATTCGGCACACAATTACAAAATAAAAGTTTCCACACACTACATCAAAATTACACAAAAACTATCGGCTTCCAAATGCAATAACTCTTTACTCATGTGACCTCAAATTTTGTGCTATGAACCACATCATTATCAATGTGTCTCTAGCTTCCCTTTAACTATGCAAAATTGGATTCCATCTTGATTAGGAGATATCATCCGATTTCCACAAACCGCTACTCAGGAACACTGCCTAAATACTGCTTCTACCAAAATGCTCATAACTTCCATGAATTAATGAATTACTATCTGTGCTCTTAACCATAGACATATGACATATCAAAGAGTATAACTTCAACATCACATAGCTCCAAATACAATATCCCATGTGCGCTAATCAAAACACTGTCTGATCCTCTATGAGTCTCGAGAAGATCACTATGTTGACATCAATGACAATCGTAGTCATGAATGCAACAAAAACTACTACAAAATGACTGCCAACATCCAAAGTTCATTCCTAACAATCTCCCCCATTGGCACTGATGGCAACATAGATGAAAAACATCCAATGTTCCAAAAATCCAATACTGTAACACTGCTGCTCTGACAAACATTTTTTAATCTTCTTCATTAATAAAATCTTGCTTCATTCTCCAATAGATGGTCCAAGGGTTTTTATGTACACTTGTCCCCCATTGACATCAATGCCAGAAATTTCATCACTATGTCAAAAACAACTCAATGTCAAAAGACACTGATCAGAAAATACAAATTCAAGAGTCCTCATGACTCATCTCAGATACACATACTCCCCCATAAAGGAAGTACCAACATCCAGTCCAGAAAAAAAATAGGGCTCATATACCACTAGACGGATGCAACGAAATGCATCATTACTCAAAAGTAGGTTGGGGCATAACCCCAAGCATACCTCTCAAATACTCAAATGTATCCTTAGGAAAAGGCTTTGTAAATATGTCTATTATCTCCTCCTTTGTTCTTATGTACTCCAGTCTGACTTCTTTCTCAGCAACTTTCTCTCTTACAACATGATACTTGATCTCTATATGTTTTGTCTTAGAATGTAATACAGGATTCTTAGAAATACTAAATGTGCAGGTATTGTCACAATGTATGACAATAGGCTCAATAAACTTAATTCCAATATCCTTCGGCATTTGTTTCATCCAAATTATCTGATTACAATTGTTTGCTACTGCCACATACTCTACTTTTGTTGTACTCTGTGAAATACAATTTTGATTCTTGGTTAGCCAAGAAACTAATCTTCCTCCAAGAAAAAAGCCTCCACCACTGGTGCTTTTCTTATCATCAACACTACCTCCCCAATCAGCATCTGTATATGCACATAGGGTAAAATCATTAGATTTTTCATACCACAATCCATAATCCATTGTGCCTCTTAAACATCTCAGTATCCTCTTTACTGCTGCATAATGTGATTCTCTCAGTTCAGCTTGAAATCTTGCTACAATTCCAACTGAATGTGCTATATCAGGTCTTGTATGTGTCAAATACTACAATCCTCCAATCATAGATCTATATTTCTTTTGTTCAACTGCTGGTGTTTCATCTGTGCTTGATAGTTTATGTCCTGTAACCATGGGTGTTCCAACTGGTTTACAATTTTCCATTCCAAATCTTTTTAGCAAATCATTCAGGTACTTTGTCTGACTTACAAAGATACCATCATTGTTTTGTGTTATTTGTAATCCCAAAAAGTATTTCATCTCACCAATCACACTCATTTCAAATTCAGTCTTCATTTCATCATCAAATTTTCCACTAGCTTCATCTTCACCTCCAAAAATAATGTCATCAACAAAAATAACTATAACTAATAATCCATTTTCAAATTCTTTTGTGTACAAATTGCTGTCAGCTGTTCCTTTTGTAAATCCCAACTTTAACAAATACTTATCTAGTCTTGCATACCAAGTTCTAGGTGCTTGCTTTAGTCCATATAGTGCTTTCTTCAGTTTACATACCATGTCTCCTTCTTGAGTCAAAGGAAAACCTTCAGGTTGCTCAATGTAAACTTCTTCTTCCAATTCACCATTCAAAAATGTGGATTTCACATCCATTTGATATACTTTGAATTTCTTAAAAGCTGCATAGGCCAAGAACATTCTTACTACTTCAATTCTAGCTATTGGTGCAAAAGTTTCTTCATAGTCAATTCCTTCTTTCTGTGAGTATCCCTTACATACTAATCTTGCTTTGTTTCTTATTACTTCTCCTTTTCCATTCATCTTGTTTCTAAATACCCATTTAGTTCCAATCACATTCATGTCTTTTGGTCTAGGGACCAATTCCCATGTCTTGTTCTTTTCAATCTGGTCTAATTCTTCTTTCATAGCTTTAATCCAATGTTCATCTTCACAAGCTTCATTAGTAGATTTAGGTTCAATTTGAGAAATCAAACATAAATGTACCTTATTGCTTGTCATAACTCCTCTATCCAAACTTCCAATAACTTGATCAACAGGATGATGTCTCGATATTTACATGTTCGATGTCATAGTCTCAAATCTTGCTTCAATTGTCGATTCCTTTCTAGATTCCTCTCTAGTTTCTTCAGCATGACTTTCATTCAACAATTCACTTTCAGTCTCATAGAATAGTTTAGTAGCTTCAATGTTAGGCTTAAGATGAGTTTCTTCATCAGATTCATAATCAAGCATTCTTTCTTGAATTTTAAACTTTTCATCAACTTTAACATTTGCACTGTCAACAATAGTCTTAGTTCTCTTATTGTAACATCTATATGCTTTTCTTTTCAAAGAATATCCAAGAAAAATTCCTTCATCACTTCTAGGATCAAACTTTCCTATATCATCATCTCTTTTAAAATAACATTTTCTTCCAAAAATTCTAAAATACTTAACTGAGGGTGCATGACCAAACCATAATTCATAAGGTGTCGTATCCATGTCTTCTCTGATTTGTACTCTTTTCATTGTATATACTACTATGTTTACTGCTTCTCTGCAAAATATCTTTGCAAAATCATTCTCAAACAACATAGCTCTTGTTGTTTCAGTCATTGATCTATTTCTTCTTTTTGCAAAACCATTTTGTTCAGGTGTTCTAGGGGATGAAAACTATCTCTTAATGCCATTCACTTCACAAAAAGTGTTAAACTATCTAGAAGTAAACTCACCATCTCTATTAGATCTCAAACATTTAATCTTCATTCTAGATTCATTCTCAACTTTATTCTTAATGATCTTAAACTTATCAAATGCTTCAGATTTTTCTTTAAGAAATGCAATCCACATCATTCTTGTAAAATCATCAACAAGAATCATAAAATACATTTCTCCATAGAATCCTCTAGTCCTAGTAGGACCACTCAAGTCTATATGAACAATCTACAACTTCTCTGCTGATGTAAACTTCTTACTAGGAAATGAACTTCTCTTCTACTTAGCTATCACACATTCTTTGCAAATCATGTTAGTAGGCTTCATAATTTTAGGTAAATCCATTACTACAAGTGTAGTACTTACTTTTACAATGTTATCAAAGTTTATATGACAAAATATTCTATGCCATAACCAACTATCATCAATCTTAGTAATCAAACATGTCATCTCAGTGGGATTCAACTAAAATACATTACCTCTGGTTCTAGATCCAATTCCAATCAGATTTCCATCTTTATCACACAATTTTTCTCAGTAAACCAAACTTGATATCCCTTATCAACTAACTGTCCAACACTCAAAAGATTATGTTTCAAACCATCCACAAAATAAACATCATTAGTATTAGTCTTTCCATCAAGAGTAATAGATCCTATACCTTTAATCAAACAAGGTGCATTGTTACCAACTCTAACAACTCCTCCATCATAATTGTTAAACTTTATGAACTTCTTCATGTCACCAGTCATATGATGTGAACAACCACTATCTATAATCCAATCAGCTTTCTTTTCAACTTGTTAAACTAATGTTTTTTCTTCTTTAACATCAGTTTCAGGATTCTCATCTTTAATTGCTACAAATCCTATTTCATCATTATTCTCAGTATCACTTTCACTCAAAGTTCTTTCTATACTACCTTCAAGATCTTCATCATTAGCATAATAACATTCCTTAGATCTTCTAGGCTTGAAATTGTTTCTATACTTTTTAACTCTCTTAGGACACTTAGATGCAAAATGACCATATTCTTGACAAGTCCAACATTTAAAAAATTTCTTACCATCTAGTTCTCTTTTCACAAGCAAGGCAATACCTTCTTCAATCTTCTTGTCTTTTTCATTTGTAGATCTGTTGTTGCTGGCATAATCTCCACTCATACTGATACTTCTTGACAAAGTAGGATGAATATTAAGAGCACTGAATGCTATCTCCATTCTAGGTAAGTCTCCTAATAATCTCAGGTTCATCTGTGCTGCTTCCAATCTTCCAAGAAGAGTTTCTCTTGTAAAGTTTTCTCTACAAGGTATAACTTGTTCAATCATCTGTGTTGTCTATTTAAATACAAGAGTCAATGTTCTCAGAATTTTCCATATCACTTCATTCTCTATCTTTGTTCCTCCACATTATTTTATCCCTACAATAATTTTTGACATTCTACCAATATAGCTTCTAAAAGATTCATCTTCCCTCATTCTTATATCTTCAAATGCACATATCCAATTATGTAATCTAGCTCTTTTTGCATGTTCATCACCTTCAAAAGTAGAGTGTAAAGGTTTCCAAATTTGATGGGATTTTTCAAAGCATTTTACTTGACTATACTCATTCTCTGGAAGTGCTCTCAAAAGTGCTTCTCTTGCAAGTATGTTACACATGAATAGATCTAGCTCATCTTTAGGTCCCGTCTCAAGATTTTCTTCTTTAATGATAGTCTTGTCATTCTTAGTGATCAACCAATAACCTGGTCTTAAACATAGTAGATGTGTCTTCATTTTCTCTTTCCAGCTGCCAAAATTTACTCCATCAAATTTAGGACTTTCTTTCTTGAAATTGGCCATGGATCTCCTTAAGCTATTAAATTTTTCTTTCAAGGACCTCCTGCTCTGATACCAATTGTTAGAAAGTAAAGTCCACCAAGATAATAGAGAGGGGGGTGGGGGGTGAATTAGTTATCAGATAATTGTAACCTTTATCAACTTTAACAACATTTAACCATGTAAGAAATATAACTATCAACCATAGAAAGATATCCATACACAATGACACAATAACACAAGATATTTTGACTAGGGAACCTCTTGATCAAAAAGTAAACCCCGGTGGGAATGATGCCCACAAAAGGTGCACTAATATGAATATTCTTTGTGAAAGGATGGAATCTGTTAGGAGTCTTATGAAATACATTCAGTACATATGAATCCCTGTTAGGAGATTTTGAATCCCTGTTAAAAGATTCTAACCCTGTTAAAGGTTATGAAAGACAAAAGGACCCACTGCCCAAATAGCTTTAGGGTAAGATCATTGAACCCACTATCCAACTAATCTTAAGATTATTCAATAGAATAATATGAAATATATTACCTCCTTCACTGTGCCATACCGCACTCACTGCTGCATCAGATCTCAATTTTAGATCTATGTACTTCGCATGTCTTCCTTCACTATTTCTTTAGCTCCTTTCTTCACTTCATGCATACAACCACATTAAAAAATCTACTTCATTATATCAACAAGGAAAAAAATTCCTTCCTTTATACCACACTCAAATAATTACAAATGAGTCGCCACACAATTACAAAATAAAAGTTTCCACATGCTACATCAAAATTACACAAAAACTGTCAGCTTCCAAATGCAATAACTCTTTACTCATGTGACCTCAAATTTTGTGCTATGAAAAAAATCATTATCAATGTGTCTCTAGCTTCCCTTTAACTGTACAAAACTAGATTCCATCCCGATTAGGAGATATCATCCAATTTCCACAAACTGCTACTTAGGAACACTGCCTAAATACTACTTCTACCAAAATGCTCATAACTTCCATGAATTAATGAATTACTATCTGCACTCTTA
The DNA here is from genome assembly GCA_027943335.1 of Chamaecyparis obtusa. Taxonomy (NCBI): domain Eukaryota; kingdom Viridiplantae; phylum Streptophyta; class Pinopsida; order Cupressales; family Cupressaceae; genus Chamaecyparis; species Chamaecyparis obtusa. Next base: position 718,278 of record BSBK01001633.1, read on the forward strand.
ACCATAGACATATAACATATCAAAGAGTATAACCTCAACATTGCATAGCTCCAACTACAATATCCCACATGCACTAATCAAAACACTGTCTGCTCATCTGCGAGTCTCTAGAAGATCACTCTATTGACATCAATGACAATCATAGTCATGAATGCAAAAAAAACCACTACAAAATGACTGCCAACATCTAGCATTCATTCCTAACACTTATATCTTCCATAATTCTAAAATTTCAATTACTGAAATCTCAACCAATGATTAACCTCACTTTGATACCAATTGTAGAATTAACAAATTCAAAATAAAGACTAGGAAAAGAGATAAACAAAGCAGATTGTAAAAGAACACAAAACACACAATTTATCGTGGTTCACCACAATAGTGGCTACATCCACAATGAGAGAAGAAGAATTGTATTAATCTCTAAAACAAAATGTTTACAAATGACAGGAAGAGTCTTATTTATAAGCTCATACTGTGTACCTGAAAGGGAAAGGCCACAACAAACAAAAGTCTATTGGCCTTCCAATCCCAACACTAAGAGCACAAAGGATGACCCTTCAACTTAGTCTTTGCAAATTGAACTCTATCAGGATCTTCTATTTTTTCATACTCAAAGTACTCATTTATCTCATTAATCTAATAAATCAACTCTTCTAGCCTAAGGCTTCTAGAAAATGTAGAAACATCAATCTTAGGTCTTTTCCCAATTTTAGACATAGCCTTCAGGATTCTACTTTATTCTTGATCTCTGACTTCTTCTATAGCTTCTTCAAATTGATCTTCAGACTCATCAATGTCATCCTTCAAGGTAGTCTTCTTTCTCAATTCCTCTTGTAGGTCTTGTACTTGTTTCTGCAAAGCCTTAAAATCATCAAGACTAAATTCTCTAGTAGGTTCTTCCTCTGAGATTTCATGAGCTCTTCTTGGAGGCATCTTCAATACAAGGTCCCGGTGAAAATGACCTCACCTCATTTACACACTCAAGATCTTCTAGCTCTGATACCACTTGATGTTGGGCAGGGATGGATGATCCAATAATGGATGATCCAAACCTACACTACTGATTATAACAACAACAAGCACAGTGGGATACAACAATGTAATGCTTCAAAATAGAATTTCATTCAACATGCCTAGTTGTAAGGCCTTCTGGGTTTCAGCTTATTACAATGAAATAAAAAAGTATCTTAGAAATATTATAGCTATTTGAGCTCTGAAACACATCAGCAACTGATGGAAACATTAAGGTAGATCTAAACTTGAGCTCGCAAGGCCCCAAGCAATCTCCTTGTCTCCAAGTATGCAAACCACTAGCTCTACTATTACAATATCAGATAAAACATATGATCTACAAGATCTCACAGGATCCAATTATGTTTCTAATCTCCTTATACTATCAATCCACCATCAATATACTATCATACTACCCCCTAAACATCTACCCAAACTCTCAATATTAAGCCAACTAAGCCACAAGTCAACTAGTCAAGCATTTAATTACATTATAGGTCTAGTCTGGAAGATTTAAACCAAAACTAATGAAAGAGTGATAAAAAATTAATGCACCTTTGGATTTAGGTCCACACATGACCCAATAATATTCCATTAACTACTCAAGGCCCCATTTGATCACATGGAACCACGCAAGAAGAAACACTCCATGTTTCACGTGTAAACTGGCTAAAAATAGGTCCCTGAGAAAAAAAGGTCATAAATTTTTACTTATAATGATATAGGACTTGTGCTCTTGGGAAAAGATATTAATTTAGGTCCTCTTTAAGACTGTAAGAGAGAAAAGGTTGATTCATTAAGGATCAAGGTCTCCATGACATGCAATCAGCACCAAAACCACAGAAAAATACAGCTCTGACGACAAGTAAAACAACTCCAACTTTGAAATGGTCCATCCAATCCTTATGAGATCTTAGGAGAAGGTTCCAAAATAGGTCCTCAAAATGATGTAAGCTTCACAAAACATGAAACAAAAAAATTAAATGCCAACAACATAAAAATATAAATTTTTTTTTATTGATACAAGATTGCTCTAAGCCCGAGATGCTCCTGCATCAGTCTCAGTCCTGATTAAGGGACTCTAGGCCTTGTTAGAAGCCTCAACCCTGATAAGAGTTGGTAGTAAAAAATAAAATTATTACAAGATGTGCCCACTTCCTAAACATGTAATGTACAATAATTCTTGATTACAAAAGTAGGGGAAAGTACATAACCTTATACTCCTTGCTTGACTTTCACAACTTCACATCAATATCTTTTGCATACATTACTTCTTACTTTCTTACTTCTTTGCATTATATATGTCTTACATTTATACAAGTTATTAGGAATAATAAATTTTATAGTTAGCTTTACTAAACATAAAGCACTTTACAGAATACATTTTAATATGTGCTACCAAGGGTTAACATCTAGGATGTCATCCTTTTATATGATTAAGACATTATTTTGATAAAAAAAATAATCCCTTAACTATTTACCAATTTTGTCTTCTTCTCTATCCAGTCAGCTTCAACTCTATCTCTGATAATACTGTAATAACTTCTTCTATACATGTCGTATAGACTTGCGCTCTCACATGAGTCTTCAATATACATCATAGTATCCATGTTCAAGTGCGCAAACACTGAAATTACTTCTATCGACATTACCTATCAAAATTGTCTGTAATTACATTGAGAAAATATTGCTTACACTTAGACAATTTTGTTTTGCACTTTGTCATACTTGCTCTCATTCATATGTGGTCTTCACATAGATTTGTTAGAAAGTAAAGTCCACCAAGATAAATGAGGGGGGGGGGGGGGAGTGAATCAGCTCTTTGATAATTATAACTTTTATCAACTTCAACATCATTTAACCATATAAACAATGAAATCAACAACCATAGAAAGATATTCATACAGAATACCAAAATGACACAAGATATGTTGACTAGGGAACCACTTGATCAAAGAGTAAACCTCAGTGATAATGATGCCCACAAAAGATGCACTAATATGAATATTCCTTGTGAAAGGATGGACTCTATCAAGAGTCTTATGAAAGACATTCAGTACATATGAGTCCCTGTTAGGAGACTTTGAATCCTTGCTAAAAGATTCTAACCCTATTAGGAGTTATGGAAGACAAAAGGACCCACTACCCAAACAACTTCAATGGAAAGATCACTGAACACACTGTCCAACTAATCTCTAAATAATTCAACAAAATAATATCAAACTATTATTGATCTCAATAATATGTTACCTCTTCTCTGACTGTGCCAAACCGCACTCACTGCTACACCAGATCTCAAATTCAGATCTTTGTACCTCACATACCTTCTTTCCACAAATTTGCTTTCACAATTTCATTCACTCTGTTGGTTCTTCAGAAGATTTTACACTCCATGAGACACCAATATGCTTATGACTAATGTTAAGGAGTGGTTAATTCCAAATATGGGAAATCTATAAGCAACTGGACCAACTATAGGGACAAGACTGCCGTCTTCACTTCTGGCTCTGCAAAACCAAGGTGGGTAGACCTAATCCAATAGATATAACTATGTTCCTTACTCAATACTAGATCTTACAATAGATAACAGTGAGAAAGTACTAAATAAGAACCTATTATTCATTGACTATCCATCACTGGGTAGAACTGCTAATAAATGTAAATAAAAGTAAAATGATTGGTATTGATTTAATGTTTTAGGATCATAAGATTTCAATCATCCCATACAAGATAAAAGGAGAAATACAGGCTAGTGCCCTATCCATTGGGAAAAATATCAGAAGATAGAATGAATACAAAGATATTTGGGAAAAAACTAGTCTTTAGACATAAATACAAAACACTCCAACTCTTTCCTGCTTATAAAAAATCCTTTAATAGATTCAGCAAACATGTATCCAACTTAGAGTAATATTTAATCCAATCCTAGACTAGAACTCAAAGCTTAAACACATACATATAAATCTCAGAAAGACTTAATATTTATAGAATAAACTCAAAGGAGAGACAAAGACTTGAAATTTGTATTAAGTATGACCTTGAACATTGTATACACCATGTTCTAAACAATAAGCTTGCAAAATAGCAGCAACACCTATACTTCCTTTCTATTACTTGATGAAAATTGATACAGTATTTTGCAATCCTTGACTGAGGGTTAGAGTTTCAAAATCTCTATCTTTTAAATATCTAAACTATCAATACCTAGAATGATCATGGAAAATCCTTTATATACAAGGAAATTCAACAAGCTACCAATTATTCTAGGGTTTACAAAAATTCTAACCTAAAAAATTTACAACAACCTCAAAAAGTTTACAATAAATACATTGATCAAGCAGGTGAGATATTTGTAGATGAGCCGCCTTAATTTTTGTCTTCATTACTGTCCTCGGCCTCTTTCACAAATCTAATTGCAGTATCTCATTGTCCATCCTACAATGAATGTCCCCTTGTGTCTCAAAAACCTTAGCTGTTCAAAAAGTAATTACCTTTCTTGTTCAAGAGGCTAGCGGAGTATTTACTTTTTCTACATCAGGTATGTACTAGCACCTCCACCTATCTTACAACTCTTCACTTGGGAACTCAAAATTTGCAAATTCAGTCCTTTTAGCATTTAACTATTCCCATTCACTTTTTATCTAACCAACCTTGTGTTGAATGGTATCAAACATTGATTTGGCATTTATTAATAACTTTATGGTCCTACTAAATTAATAAGTGTCACTTAGGACACTAGTCACTCTTTTTGATAAAAGTGCATTCATCTCTTCTCTCCACTGATAAGATTCTTTAAAACCTCCTTTCTCTGTTACAATAGTGGGCACCACTTCATAGTTTGAAAGCATTAATTCAGCTTTCAACATACTTGAATTTTTAATAAAATTATCCAAAACAATGCCATACTATACCATTTTCTTCAAAGCTTGATGCATTGTCTTAATCAGTGGATCAGGGTCTTCTTGACCCTTTGATAACATACAAAAAATCTTTATGCTTGGAGACCTCTCAATCCACTTCTTCAAAACCGGTGATATCTTAGTTTTCTCCTTCAAATAAAGAATGCAACTTGCCTACATGATTATAGAAAATTGAAGGATTTAAATCATATGCAAATTGCATTATTGCGTCTGTTATTTTTTCTTCATATTTTTGGTTTGCCAAAGCTGTGGCCTTTACATTTTCATCTTTTTTCTTCTCCAATTGCACTCTTATTTCTCTTAATGTATTTGCTTCTTCAGTTAATCTTTTCTTTTCCCAGCTAACCCTTGCATCTATACTTATCTCTGGGTAGGGGGATGGTGTAAGCTCAACAATTGGGCTAGTGGAAGAAACAACTGCACATGTGTCAGAAATTGTCAATTGTGGAGACCTATGATCCTGGGGCCCTGATAGTTGTGCAATCAACTTATCCTTTTGAATTAGCTCTATCTTGAGCTCATTATAAGACTTGAGAATAATTTCAAATTTAAGCCTAAGCTCCTCTTTTTCTTGAGCATCCTTTTCTACCACTTTGACATTAAACTTGGTAGTTTCCAAGATTAGGCTTGAAACTTCTACTCCATAAGTCTCACCTACTCTTTGCACTAGAAAATTACCTATATATCCTATAGACAAGGCTTCTCCTTTTCCTTTGTCTTCCTTCCCTTTTAAGGACCACATTACTAAGGCTGCATGATCATCAGAAAAAGTAGCTCCCCTAGCAGCTTGTTTGGCCTGCTCTACAGTAGCAAGATTTTTTACCTTACTCTTCCTAATCTAATCAAAGACTATTGCATCAACAATGTTCCACTCTAGCAGAATCAACACCCCTGTAGTATGAAACATGGCCCTCCCCTCCTCAGGAGTAATCTTCTCAAACTGTTTGACCATTTCTACCTTAACCTCATTTTCTATCTCTGTTATGTCCCTATCAGGGAACTCCTCCTTTTTCTTCTCACAGATCTCCTTGAATTGATTTATTTTCATTCTCCATAAAAATTGGGAGAATGTCCTAGTCCTGACAAATTTATCATCAGCTATAAATGAGTCACTAACCTATTTTAGGATAGGGTCCAACTGTTTCCCTTCAAACTCATCAACTGTCAGGTCCATAGCCACCTCCTTAGGTGCCTCTGGCATTCCTTCTTGCAACTCATCACTAGAAACCAAAATGTCTCCCTCATTCCTCATTTGTACCAATTTTTCCACTACTACATGTTCATCTACCTAGATAGGGGACAGAGAAGGAGAATAAGATTGCTCTCCTGGCCTTGATTCTTCTTGCCTCTGCCTCTTAGGAGAGGATCCATGCATTGCTGAATCATCAATGGGTCTTTTTCTTTTAGAAGTAGAAGGAATATCCTCACTTCTTTGTTGTGGTGGTAAAAGGATAGTATGGCCACTTCACTTCTACATTGCATAGACTCCCCTTGGGGTCAATTTCATATATCTTGGCTGGTTCAAAATTTGCCTAGCCAATTCAAGGTCTGTTTTACTTACTGCAACCCTCTTCTCATTTGCTGCATGCATGATGCCTTCAAAATGCTCTACAAGAGCATCCACTTTCCTAGCCCAAGGTTCAAAACCTATCAATGGGTCATAGGTCTTCTCAAAGCTCCTTATAAAGTCTATAGTCTTTTTGTAGATGATTAATTTCTCTTTTTTAATTTCTGAAGTTTGAAGATCAAACTCATTTCTTATGATATCCTCAGGAAAATTAAATTGATGCTCAATAAGAGCACATCTTATCTTTTCTCTAAACATCCCTAAGAGGAAACCCTCTATATTTTCACATCTTATCACTACTTTAGACATTCTATAGGGTTGCAGGACCTTATTCAAATGTACCCATCCTAGTTTTGTGATGACATACTGATGAGCCAATGTGATATCAGGGAAAAAGGTCCCTCTTCCTTTACCAGTAAGAGTTGTCTCATGTAAGTCTCCAATCTGCCTTAATATCTTTTCATACCCTAATTTTAGTGGGACTTGATAGGGTAGAAGATATGGTGCCACTTTGCAACCATATACTCTGAAAACTGTAGAAACTGGATATAAAATTAAATCCACAAAATTGTGGACTATGGTGAAATCCTGACAGTACTCCTTAGGTTTGATTAACCTCAATAGCTCCCTTGGGATTCTTGGATTGTCAAAAAACAACAAAGTTCTGAGCCTTGAAGCAAAATCCTTATCAAGAGCAATGTAACTAGCATCAATTCTATCCCATGACAAAGTTGTGGTCCACAATTGGACTGGGAGGGCTTCTCCATTTCTCTCCTTCACAATATTTACTGTTGAGCTAAAAAATCTCTCACCTTTGTATAAAAACATGTGCATAAGCATTGAATACCATCCAAAAGTCCTACCAACCTTCATGTTTCTGATTCCCATCAATCCCTCATGGATTAAATCAGTTAGATGAGATGCAAAATCAAAAATTAGTGCCAGCTGGGGCTGCAGTGTCTATACCATAATGAACATGTATGGGATTGGCATACGAGTAGCCTCATCATGCCATAGAATTAGAGTTAATGACTTGTAGAAGGTCTGTGCTCTCTTACTGAACAAATCTAGCCTAAAAGGCTCTGTTGTGCTTGCACTTACAACACACATTGAGCCAATTTGATCAATGAATTCCCTTAGAGGTCCTGCTCTCAAAATCTCTTTTTGTGCCTCATATATCTCTATAAACTCTATGAAATCTATCTTCTCCAACCCAACAGAAGGGTCATTTAGTGAAAACACCTCCCTAATCTCATCCTCTGTGATGTTGATTAGGTTTTTTCGATTGATATCCTTGACACACCTTGTCACATGATCATAGCATTTAGCAATTTGATTCAATAACTCAGCATCCATAAAAAATCCAAAGACAATTAATCTCCCAACATTAAATTGCCATATGTTGCTAAGGGGGGCACAGGAATTTCTCTGTGAGTAAGCTGCTTTAAACAAAATAAGACCATTATATTCCTCTCCCACCCTAGCATCTCTCATCCAATTACCTCTATCATGGAGTCCTTCAGCTACAAAATCCCTAGGGTTTCTTGGGACCAGTTCTTTCATTTTTTTTGCCCCATTTTCTGAATGTGGGGGCAATTTCATCAAATTTTCAAAGACTCCCCTTTTATTGTACTCTTGTTGACCAAACGGGATTCTTTTTGGTGGCATTTTGAAACTAGGGCTTTCATAAAACAATATATGAATACCTAATAAAACCCTAAAAATTATCCACTCGCAATACAATTTGTTTACAACTACTTCAGAGACTTCAAATAATTCTCATATCAAGAAAATGACCTACCAGGCACCTGCAAGTTCTTTGCTTGAAATCGCTGCTAGAGGAAAAACCAGTTTGCTAGAAAACTTGTGAGAGTGGTGAAGAGAAAAATGATCAGATCTGATATATAATATTTCCAACCATTCACAATGCATCCGCATGTAGCTCATTAATTCTGGCATTATTGAAAGTTGGCGGCCTCAGGATTCATAGGGTGTGAACAATGTCATAGTAACAAATTTGAATTTAAGTCATTGATTTGATTTTCCCTCTGGCGCATCAGATGATCAGTGATTAAAACTACACAACCCTTTTCACTTTTTCCCAGATGATTTCTCGACCAATGAGAACATTTCATTTGATCATGTGGAAAATACAACTTAACTTTGCCTTGTTCGGAGCAGACAAGTGTCACTTTGTTGCTACACCACTAACATAAAGTTTGGGCATTTTTACCCAATGGTGTAATGACAGCCACAAGATCTTTTTCAACATGTAGCCCTTTATCCATTTGCAAAGAAATGACCCCACCTTTTGCTTGAAATCTCTATCAAATCATGAAAGAACACATTAGACAAGTCAGCAACAAAGGAACCATGACTTCATCCTTGATGTCAAGCACACTGGTAGCTTTGTCATGTCTTTAATACCCTTGGTGAATCAGAAAGGACCACATCATCATGAGTCAATGACAAAGGACCCACCTAGCAGTCCCCATCTTTTAAACAAGATCAATGGTTGTCACTATACCGCTGACCTTATAAATCATCCACTTTTTCCCGACGGTATAACAACAACTATGAGATCATTTCAAGCTTTAATCATCTGAGAAGGTAGACCCTACCGTGACACATCACTTAACTTCTATCAAATCAAAAGATGCCACACTGCAAAAACTGGCAAGTGGACCCCTTCTCCTTTTCTTTATCGGCATTTGAAAATGCTGACAGTTTCCACATCATAATTTACCACAACCAATAGAAAATGAACATGTCAGTGTGACCTGGCACTTTTAGGACCCACCTCACATTTCATTCATTAAAGAGAATCGAACGCTCATCTCTATACTGTAAGCTTAAATTTGTTATATCTTCCATCAATGGTATAACAATAACTGTTCGATCAATCTGTTGTTTAATCCTTTGAAAAGTCTAACCCCACAGCTACCACGTCATAGAAGACAGATGTCAATGCAAGAGAAAAGTTGTAGAGACTAAAAAGTTAGAGCTTTCCGCTGTCAGTGAAGCTTTGATCAAATGCTTGTTGTTATACTACGATGCTTAAAAGGTCATCAATTTGGTCCAATGGTATAACGATAGCCGTAAGATTGATCCATCATTTATATGCCAGCAAATCCCTTTCACAGACGAGCCCGCCTAGATAGCCAATGTTTTGTTGCTAAAGTGTATGTTAGACATTCTAACAACAAGTAGTCTTACGGTTTAATGACAACCACTCAATTTTAAAAGGTTAATAATTAGGAGAAACTACCAAAAATTTAGGCTTTGCAAGAAAAATTAAAAAGTGCCCCTTTTGATAACATAATAATAAAACATGTAAAGGGGTCATCGCCAAAAGGGGCAAAAATATAGCACATGCGCATTTGGATAATTAGTGAGCTAAAAAGGTAATGATAAAATATAACAAGGCCACAGCTCAACTAGGGTTCTCATTAAAAAATAGGGTTTTCAACATGAAACCTAACCCTCAGATCTTTAAACTAGATCATTCTCAAAATATTAGCATGAAGCTAGAAAAATTTATATAGTGACAACAGTGGCTCATGCTTGGGGATGTGTATCTCCTAGAGATACAACGAGAAGAATAGAATCTCCTAGAAGAGTAGACCAAAACAAAACTTTGACCAAAAATAGGGAACTACACATAAAACCCTTGAACTAAACCTATACAGAGACTCAAAAGAATTTTAAGAGAAATAAAACTTTAAGAATTGACCATGAACTGGCAATTCCACAAGCTCTCCTATTAGATTCTTCAACAAATAAGAATTTTCTCCCCTTTTCTCCTCAATAAAATATGGGCCTAACCAGATGCGATCAAATTTCCTATCCTTTCCTTTGTCTTCTAGTCTAGTATTCCACATTAGGACCATGTCACCACTTACAAAATTCCTCTGAGTAGTCCTTCTATCATACATGACTTTACATTGGGCCTGTATATTTTCATTGTTATCATGTGCATCATTTCTTACTTCATTTAATTGAATCAAATCATTTATTCTGACAATCATATCTTCCTCCATATCATCATCATATGCTTGTATGAATTGATACATTTGTAACAAATTGTTTTGAAGTAATCTTGCATTAATCCCATATACCAAGTCAAAGGGGGCACATCCTATTGCTTTCTTCACTATAATCCTGTCAGCCCATAGGGCTTGTAATAATTTGGAATCCTAGGCCTTCTTGTTCTTATCCAATACTCTTTTTGAAAAAATTTATCAAACTCTTGTTGCCGGATTCTACTTGACCATTGCCCTATGGATGGTGCAGAGATGAATATGATATTTTTATACCATTTTTTTGACAAAAGTGGACAAACTCTTCAGACCTAAAACACATTGCATTATCAACCACCATGGTCTCTGGGCAACCAAACCTTGTGAGAATGTTTTGCATCATAAAGTCTGTCACCACCTTACTAGTTGCTCTCCTTGAAGGGATTGCCTCAACCCACTTGGTGAAGTAGTCAGTTGCCACTAGGATATAAGAATTCCCACCACTATACTTATTAGGGATTTCACCAATGAAATCATTACCCCATTTTAGGAAAGGGGCCTGAATAGTGACAGGTTTAAGAGGCAAGTTTCCACTAAATTTTAATTTCCCTACAAATCTTTGACAAGGATCACATTTCTTTACAAACTAATGGGTATCTTTGAAAAGTGATGGCCACCAAAAACCTAACTTGATTATCTTGTGGGCTGTAGTCTTTTCCATATAGTGTCCTCCAAAAACCCTATTATACATTTCATCCATCAGGAGGTTGGCCTTATCCCGATCTACATATTCAAGCAAAACACCCTCATTACTCTTCCACCAAAACTCACCATTTATGATTGCATATCTTATGGAATGAAGCTTAATAGTTCTTTTCTTATTGTCATCCAATTCAGGGGGTAAAACCATCCTTTGCAAATACTTGACAATGTCCTTGTACCACTCACAACAATCCATGTTACACACAAAAGGCCTCTAGTTTTCCTCCAGCATATTTATTTGATTTGCATTTAAATTTCTTTGGGACATCAATTTTTCTAAGCCCAAATCTCTTACTAACTTTGTAATGTGGATGTAAATATTGAATTCTTGAATCCTATTAATCCACCTACACCTTCTTCCTGAAACCTCTTGTTGAATCAAGATATCCTTGACTGTAGCACTAGGAGCATATGCAACCACAGTGGCCCCAACTAGATAGCATCTAAATGTTTTAATGGCCTTTACCAAGGCATAAGCTTACTTTTCAATAATATCATAATTCAATTCTGCTGCCTATAGAGTCTTGCTGAAAAAAGAAATAGGTTGTTCAAATCCATCAGAATTTTTCTATAACAGTACTGCTGCAATAGTATGGGTAGATGCAAAGGAAAATATCTGCATTGGTTTTCTGTAATTTGGTGTTTTCAAGACTGGGGCATGCTTGATAGCCCTTTTAATGTCATTAAAAGCCTATACTACTTCAACATTCATGATATAGGAATACTGATTTCTGCAAAGTTTGTAATAAATCTCCTCAAGAAATTAACCTGTCCCAGAAAGGACTGAATCCCCTTGACATTTTTTGGTAAAGATAGTTTTTCAATGGCCTCCACTCTTTCAGGGTCTATCCTTACCCCATCTTTTGAAACTATATGCCCTAGAAGTTTCCCTTCTATCACACCAAAGGCACATTTATTTGGGTTCAAGGAGACCCCATACTCTAATGCTCTGATGAAGATTTTTTCTAGATGCTAGCAATGTTGTTCTTCTTTAGCCGAGAAGGCTGTCAAATCAACCTAATATACCACCACAAATCTATCAATAAAATCTGTAAAAGCCACATCCATAGCCCTTTGAAAGGTGGCACCATCATTAGTCAATCCAAAAGGCATCCTTACATAAACATATGTCCCCCATGGAGTTGTAAATGTAGTCTTAAATTTCTTTGTATCTTTGACCATTACTTGATTGTAACCAGAAAAACCATCCATCATGGACATCAATTTTGATCCAATGACATTTTGTAACATGTTCTCCATGTTTGGAAACCCATAATTGTCCTTCAAAGAATTTATGTTAAGATTTTTGAAATCAACACAAAGCCTAATGTCACCATTTTTCTTTCTGACAGGCACCAAGTTTGAAACCCAAGTGGAGTACCTAATAGGCTTAATTATTCCAGCATCCATCATCTTCTTGAGTTCACCCTACATCTTAGGTTCCAAGGTAGGGTTAACAAGTCACAAATTTTGTCTAAAAGGTTTTGTGCCTTCTTTGAGTGGAATCTCATGTTGAAAGAGGTCCTCCATATAGGCTTTAAGATCTTCATAGGAACAAGCAAAAGCATGCCTGAATTTTCTGAAAAGATTAATCAAATTTTTCCTAGTTCTTGTGGTAAGACATTTTCCTATATAATCCCTTCTGGGGCCTATCTTTGTGCCCAATTTTATCTCTTCAAGCTCATTTTCTTTATCAGTACTAGCAGAGAAAACTTTGTCTTTATTGTCAAATGCCCTTTCCCAAGAAACTAATCCTTTGGGAACTCTATTTGATTTTAACTACAAAATTTCTTTCCCAAAAATGACATCTTTACCATTCACTGTATCAACATAAGTACTGAAATCCATTTCTTTGTCACCAAAATGAGATTCACACTAGAGAAATATTAATATGTCTTTATCATCAAAGAAAATTTGCCAATTATCTACATTATCAGGGATAGATGGCTTGGCCTGCACTTCTATATTGGAAATATCTGCAAATGTAACATCTTCAGGTCTAAGGGCCACATTTGCCAGCAAATCTACCATTCTATTTTAACTCCTTTCCATCCAACAAATATTAAAAGTACTAAAGCCTTCAATCTCATCCTATACTGCATTCCTATACTGCTTTAATTTCCAATTTTTTGTAGCATACTTTGATCTTATTTGGGAGACAACTAACTCAGAGTCACCTATTACTTTCAAACATTTTATGCCATGCCTTGATGCCAATCTTAGACCTATCAATAGAGCCTCATATTCTGCAACATTATTTGTGCATGAGAATAACAAAGTAAAAGAGAATTTGAAAGTCTTACCATTGGGAGAGATGAGCAATATTCTAGCTCCAGATCCCTCTTTGCTATTTGCACCATCAAAATACATGGTCCACAAACTGTCAAGGTCAATCCATCCCTCCTGGTTTTCTGATAGATGTGTATTTGCAACATTCTCATCATTATCTTTTCCTTTAACCTTTAAAGCATTAATGTCAGTGTCAAGAAAGTAATTCATGGTGTCTTCTTCTTCTTCAATCATATGTGGGGTTCTGAGTTCTCTAGAAACCTTAATGTTTTGTCCTTCTAAATTGAAAGTGGCAAATGAAAAGTCACATTGTATGCTACCTCCCATAGAAGCACTCCACTTTCTTGATAGTAACATCCCATATTGGGGAGGAATATCCACTACCAAGACACTCATGGTCAATTGTTTGTTGGGGTATGCAACTAGTTTGTAAGGTAGAGCCTTGATAGTACCCACAACTGGTACTTCCCTTGAATCCATAGCTTGACATCTTCCATGGGGTGTGTCCACCTTTAATCCTAAGGACTTCATAACCTCAGTAGGCATAACAGTGTTTGATGCTCCAGAATCAATCATACAATTTTTTAGTAGCTTTCCATTTATTTGTAGAGTCAAAAAGAATGGGTCAACTGTTCCTATAGTAGTACTAACAACATTTGTATCAACATAAATTTGGGGGATTTCAGAAACTATCTCCTCATTGCAATTTCCATCTTCATCATTCATAGTTTCTATTTGTTTCTCAATTTTCTCTATTTTTTGAGAATCCATAGATACCACACCATTTACCCAATTTAGGGCCTTTTCTTTATGCTCTTCTATTCTCATCATCTCCAACAAAGGGAATTTGACAGTAATTTGTGACAACAACTTGCTCATATCAATTGGGACATATTTTGAATCAGTTACATCTAGCTTTAAATTCATAACCTCCTTATCAATCTCTTGAATATATATATCCGTAGGTTTCTTGATTTGGACTTCATTCTCTTTCTGCAAAGCTAGAACAACCTCAGCTATGGGTCTATATTTTATTTTATAAACAATGTTAGGTTTGGCAATTTTCTTTATTTTGACCTTATCAATAGGATTGGCATCCTTAGACTTATAATGTGATGCTTTTACATCTTTGTCTATTTTCTTAATGAAAATTCCAGCAGGTTTCTTACCTAAATCACCAACTACTCTATTTATCAAGTTATAATTTGATTTTTCTTGAGTAACCATATTGGTTGTTATCGAGACAATTTCGTCATCAGAAGGTCTCCTCAAAAGAACTACTTCCTTTCTTTTCAAAACATTGCACTGGATGTTGTCAAACTCACTATCTTCATCTGAAAAAATCTACTGGTGGTATGACTCAATTTTGGTTTGGGAATTAAATACATCCTAATTTTCATCTTCTTCAGTAGAATCAACTTCATCCCATATATGGGAGGAAATCATCCCACATCCCTGATCATCATAAGGTTGTTCCTCATTGCATTCTTGCTCTCCTTGTGAAGAGACATTTTGGGATATGACACAATAATTAGGATCATGTGGTGATTGACAAGAAATACACCATGGGACCTCTTCCACTACATTCATTGAGTTCCTTTTCTATGGATCAGGGGTCCTATCATTTGGTTTATCCTTTATTTTAGGAAGAAAAGGCTTCCCATCCTTCCATTGAGTATTGTATGGGTAGTTTTGCATTCTTGGTAGTTTGTTAAAATTATTACAGGGTGGCTTATCCCCTCCTATAACTTTATTGGTTCTATTTTCACTAGGCTTCAAGTCCTTTATTGCCTTCAATATCTACTTCAAGCTATCATCATCATTGGGTTTTACACTCACAGGATTTCCTAGATCCTTTTTGTTTATTAATGGTGATCTGTTGTCTTCCCTTCTTCCCAACTTTCCTAAAATTCTTCTGTTACTCTCTATGTTCACAACTAATTTGTAGGCTTCAACAAGACTCCTTGGATTTTTATCTCTTAAAAGGTAGCCCATCTTAGAGTCAAAAGGATTTAAATATGTGATAAGACAGACTCTATCATCCAATCTGATGACTTGCAATAACTTATGCATGGCTTTTTGGAATCTGACATTAAACTCAACAAAATCCTCATTAAAATTATTCTTTATGTTATTGAATTCATTCAGCATAAAACCCTCATGTGTTTTATCACCATACTATTCTTTGAAACAATGCTTAAGCTAATCCCATGAACCTATGCTGCCATGTGGAAAAGCCCTAAACCAATCCCTTGAATCTTTTGTTAGGGATTGTACAAATAGTTTCATTATAACATCATCTGGCACAATGTCATAATCATCAATCAAATCAATAAAAAATTTTAGATGCTCCTCACAAGTAACAACATTACTTCGAGTGAATTTGGGAAGCTTCTTCCTGATTTCTTCAGGAAAGGGGTTAGGGTATCCAGGGATGCCAGTAAAAACCAACTGTTTGCATCTTTCATGTATAACCCCTATGCTAGAAATACGAACACCCTGAGATGTGGATGCATTAGTATTTGTTAGGGAAAAAATATTAAGTCCTCCTGGTGGGGGAACACCAGCTGTCTGATTTGCAAAATTTGCAAGATTTTCCCCTTGTGCAATAGTGGAACTAGCAAAATTAGTGGGTCCTGTGGACCTTCTAAGAAAATCAATTTTATTTTTCATTTCTAGAGATGAAGCTTCTAATTCTGCCTTTTCAAGTTCTTTTGCTAGCAATTCCCTTTTCTTTTTGGCTTTCTCAAGATTTGCTTCCAACCTCAAAGCTGAATCCATAGGGATCTTAGAAGCTATAGGCTCTTTGATTGAAATAGAAATTTCTTTTTGCTTTCCCTTATCCTTTGGATCCTTTGTTTCAAATACCTGATGGACAACAGGCTGTTCACTTATCTATTTAGGGATGGGAACATAATTTATAGCCTCTAAATTCATTTGTTTCCTTTTTAATTGGTTAGCCCTTATCATGGCATGTCTGATTTTTTCTTCTCTTTCTTTTTCTCTTTTTTGCCTAATGGATGCTTGTTCATGAATTCTTCTTTCCAATTCATATACTTCCTCAAATATTTCCCTAGAATTTGGCAAAGTTGTTTCAGATTCAACCTATTGTGTTTGAGGCTCCTGTTGTTGCTTTTGAGACTCATGGAGGCCTTGGGGTAACAATGAACCAAGGGTGAAAGAGGGGACAAAATCTTGTATACTCCTGCTTTTACTTCTAGATCTCCTCTCGCCCCCATACCATTTTTTAGGGATTATCCTCCTATTTTGGGGTAACCTTTTACCCTCTCTTTTTGTTGGAGAATAATAATCCTCATACTGGTTTAAGCCTAGATCAACTGCCTCCTCATATTCTGAGGCATTTCCCTCCCAACTAGGAGGAGCAAAACCTTCTTGTCTTGAGTTTCCCTTTTACTTCTAGGTAAGAGACATGTCATTGATACTTTTTTCTCTTCTAACCTAACCTCATCTAGATGTGGCTGGAAGCTCACTCTGCAAACTTTCCTCTAGGTGTTCCTTTCTCTAGGACCTTGTATTTTTGAAACTCATAGTGATGTAGTGATATTTTATTAAGCACTAGTACAAAGATGTTCTAGAGTCACCACCCAAGCTTAATGGGATTTTCTATGTTTTTTGAGAAATGGGAAGGGCAAGCAAAAGAAAGGAATCAACTCTGTATTCAAAGGTAACTAACTGGCTTTAAACTAAGTAGGCCAAGAGTCTAGCTTAACATGTACCTGCATCACTTACAACTTTCTCAAAAAGTTTCATAGCAAAGTCATCATTTTTTTGGTGACTCGGATGGGCCAAATCAATCTGGGTAATAAGATATTGGAAATTTGTAATATACTAGAGATTCTTAACAAATTTATTTCTTTGTTATGTTCTCCCCAGCAGAGTCGCTATTTTGTTGGTTCTTCAAAAGATTTTACACTCCATGAGACACCAATATGCTTATGAATAATGTTAAGGAGTGGTTAATTCCAAATATGGGAAATCTATAAGCAACTGGACCAACTATAGGGACAAGACTGCCCTCTTCACTTCTGGCTTTGCAAAACCAAGGTGGGTAGACCTGATCCAATAGATATAACTCTGTTTCTTACTTAATACTGGATCTTACAATAGATAACAGTGAGAAAGTACTAAATAATAACCTATTATTCATTCACTCTCCATCACTTGGTAGAACTGCTAATAAATGTAAATAAAAGTAAAATGATTGGTATTGATTTAATGTTTTAGGATCATAAGATTTCAATCATCCCATATAAGATAAAAGGAGAAATACAGGCTAGTGCCCTATCCATTGGGAAAAATATCAGAAGACAGAATGAATACATAGATATTTGGGAAAAAACTAGTCTTTAGACATAAATACAAAACACTCCAACTCTTTCCTGCTTATAGAAAATCCTTTAATAGATTCAGTAAACATGTATCCAACTTAGAGCAATATTTAATCCAATCCTAGACAAGAACTCAGAGCTTAAATACATACATATAAATCTTAGAAAGACTTAAATATTTATAGAATAAACTCAAAGGAGAGACAAAGACTTGAAATTTGTATTAAGTATGACCTTGAACATTGTATACACCATGTTCTGAACAATAAGCTTGCAAAATAGCAGCAACACGTATACTTCCTTTCTATTACTTGATGAAAATTGATACAATATTTTACAATCCTCGACCGCGGGTTAGAGTTTCAGAATCTCTATATTTTTAACATCTAAACTCTCAATACCTAGAATGATCATGGAAAATCCTTTATATACAAGGAAATGCAACAAGCTACTGATCATTCTAGGGTTTACAAAACTTCTAACCTAAAAACTTTTCAACAACCTCAAAAAGTTTACAATAAATACATTGATCAAGCAGGTGAGATATTTGTAGATGAGCCACATTAATTTTTGTCTTCATTGTTGTCCTTGGCCTCTTTCAAAAATCTGATTGCAATATCTTGTTGTCCATCTTGCAATGAATGTCCCCTTGTATCTCAAAAACCTTAGTTGTTCAAAAAGTAATTACCTTGCTTGTTCAAGAGGCTGGTGGAGTATTTACTTTTTCTGCATCAGGTATGTACTGGTACCTCCACCTATCATACAAATCTTCACTTGGGAACTCAAAATTTGCAAATTCAATCCTTTTAGCATATAACTATTCCCATTCACTTTCTATCTGACCAACCTTGCATTGAATGGTATCAAACATTGATTTGGCATTTATTAATAACTTTATGGTGCTACTAAATGAATAAGTGTCACTTAGGAAACTAGTCACTCTTTCTGATAAAAGTGCATCCATCTCTTCTTTCCATTGATAAGATTCTTTAAAATCTCCTTTCTCTGTTACAATAGTGGGCACCAGTTCATAGTTTGAAAGCATTAATTCAGCTTTCAACATACTTGACTTTTTAATAAAATTATCCAAAAGAATGCCATACTGTACCATTTTCTTCACAGCTTGGTGCATTGGCTTAATCAGTGGATCAGGGTCTTCTTGACCCTTTGATAACATATGAAAAATCTTTATGCTTGGAGACCTCTCAATCCACTTCTTCAAAAATGGTGATATCTCAGTTTTATCCTTCAAATAAAAAATGCAACTTCCCTACATGATTATATAAAATTGAAGTATTTAAATCATATGAAAATTGCATTATTGCATTTGTTATTTTTTCTTCATATTTTTGGTTTGCCAAAGCTGTGGCCTTTACATTTTCATCTTTTTCCTTCTCCAATTGCACTCTTATTTCTCTTAATTTATTTTCTTCTTTGGTTAATCTTTGATTTTCCCAGCTAACCCTTGCATCTATATTTGTCTCTGGGTAGGGGATGGTGGAAGCTCAACAATTGGGCTAGAGGAAGAAATAACTACATGCCTATCAGAAATTGTCAATTGTGGAGACCTGTGATCCTCGGGCCTTGATAGCTATGCAATCAACTTATCCTTTTGAATTAGCTCTGTCTTGAGCTCATTATAAGACTTGAGAACAATTTCAAATTTGAGCCTAAGCTCCTCTTTTTCTTGAGCATCCTTTTCTTCCACTTTGATATTAAACTTGGCAATTTCCAAGATTAGGCTTGAAACTTCTACTCCATAAGTCTCACCTACTCTTTGCACTAGAAAATTACCTGTATATCCTATGGACAAGGCTTTTCCTTTTCCTTTGTCTTCCTTTTCATATAGACTAAGTCTACATGATCATCAGAAAAAGTAGCTCCCCTAGTAGCTTGTTTGGCTTGCTCTACAGTAGCAAGAGTTTTCACCTTACTCTTCCTAATCTAATCAAAGAAAATTTCATCAACAATGTCCCACTCTAGTAGAATCAACACCCCTATAGTATGAACCATGGCCCTCCCCTCCTCAGGAGTAATCTTTTTGAATTGTTTGGCCATTTCTACCTTAACCTCATTTTCTATCTCTGTTATGTCCCTATCAGGGAACTCCTCCTTTTTCTTCTCATGGATCTCCTTGAATTGATTTATTTTCATTCTCCATAAAAATTGGGAGAATGCCCTAGTCTTGACAAATTTATCATCAACTATAAATGATTCACTAGCCTATTTCAAGATAGGGTCCAGCTGTTTCCCTTCAAACTTATAACCTGTCAGGTCCATAGCCACCTCCTTAGGTGCCTCTGGCATTCCTTCTTGCAATTCATGACTGGAAACCAAAATGTCTCCCTCATTCCTCATTTGTACCAATTGTTTTGCTACTACATGTTCATCTAGCTAGATAGGGGATTGAGAAGGAGAATAAGATTGCTCTCCTAGCCTTGATTCTTCTTGCCTCTACCTCTTAGGAGAGGATCCATGTATTGTTGAATCATCAAGGGGTCTTTTTATTTTAGAAGTAGAAGGAATATCCTCACTTCTTTTCTATGGTGGTAAAAGGACAATAAACCCACTTCTCTTCTACATTGCATAGACTCCCCTTGGGGTCAATTTTATATATCTTGGTTGGCTGAAAATTTGCCTAGCCAATTCAGGGTCTATTTTACTTACTGCAACCCTCTTCTCATTTACTGCATGAATGATGCCTTCAGAATGCTCTACAAGGGCATCCACTTTCCTAGCCCAAGGTTCAAAACCTATCAATGGGTAATAGGTCTTCTCAAACAACCTTATAAAGTCTACAATCTTTTTGTAGACGATCAATTCCTCTTTTTTAATTTCCTGAGTTTGAAGATCAAACTCATTTCTTATGATATCCTTAGGAAAATTAAATTGATGTTCAATAAGAGCACATATTATCTTTTCTCTAAACATACCTAAGAGGAAACCCTCTATATCTACACATCTAATCACTAGTTTAGACATTCTATAGTGTTGCAGGACCTTATTCAAATGTACCCATCCTGGTTTTGTGATGACATACTGATGAGCCAATGTGATATCAAGGAAAAAGGTCCCTCTTCCTTTACCAGTAAGAGTTGTCTCCTGTAAGTCCCCAATCTACCTTAATATCTCTGCATACCCTAATTTTAGAGGGACTTGATAGTTTAGAACATATGGTGCCACTTTGCAACCATATACTCTGAAAACTGTAGAAATTGGATATAAAATTATATCCCCAAAATTGTGGACTATGGTGAAATCCTGACAGTACTCCTTAGGTTTGATTAACCTCAATAGCTCCCTTGGGATTCTTGGATTGTCAAAAAATAACAAAGTTCTAAGCCTTGAAGCAAAATCCTTATCAAAAGCAATGTAACTAGCATCAATTCTATCCCATGACAAAGTTATGCTCCACAATTGGACTAGGAGGGCTTCTCCATTTCTCTCCTTCACAATATTTACCGTTGAGCTAAAAAATCTCTCATCTTTTTATAAAAACATGTGCACAAGTATTGAATACCATCCAAAAGGTGTACCAACCTTCATGTTTCTGATTCCCATCAATCCCTCATGGATTAAATCAGCTAGATGAGATGTACAATCAAAAATTAGTGCCAGTTGGGGATGCAGTGTTTGTACCATCATGAACATGTATGGGATTGGCATATGAGTGGCCTCATCATGCCCTAGAATCAAATTTAATGACTTTTAGAAGGCCTATGCTCTCTTACTAGATAAATCTAGCCTAAAAGGCTCTTGTGTGCTTGCACTTACAACACACATTGATCCAATTTGATCATTGAATTCCCTTAGACATCCTACTCTCAAAATTTCTTTATGTGCCTCATATATCTCTGTAAACTATGTGAAATCTATCTTCTCCAACCCAATAGAAGGGTCATTCAGTGAAAACACCTCCCTAATCTCATCCTCTGTGATGTTGATTTGGTTTTTTCCATTGATATCCTTGACACACCTTGTCACAGGATCATAGCATTTAGCAATTTGAATGAATAACTTAGCATCCACAAAAACTCCAAGGACAATTAATCTCCCAACATCAAATTGCCATAAGTTGCTAAGGGGGGCACAGAAATTTCTCCATGAGTAAGTTGCTTTAAACAAAATAAGACCATTATATTCCTCTCCCACACTAGCATCTCTCATCCAATTACCTCTATCATGGAGTCCTTCAGCTACAGAATCCCTATGGTTTCTTGGGACCAATTCTTTCATTTTTTCTACCCCATTTTCTTAATGCGGGAGTAGTTACATCAAATCTTCAAAGACTCCCATTTTATTGTACTCTGTCTGACCAGAAAAGCTTCTTTTTGGTGGTATTTTGAAACTAGGGCTTTCGTAAAACAATATATGAATACCCAAGAAAAACCCAAAACTTATCCACTTGCAATACAATTTGTTTCCAACTACTTCATAGACTTCAAACAATTCTCAAATCAAGAAAATGACCTACCAGGCACCTGCAAATTCTTCACTAGAAATCACTGCTAGAGGAAAAACCAGTTCCCGAGAAAACTTGTGGAAGCGGTGAAGAGAAAAATGATCAGATCTGATATATAATATTTCCAACCATTCACAATGCATCTACATGTAGGTCATTAATTCCACCATTACTAAAAGTTGGTAGCCTCGCCATCCAGAGGGTGTGAATAACATCACAGTAGCAAATTTGAATGTAAGCCATTGATTTGATTTTCCCTCCGGCGCATCAGACGATCAGTGATTAAAACTACACAACTCTTTTCACTTTTTCACAGATGAGTTCTTGACCAATGAGAACATTTCAATTTAATCATGTGGAAAATACAACTTAACTTTGCTTTGTTCGGAGTAGACAAGTGTCACTTTGTCACTACACCACTGACATAAAGTTTGAGCATTTTTACCCAACAGTGTAACGACAGCCACAAGATCTTTTTCAACACGTAGCCCTTTATCCATTTTCAAAGAAATGACCCCACCTTTTACTTGAAATCTCTATCGAATCATGAAATGGTACATCGAACAAGTCAGCAACAAAGGAACCATGACTTCATCCTTGGTGTCAAGCACACTGGTAGCTTTGTCATGTCTTTAATACCCTTGGTGAATCAGAAAGGACCACATCATCATGAGTCAGGGACAAAGGACACACCTAGCGGTCCCCATCTTTTAAACAAGATCAACGGCTGTCGCTATACCACTGACCTTATAAATCATGCACTTTATCCTAACGCTATAACAACAACCGTGAGATCAGTTCAAGATTTAATCATCTAAGAAGGTAGCCCCTACTGTGACACATCACTTAAATTCTATCAAATCAAAAGATGCCACACTGCAAAAACTAGCAAGTGGACCCCTTCTCCTTTTCTTTATCGGCATCTGAAAATCCTGACAATTTCCACATCATAATTTACTTCAACCAATAGAAAATTAACATGTTAGTGTGACCTGACACTTTTAGGACCCACCTCACATTTCATTCATTAAAGAGAATCGAATGGTCATCGCTATACCATAAGCTTAAATTCATTATATCTTCCATCAACGGTATAATGACAACCGTTCGATCAATCTATTGTTTAATCCTTTGAAAAGTCCAACCCCATAGCTGCTACATGATAGAAGACAAATGTCAATGCAAGAGAAAAGCCGCAGAGACTGACAAGTTAGAGCCTGCCACTGTTAGTGAAGCTTTGATCAAATGCTTGTCGCTATACCATGATGCTTAAAAGGTCATCAATTTGGTCCAATGGTATAACAATAGCCGTAAGATTGGTCTGTCATTTATCTGCCAGCAAATCCCTTTCACAAACGGACCTGCCTAGACAGATAGTGTTTTGTCGCTAAGGTGTATGTCAGACATTTTGACAACAAGCAATCTTGTGGTTTAATGACAACCACTCAATTTTAAAAGGTTAATACTTAGGAAAAACTACCGGAAACTTAGGCTTTGCATGAAAAATTAAAAAGTGCCCCTTCTGACAACCTAATAATAAAACATGTAAAGGGGTCATCGCTAGAAGGGGAAAAAATATAGTACATGTGCATTTGGAGAATTAGTGAGTTGAAAAGGTAATGATAAAATATAACAAGGCCATAGCTCAACTAGGGTTTTCAACATCAAACCTAACCCTTAGATCTTTAAACTGGATCATTCTCAAAATATTACCATGAAGCTGGAAAAATTTATACAGTGACAAAACACTCTTTTCTTCACTACATTAAAAAAAAGAAAAAATTCCTTCCTTTATACCACACTCAAGTAATTACAAATGAGTCGGCATCCAAATTACAAAATAAAAGTTTCCACACATTACATCAAAATTACACAAAACTGTCAGCTTCCAGTTAGAATAACTCTTCAATCATGCAACCTCAAAGTTTTTGATGCCATCCATGTCACTATCAATATGTCTTCAACTTATCTCTAACTATGCATAACTAGATTCCATCCCGATTATGAGATATCATCCGATTTCCACAAACCGCTACTGAGGAACACTGCCTGAATACTGCTTCTACTAAAATGCTCATAACTTCCATGAATAAATGAATTATTGTCTATGCTCTTAATTATGAACATGTAACATATCATAGAGTAAATCCTCAACATCACATAGCTTGATCTCCAATATCCCACGTGCGCTAATCCAAACACTATATGCTCGTCTGCTAATCTTAGTAGATCACTGTGTTGACATCAATGATAATCACAGTCATGAATGCAACAAAAACTACTACATAATGGATGCTAATACTCCCATAGGATATATTCAAAATTCATTCCTAATAATCTCCCCCACTAACATTGATGGAAACATAGATGAAAAACATCCAATGTTCCATAAATCCAAAAATGCAACACTGCTGCTCTGAAAAATACTTCAAGTCCTCTTCATCAATCAAATCTTTCTTTGTTTTCCTATTCAGTTCTCTCCAATAGATGGTACAAATGGTTTTCCATGTACACTTCTCCCCCATTGACATCAATGATAGAAATTTCATCATTATGTCAACAACTCCAATGTCAAAAGACATTGTTCATAAAATACATTCACTAGAGTTCCTCGTGACTCAGCTTAGATACACATACTCCCCCATAGAGGAAGTACCAACATCCAGTCCAAAAGATAGATAAGGCTCATATACCACTAGACAGATGCAATAATCTGCATCACTTCTCAAAAGTAGGCTGGGGCATAACCCTAAGCATACCTCTTAAATACTCAAATGTATCCCTTGGCAAAGGTTTTGTAAATATGTCTACAATTTGCTCCTTTGTGCTTATGTATTCAAGTCTAACTTCTTTCTCAGAAACTTTCTCTCTTACTACATGATACTTAATCTCTATATTCTTGTCTTAGAATGTAATATAGGGTTCTTAGACATAATAACTGTGTTGGTGTTGTGACAATGTATAACAATAGGCTCAACAAATTTTATTCCAATATCCTTCAGCATCTACTTCATTCAAATTACCTAGTTACAATTGTTTGTTTCTACTACATACTCTTCTTCTACTGTGCTTTGTGAAATACAATTTTCCTTCTTGCTTATCCAAGAAACCAATCTTCCTCCAAGGAAAAATGCTCCATCATTGGTGCTCTTTTTATCATCAACATTGCCTCCCCAATCAGCATTTGTATATGCACATAGGGTAAAATCATCATATTTTTCATACCACAATCCATAGTCAATTGTACCTCTTAAATATCTCAGTATCCTCTTCATTGCTACATAATGTGATTCTCTAGGTTCAGCTTGAAATCTTGCTACAATTCCAACTGAATGTGATATATTAGGTCTTGTATGTGTCAAGTATTGTAATCCTCTAATCATAGATCTATACTTCTTATG
Organism: Chamaecyparis obtusa; assembly: GCA_027943335.1. NCBI lineage: Eukaryota > Viridiplantae > Streptophyta > Pinopsida > Cupressales > Cupressaceae > Chamaecyparis > Chamaecyparis obtusa. The sequence goes on from BSBK01001633.1 coordinate 744,061, forward strand.
TTCAACTGCAGGAGTCTCATTTGTGCTAGATAATTTATGTCCAGTTACCATAGGTGTTCCAACTGGTTTATAGTTCTCCATTCCAAATATTTTTAAAAAATCATTCAAGTACTTTTTCTGACTTACAAAGATACCATCACTGTTCTGTGTTATCTGTAATCCAAAAAAATATTTGATTTCACCAATCATACTCATTTCAAATTCAGTCTTCATTTCATCTCCAAATTTATCACTGGCTTCATCTTCTCCTCCAAAAATAATATCATCAACAAAAATAACTACAACCAATAAAACATTTTCAATTTCTTTTGTGTATAGGTTTCTATCAGATGTTCCTTTTGTAAATCCCAATTTTATCAAATACTTGTCCAATCTTGCATACCAAGTTCTAGGTGCTTGCTTTAGTCCATATAAAGCTTTCTTCAGTTTACATACCATGTCTCCTTCTTGAGTTAAAGGAAAACCTTCATGCTGCTCAATGTAGACTTCTTCTTCCAACTCTCCATTCCGAAATGTTGACTTTACATCCATATAATATACTTTGAACTTCATGTAAGCTACATAGGCCAAAAACATTCTTACTACTTCAATTCTTGCCACTAGTGCAAAAGTTTCTTCATAGTCAATTCCTTCTTGCTGTGAGTATCCTTTACATACCAATCTTTCTTTGTTCCTTACTATTTCTCCTTGTTCATTCATCTTGTTTCTGAATACCCATTTTGTTCCTATAACATTCTTATCTTTAGGTCTAGGGACCAATTCCCATGTTTTGTTCTTATCAATCTGATCTAGTTCTTCTTTCATAGCTTTAATCCAATGTTCATCTTCACAAGCTTCACTAGTGGATTTAGGTTCAATTTGAGAAATCAAACATAACTGTGCTTGTACCTTATTTTGAGTTAGAACTCCTATGTCTATGCTTCCAATAATCTACTCAACAAGATGATTCCTTGATAAATTCTTGTTAGGTGTCACTGTCTCAAATCTCACTTTAGGTGTCAGTTCTTCAATGATCTCACTATGGATTTCATTCAACAAATCACTATCAATTTCATAGAATAATTTAGTAGTCTCAATGTTAGGTCTAGGATGAGTTCCTTCATTTGATTCATAATCAAGCATTCTTTCTTGAATTTTGAAATTTTCATCAACTTTAATATTTGTGCTCTCAACAATACTCTTAGTTCTCTTATTGTAACATCTATAATCTTTTCTCTTCAAAGAATATCCAAGAAATATACCTTCATCACTTCTAGGATCAAACTTTCCAATATCATCATCTCTCTTTATATAACATTTGCTTCCAAAAATTCTAAAATACTTAACTGAGGGTGCATGTCCAAACCATAATTCATAGGGTGACTTGTCTGTGTCTGCTCTAATTTGTATTCTATTCATTGTATACACTATTGTGTTCACTACTTCTCTCTAGAATATCTTCGCCAAGTCATTCTCAAATAACATAGTTCTTGTTGCTTCAGTTACTGATCTGTTTCTTCTTTCTACAATACCATTTTGTTCAGGTGTTCTAGGGGCTGAAAACTATGTCTTAATACCATTCACTTCACAAAAGGTGTTAAATTCTTTAGAAGTAAATTCTCCACCTCTATCAGATCTCAAACATTTAATCTTCATTCTAGATTCATTGTCAACTTTATTCTTAATGATTTTAAACTTATCAAATGATTTAGACTTTTATTTAAGAAATGCAATCCACATCATTCTTGATCAACAAGAATCATAAAGTACCTCTCTCCATAGAATCCTCGATTCCTTGTAGGACCGCTCAAGTCTGTATGAACAATCTCCAATTTCTTTGCTGATGTAAATTTCTTACTGAGAAATGAACTTCTGTTCTATTTAGTCATCACACATTCCTTCCAAATCATGTTAGTAGGCTTCATAATTTTAGGAAAATCTCTTACTGCAAGTGTAGTACTCACTTTCACAATGTTATCAAAATTTATATGACCAAATCTTATGTGCCATAACCAACTTTCATCAATCTTAGGAATCAAACATGTCATCTCAGTAGGATTCAACTGAAATACATTACCTCTTATTCTAGATCCAATACCAATCAAATTTCCATCTTTGTCTTTTATCACACAAGTTTTCTCAGTAAGCCAAACATGATATCCCTTATCAACTAGCTATCCAATGCTCAAAATATTATGTTTCAAACCATCCACAAAGTAAACATCATGAGTATTAGTCTTTCCATCAAGAGTAATAGATCCTACACCTTTAATCAAACAAGGTGCATTATTTCCAACTCTAACAAGTCCATCATAATTGTTAAACTTTATAAACTTTCTCATGTCTCTAGTCATATGATGTGAACAACCACTGTCTATAATCTAATCAACCTTCTTTTCAACTTGAGAAACTAGGGATTTTTTCTTCCTTAACCTCTTTTTTAGGATTTTTTTCTTTAATTTCTACAAACCGTATATCATCATTATTCTCAGTATCACTTTCACTTAAGGTTCTCTCTATACTAGCTTCAAGTTCTTCATCATTTGCATAATAACATTTCTTAGGTCTTCTAGGCTTAAAATTGTTTCTATACTTTTTAACTCTCTTAGGACATTTAGATGAAAAATGACCATATTATTTACATGTCCAACATTTAAAATTTTTCTTACCATCTAGTTGTCTCTTCACAAGCAAGGCAATACCTTCTTCAATCTTCCTACCTTCTTCGTTTCTAGATCTGCTGCTGCCAACATAATCTCCACTCACACTGATGCTTCTTGACAAAGTAGGGTGACCAATAAGAGCACTGAATACTATCTCCATTCTAGGCAAGTCTCCTGATAACCTCAGGTTCATCTCCGCTGCTTCCAATCTCCCAAGAAGAGTCTCTCTTGTAAATTTCGAAGTACAAGGTATAACTTTTTCAATTATCTGTGTTATCTTCTTAAATGCAGGAGTCAATGTCCTCAGAATTTTCCATATCACTTCATTCTTTTTCTTTGTTCCTCCACAAGGTTTTATACCTACAATAATTTCTAACATTCTACCAATATAGCTTCTAACAGATTCATCTTCCATCATTATTATATCTTCAAATGCACATATCCAATTATGTAATCTGACTTTATCTATATGTTCATCACCTTCAAAAGTAGAGTGTAAAGCTATCCAAATTTCATGAGATGCTTTCAAACATTTTAGGCAAATCCACCTTCAAAATTAGAGTGTAAAGCTATCCAAATTTCATGAGAAAGTAAAGTCCACCAAGATAACTTAGAGGGGGGGGGGGCTGAATCAGCTATTTGATAATTATAACTTTTATCAACTTCAACAAAATTTAACCATATAAGAAATGTAATCAACAACCATAGAAAGATATACATACACAATAACACAATGACACATTTATGTTGACTAGGGAACCTCTTGATCAAAGAGTAAACCCCGGTGGGAATGATGCCCACAAAAGATGCACTAATATGAATATTCCTTGTGAAAGGATAGACTTTTTTAGGAGTCTTATGAAATACATTCAGTACATATGAGTCCCTGTTAGGAGACTTTGAATCCCTGCTAAAAGATTCTAACCTTGTTAGGAGTTGTGGAAGACAGAAGGACCCACTGCCCAAACAACTTCAATGGAAAGATCACTGAGCACACTATCCAAATGATGTCTAGATTATTCAATAGAATAATATCAAACTATTACTGATCTCAACAATATGTTACCTCTTCTCTGACTGTGCCAAACTGCACTCACTGCTACACTAGATCTTAGATTTAGATATTTGTACCTCTCATACCTTCTTTCCAAAAATTAACTTTCATAATTTAATTCACTCTTTTATTCACTTCATTACAACAAAGAAAAAATTCCTTCCTTTATACCACACTCAAGTAATTACAAATGAGTCAGCATCCAAATTACAAAATAAAAGTTTCCACGCGTTACATCAAAATTACACAAAATTGTCAGCTTCCAATTAGAATAACTCTTCACTCATGTGACCTTGAAGTTTGCACTATCATCCATGTCACTATCAATATGTCTTCAACTTCTCTCTAAATGCACATAACCAGATTCCATCCCGATTAGGAGATATCATCCAATTTCCACAAACTGCTACTTAGGAACACTACCTGAATACTGCTTCCACTGAAATGCTCATAACTTCCATGAATAAATGAATTATCATCTGCACTCTTAACCATGAACATATAACATATCATAGAGTAAATACTCAACATCACATAGCTTGATCTCCAATATCCCACATGTGCTAATCCAAACATTGTATGCTCCTCTTCTAATCTCAGTAGATCACTGTGTTGACATCAATGACAATCATAGTCATGAATGCAACAACAACTGCTACAAAATGGTAGCTAATACTCCCATAGGATATATTCAGAATTCATTCCTAACAATAGATTGTATGTTTTCATAATGACAACATCAAGCTATCTAACTCAGCCAAATTGCCAACAATCTCCCCCTTTGTCATTCCTGGCAACATATGAGAAAATTGGCTAAGTCTTAAAATTTCAAAACTCAAAAAAAATTGTGGCCAAAGAAAAAATTATATCTTCACTATCCTTATAACTCCATATATCTTATCTATGCTCCCCCTAGGAATATACTTCCTTATCATAGATATATATCATTTTTCTGCTATCACTCCCCCTTTGACAACAATGACAAAAAAGGGTGCCAAAAATTGTGTTTCAAAATTGTTTACCTTGATTCAAAATTGTAGAGCTGGTAGGCTTGCAAAATAATCTGCAAAGTTAACTTTAATGCTCTCTAATTCTTTTTCCCGTGCCTTTTTAATGGTGTCTGCAACACTGAGTAGTGCACATAAACCATAAGATGTGATATCACATGCATGAAGGTTTACAAAATTGAACTTCTCATAAGATGTCTTCGATGAAAAAATTCTTCCAACTATCCTCAATGATACTAATCTTCATAGAAATGTGCTCTCTTAGAAGAGAAAATCTTCTCAATTTCCTATCTTTTTCATCATTGAGAATCCTTATTTCATCATTCATTTTGCTGATTCTTTTCTCAATATCCAGTATTTTTACATTAGTGCTGGCTAAAAGATTTACCTCTATTTTAATTTCAGCTTCCTTTTCTCTAATCTTCTCAATCACTTATGATACATGATTATCTAAATTTTTACATTGTATATACAAATATTTTCCTCTCTCCAAATTCTTTCTCAAGTCTTTTATGCACATATCCAAATTATTGATATCATTTTTGATATTTTGGCTTATATCAAGAAACATTTTAGCCTCATAGACTGCCCGAGCCTTCACAGTAGCTATATCTGATAGATTTGTGAATTCATTGTCAAATGACTTCATCAATTCTCTAGCTTTTATCTGTGGATCTTCCTCTATTGTTTGATTAGTCACAACACTCTGCAACTTCTCTGTTACTTTCTGTAATAATCCTTCAAGGCTTCTTACCTTCTTATTCTTTCCAATTATCTTATTCAGGGATGAGATCAACTCCATTTGATCATCATCATCAACTTCTTTGCCAAAGTTAGCAAACATTGATTCAATCTATGGTTTCTTTGCTGCAATCTCAGGGGTAGGACTTATTTCCTATTTTCTTGGTGTTTCTTTCTATCCTTGAATCTCTATATCTACTTGAATTTCTAATTTTTTTTCTTCTTCTTTCCTTGTTTCCTCCTTTCCTTCTTCAATTTCTCTATCATGTTCTTCTAGATCCGAATTGTCAACAATGTTCTCAAGGTTACCAAAAGGGTTATCATCATAGTTCAATATGATATTACTTCCTTCCACATTCATTTACTCATCTTCAATGTTAATTGAAGGTGGTGGAGAGGGACTCTTCTGACACTCAGCTTCCATAGCTTTTTCTATTGTAATAGAGTGCTTACCAATACTTGTTGTCATCACCTTTACTATTGCTTGTTCAGTTTCCTTGTTGATTTCTTCATAGTTACCTCCCATTATCTGAATAGTTCTCCTTTCTTTCCTTAGATGAGTACCAAGTTCTTTCATAATTTCTTTAAAGTGACCTTCATCTCTAATGTCACATAGCTTCCTCACAAATTTCTCTCTAATATTGATATCTTCTTTAGATGCTCTCTTCTTCCTATTTACTAGTTCTCAAATAGTCCATTAGGTACCTTTCCTTGAATTGTATCAAATTTCTTGTCTGCTAGGATCATATGCCTTACAACTGCATTTTCCAAGCTTAATCTCTCTGAATAGTTATATAGTTCTTAATACTTGTTCATCTTTGAAAAATATCCATCACTAATGATTTGTTCATTTACCTTTTCAATCTTAGGCTTCCATTTCTTCTTCTTAACTTCTGCATCTTCATCATCTTTAATTTCTGCAACTTTCCTTTGCACTGGGGAAACTATTGTCTTATTTCTCTTACCTGGTCCAGTTGTTATTTATTTTACTCTTTTCCCTAGTGGAGTGGGGGAAGATCTTGTATACTTTCTTACTTGTTGTTCCTTCTCTACTTTCTCCACTTTTACTATATTCTGCAAATTTCCAGTCTCATCTGCAACTGTTGACAGGGGTGGAATAGATAAAACTTCCTTTTGTCCAATGTCTCTAAGTGTTGCTGATGTATTCTTTGAAAAAAAAAATTCTTGTTCAGTCATACCTGTATCCTTAAGAATTTTCTTTATTGTTCTTTCCACTCTCTTCTTAGATAGCTTTTCTTCTTGAATAGACTTTGAGGAGTTGAAGTTATCCTCATAAGTCCCAAATATATTTCTATTTACATCCAATTTACATTTCAGTAATCTATTTACATATTCTTATGCTTCAACTTCAGAAATTTCATAACCAAGAGGGTTTATGAATTCTATTCTAGGTTCAACTACTTCAATCAAAGTAAAGTCAGTGTCAACCATAAAGCATACTTCATTGTTATACTTCTCAACTATAGCCTAAGGAAATCTTGTTCTTTTCTTTATCAGATTATGAAATGACTTGATCATTAAGGTTACACTCTCATTAACCTTATCTATGGGATATCTCAGATATACTCTCTTAATTCTATCCATGGTGGTTATGTTACCATTCCAGTCTTCTCCAATAGTAGATGGAAATCTTCTCAATAAATAGAAAAACATATATGTAATCAATGATGAGAATCTAAACTGGGAATTCTTAGTCTTCTTAATCTTCTCTAAGCTCTCAAATAACTGAATTCTCAAAATTTCACACATATCCACTTGTACTTTATCAACACACATCAAATAAGCTACATGAATCATACCAGCTACCATGTCATCTTGTCTAGAGTTTGCACAAAACTTAGATGTTTAGATATCTAACATCATCTTGTTGAATCTTATTGATCACTATTCCTCTACCATTGTAGGATGACTTAGTGTTATCCAATACTGTTTTCTTCACATTCTTCTCATTCTTCATGGATTGGGTCTTTTGTTATATCAATAACTTTGTCATCTAACCAAAACTTTCCATTATGAATTCTGCTCAAAATGATCTTAGTGCATTCTTCATCATCAAATTCATGTTGTAGTGAATACTTTATGATTTCATTATCATTCAAATGTTCAAATCCAACTTTCAATGACATATATTGATTGTATAGCTTCTCATATTCCTTAGTAAAATCACTTTCATTAGGGTTTCAAGTTTGCATCCCAAATAGCTTCTAACATTCTCTAAATGTAAAAATTCATCTAGTACGAATGACAATGCTAGTTTAGGGTCTTCTTACAAGGGTTCTATGGGTTCCCTTTTAATCTTAGCTCTAATTTTATCTCTTATGATATAAACCAATGAAACATCCATATCTTTTGCAAACTCTCTAACTGACTGATAGATTTTCTCAATAAAATACCTTAATTTCATGATTTAGGGATTTGCGTAGATCCAGCACGAAGTTCTTTCACCAAATACTTGAAAAATTGTTTCAATCACTATTTCTTTGATCTCCTTAACACTTGTATCTGATTTAATGATTAACCAATACTGATCACAAGCTTTTAACTTCAAGATTCTGACATCGCATTCAATTCTTTTGCCTCTTCTTTCCAAAAAGTTGTTCCTACTTTCTTGCAAAACTTCAAACTTCTTGCGAACTCGCATAACTTCATATTAGCTCATGCGCTCTTAACCATAGCATCACTATGTCATATACTAGCTTACATTAATAGTGTAAGACTCAATTCATCTTATACTAACTCCTACACTATTCTAAGCTCTTTTTCTACTGCATTCTTTATGAATTAAGTAATTTGAGATGGGTTAGGAAGAGATTCACTCTTACCATTAGATACTTCACCTTTTTGATTACCTTCAGTGTTGAATGTGTCTCTTTGATCTGTGGCTTTAATAAACTTCACATCTTCTAGATTACTACATCAACCTCTCTAACTGTTGCTTGCATTCTCATTTCTTATTGGATGACTTCTAGGGTTAGGGTTTGTCATGTTATTCATTCTGCAAAACCTTTCTATATGACCAAATTTGTTGCATAGCTAACAAACTTACCTTAGATGTGTTAAATCCAAGACTAGTTTTATCATAGAATGGCTTTTGATAAGACATTTAATCACCAATCTTCTCACTGGTTGAATATAGTCTCTCAAGATGTTACTTAGAATGAGTCACTTCACCTTTCACAATTGTATTGCACTTTTCAAGTTCAGCATATTGTAATTTTGTTTTCTCAAGTTCAAATGTCACTTTACAAAGTTTAGATTTCAGATCTTCAATCTCAAAAATCAAATTTGCTTATTTCTTTCTATTTCCATCTTTCAAACTCAATTTTAGATTTACTATATTTAATTCATGTTTAAGGATCTCATTTTCTTTTTCCAGGTTTTCATCACAATCTTGAATACGAATTGTGAATTTCTTCTCAAATTTCAATTCTTCCAACTTCTTTTTTAGTTTCTCAATAAGGTTCTTTGCATCATCATATTTTCCTTTCAGAGTATCTCTTTCTTTAGTAAGTATATCAATATGTTCAAGAGCTTCTTCAAGATTCTTCTATAGCTGATCCATATCCATAGATATCTTACTCAAGCTGCTAGGCTTTTTTTGAATGATTCTTTTCTGAGTAACTAAGCTCTGATACCAATTGTTAGAAATAGGGAATTCTAAGAGGGGGGGTGAATCAGTATTCTAAAAACTTTTACTTTTGACCACTTATGGATATAACATATTAACTTGATACTTGCATAGCAGAGTAAACTAAAGAACATGCATAACAGTAAAGCAAATGAGCTCATAACACATTATTTCTTCTCGAGGAAACCCTGGCCAAGGGAAAAACCCGGTGGGGATGATACCCACAAAGATCCACTAATCAAAAGTATCATGTTAAGGATGTTGACCCTATGAGGAGCCTATTACATATATATAGTGTCTTAGTCCTAATTAAGGGACTCTAGGCCTTGTTAGAAGCCTCAACCCTACTAAGAGTTGGTAGTACAAAATCAAATGATTACAAGATGAGCCCACTGCCCAAACATGTAATGTACAATAATTCTTGATTACAAAAGTAGGGCAAGGTACATAATCTTATACTTCTTGCTTGACTTTCAAAACTTTGCACCAATATCTTTCACATAAATTACTTCTTCAGTGAACCTACAATAGTGGGTTACACTTTTTTGCCTAAACGGACACTGAACTCTACATTTTGAAAAAAACTTTCAGATTCGAATGCATATTGTCGTTAAACCATTTGAAATCGGAAGATGAAGTAAACTAGAGCATTTTAGGATTTTTTGTGTAGATTGTAAATATGTTTTTTATTTTTATTTTTCAATTGATTTGAATAGTCTTTTCTTTTTCCCACTAAAACTTGTATGTTTCTGAAAATGTCATTTTCAAAGAGCTACATTATTTTCATAGAGCATAACCTTTTTTCTAAAATAGATATCAATGTGATTCTTTAGAATTTAGTTTTGTAACATCCATACGAAGGGAATGCAATTGGTTTTATGATATTATCATGATTATTTCATATTTTATTAACATTTGAAGTTGACTAAACCATAATTTTTACATACCTTGACTACATAGCTTATAACTTGATGTGTATTTGTCCAATTTCATTTTTATATTTTTTGATAGAAAGATAACTTCAATACCTAGGGCATGGATATTTTCAAAAAAAAATTCTCTCATTTACTATTTTTCCATAAGCATCGAACATAGAGGTAGACATACGTTGAAATATCTATGTTTAGTAAAACTAAAAATACAAAGTCATAATAAACTTAATAAATATTAACATTATAATCATTGGAAAGATTTTTCTTAGTAGTACCTTACTACATAGATAGGTTTGTCAAATGGATTCATTTGAGATGCCAAAAGATGAATTCAATTTGATTTTTTATCAACATTTTAATAGGTGCGAAGGAGACTCCATTTTAGGTATGAATGAGACTTATGAATGTTATATCAATTTTTTTATATCTAAGAGGCTTTGAGCTAACCATTTGTAATCAACTCATTCAAATGGAACCTCCCATGGCTTAAATCATCATATTTTATTAAAAATGTGTTATTTCAGCAAAAATCAACATGTCTAAAAAAGTGTAACCCAGTATTGTGGGGTCACGCTCAGATTACTTGCTTACTTCTTCACATTACATATGTCTTACATTTACATAAGTTATTAGGAATAATAAATTTTACAATCAGCTTTACTAAACATAAAGCACTTTACAAAATACATTTCAATATGCACTGCCCAAGGGTTAACATCTAGGATGTCATCCCTTTATATGATTAAGACATTATTTTGATAAACAAAATAATCCCTTAACTATTTACCAATTCTGTCTTCTTCTCTCTCTAGTCGGCTTCAGCTCTGTCTTTGATAATACTGTAATAACTTCTTTCGTACATGTCATACAGACTTGCACTCTTAGATGAGTCTTCAATATACATCATAGTATCCATGTTCAAGTGCGTAAACACTGAACTTATTTCTATTAACATCACAAATCAAAACAATCTCCGGTTACACTGGGAAAATATTGCTTACACTTAGACAATTTTATTATGTGCTCTATCATACTTGATCTCTGTCATATACGGTTTGCACATAGATCATATGTTACCATAATGAAAACATCTAGATATCTAACTCAGCCAAATTGCCAACAAAACTATCTTTAGATATTTATAAAACTATAAGTTTTATACTCCAATCTTATAAGAAGTATTAATATTAGTGTGTTGTGTTTAATTTGTTAGTCTTTTATGTAAGGTTGGTCCAAATACAAATTAATTGTATGTAACCACAACTTTTTGGTTGTTTATGTAATAAGAAACATAATTTTTGGGTATTTCAAAATATGATAAATAAATTTAACATCTCATCATAATCTCTTATAGAAAATAATATTTTTTTATTAATGGCAATGATAACTAGAATAGATATAATATGAGAAGAAGCATGTTATTGTAACTTGTGTATATATCTATCCATAGATATAAGATAATTTTATTTTAATTTCTACCAAGTAATAATATAACCTACATAGTCAACATACATAGCTTACATTTTATACTATTCAAACAAGTTTCTGTTAGGAATAATAGTCCACCAATACAACTGAGGGGGAGGGGGTGAGTCAGTTGTGAGATAGAATATTGAGCTTTATACTTTATAATCTAAATAATTAATCAAAATATCAACACAATAAATGCAATACCATAACACAATATTTTTTTATCGGGGAAACCCTGTTCAAGATAAAAATTCGGTGGGAATCAACACCCATAAATGTACTTTAAGTATAGTATCCCTACTAAAATATTTATCCCTATTAGGAGCTTATTAATGCATACAATACATAGTCCATGTTAAAGGATAGACCCTATTAGGAGTCACGAAAGAAATGGTAGGCTCATTGTTGAGGCAGACTGCCTAAAAAAGTTAAATCCACCTTCAAGACTCACTATCCGAAATACAATCGTATAGAAGATATAAAATCTAATGAACTAGCTTCTAGAAAGTGTCTCTACTTGATTAGTTGCAATGAAGCTCCAGAATCACAACCTCTTCTCTACATCCATGAGACTTCAAAAATACAAGCTTGCATCTTATACACACACACCTCATTCTCCAAAAACAACTCTTCTTTATACCCTATCATAATAATCAGTTAGGTTGGCCAATTAAGACTCCCCCAATGAACAAATAAATAAATAAACCCTTGCTAAGATACACATCGTACCTTTCACAAGTATACAATAATTACAATATATCAAACATACTCTAGGATCTAAAATCCATGGTCTCCATCTTCACAACACGTTACACATCTTAGGTCAGCTCCAAATAGGTCTTCAGAAGACTACATGCTTCATTTGATGTCACCACAAACATAGAAACTACAAAATCATGAATAATATTATCTAATATGTCTTATATCAGCCCTTAAGCTTACAGGTCATAAATCATGCTTGGATAAGAGTTATCTCATAAATATAGAGACTAACTCTGTCATTGTCCACTATCATAGTCCACTAACTAGTCCTCACTAATAAAATTGTAACTCACTCCATCTGCAATACCAATCCAAGTGACCTTAGACATAAGGTCACAACTCATCACTATACATATTCTGATCTTCACATACTCTGAAACATCTGTACAATATTCATATACTTTTGTTAGTCATCCATATATCATTGTTAACCATTCTATCTCCCTTCATCTGAAACATATGCTGACAACAATGACAAACAATGAGAGTCAACACATATTACAAAACCAATTCCAACAATCTCCCCATTTTGCATTGATGGAAATATATGAGAAAATCCATCAACTCAAAAGTACAACTTTTTGAGTGTCTACTTTACAATTCTTCTCAATATCATCTCCCCTCAAACAATAGGATTTTCACTGAATCTCTCCCCCTTGCACAACAATGGTGAAGGGTGACATTATCCAATCTTTGATTATCTCATCTCAGGTACAAAATCACCCAAATGTGCTTTTCTTTGTTCATGTGATCACTCCCCTTGAGGAGTAGATCCAAGCATCAAGTCTAGAAGTGATATAGCTCTAAAAACCACTGGACTGATGCATTCCTGCTTCAAGTAATTCTCACAAGGAGGGGTTCTCACCCCTAGCATACCTTTGAGATATTAAAAGGTATCTTTTGAAAAAGGTTTTGTAAATATGTCTATTATCTATTCCTTTGTGTTGATAAACTACAATTTGATCTCTTTCTCTTTTTCCTTCTCTCTTAACAAATGATACTTTATTGATATATGTTTTTCTTTAGAATGCATAATTGGATTCTTTGACATATTTATTGTTCTAGTGTTATCACAATGTATAACCATAGATTTTTTTAAAATTATTCAAATGTCTTTCATCATCTGGTTCATCCAAATAATTTGAGTGTAGTTTATAGCAAAAACAACATATTTTGATTCAGAAGTAGACAAAGCTATATAGTCATGCTTCTTACTTAGCCATGAAATCAATCATTTTCCAAGGAAAAATGCATCTCCACTAGTACTTTTTTGTAATCCACACTTCTTGCCCAATCAACATTAGTATAGGCATGTAACACAAAATCTTCAAATTTTTCATACCATAATCCATACTCAAGTGTTCCCTTTAAGTATCTGAATATCCTTTTCACAACAACAATGTGAGTCTCTTTAGGATTTTCTTTATATCTTGCCACAATTCAAACAACATTAACTATGACAAGACTAGTATGAGTTAGATATTGTATGCCTAAAATCATTGATTTTTTCTTTGTTTGAAAAAAACTTGCACTTTCATTAGTACTAGTAAGTTTATAACCAGTAACCACGGGTGTTCCAACATGTTTACAATCTTCCATTCCAAATATTTTTAACATCTCTTTAAGATACTTTGTCTGAGAAATGAAAATTTCATCTTTGTTCTGATTAATTTTTAAGCCAAGGAATAAGAGTTTCATTTCACCTATCATTGACATCTCAAATTCACTTTCCATTTCCTTAGACAAATTCATACTCATCTCATCATTTTCTCCAAAAATAATGTCATCCACAAAAACTAAAACTATTAGAATTCCTTCTTTACTAGTTCTCAAATATAAATTAGTGTCAACATTACCTTTTCCGAAAACAAGACTCACTAGATACTTATCCAATCTCACATAATATGCTCTATGTGCTTGATTCAGTTGATATAATGTCTTATTTAGTTTACATACCATATCTTCATTGACTATCAAAGGAAATCCACCAGGTTGCTCAATGTAAACATCTTCCTCAAGATCACCACTAAAAAATGTAGATTTAACATCCAACTAATATACTTTAAAGTCTTTATGTGTAGCATAAGCAAGAAATAATCTTGCTTCCTCAAAACTAGAAACATGAGCAAATGTTACTTCAAAGTCTATGCCTTGTTGTTGAGAGTAGTCTTTACAAACAAGTCTAGATTTATTTCTTATAACAGTCCATTCTTCATTCATCTTACTTTTTAAAACCCATCTAGTTCCTATCACATTCTAGTCTTTACGCCTAGGATCCAATTCCAAATTATTGTTCTTCTTTATCTGGTCCAATTCTTCCTATATTTCATTAGTCCAAGATGCATCCTTACAAGCTTCATCAGTAGTTTTAGGTTCAACTTGAGAAATCAAAAAAATTTCATTCCTTAATCTAGACCTTGTCAACATTCCATTATTAGCATCAGCAATGATTTTACTCTCAGGATGGTTCTTCTTTACATACCTCAACATCTTTTGAATATTAGTAGATTGATTCAAACATACTTCCATCTCATGATCAACTTCAAAAGGTTCTTCTTGATTTTTAACAGCTTCTTTGCTATCTAAATTCTGACTATAATAATAAACTCTTTCCTGAATCTGAAACTTCTCATCAATTATCACATTAGCACTTTTAATCATCTTTATCAATCTTAGATTAAAATAATTTATAAGAATTTCCCTTAGTAGAATAACCATGAAAGATCCCTTCATCACTTCTAGCATCCAGTCTTCCTATGTCATCATCTCTTTTGATAAAGCATTCAATACCAAATATTCTGAAATATTTCATAGTAGGAGTATGATTAAACAATAATTCAAATATAAGGAATCTTACTTGTACCTTATCTGATTTGAATTTTTTGCAAAGTATATACAAAAACACCAATGACTTCTGTCTAATGAATATGTGACACATTTCATTCCAGCAACATAGTTCTAGTTGCATCCAAAATTATTTTGTTTCTTCACTCTGCAATCCCATTCTATTGTGGATTCCTAAGATCTAATGTTTTTCTATATATGTCATGCTCTTCGCAGTATTTATCTTAAACATATTTGAAGAAAATTATCCACCTTTGTCTGATCTCAATCATTTTATCTTTAAACCATATTAATTCTCAACTTTTTCTTTAAATATCTTAAATTTCTCAAAAGCCTTAAACTTTTCTCTAATAAATGAAACCCACATCATACTAGATAAATCATCAACAAAAAGTATAAAATACCTCTCACCATAATAAGATCTTGTTCTTGTAGGTCCACACAGATCTATATTCACCAAATCTAACTTCTCTTTAACTGAGTTAGATTTTCTTTGAAAGCTTTTTTTAGTTTGTTTCCCCATTACACATTTTCTACACATGGTGTTAGATGGTTTTACAAGCTTAGGTAGGTCCCTAACATCATTTTTTAAACTTTCTTTCACAATATTATCAAAATCCACATGACAAAAGGTTTTTTTTCCTAACCAACTATCATCAATCTTCACAACAAAAAAAGAAACCTTAGATGTGTTGAGCTCAAATACATTACCTCTTGATTTATTAACTTTTGAAATCAAATCTCCTGACTTTCTTCTAATAGGACATCTCCCATTAATGAACTCCATTTGACAACCCTTGTCTACAAGTTGTCCATCACTTAACAAATTAGTGTAAGTCCATCAACAAGTAGTACATCTTCAATATTGGTCTTACCATCTAGAGAAATTGATCCTACTCTAATGATAAACTTAGCAACATTATCACCAAATCTAACCACACCACCATCATACTTTTTTTAACTTAACAAACTTATTTCTATCGCCCCTCATATGATGTGAACAACCACTATCTATGATCCATTCTTATTCCTTCTCAACATGTTAAACTAGGGGATTTTCTTCATGAATAGGTTCATCATCTTTAATATAAATAAAATCAATCTCATCATAGTCTATTTCATCATCATTAGAAACACCGTCACTAGCACAGTAACATTCTTTATCCTTTGAGTAATTAGGTCTGTGAAACTTAGGCTTGTTCTTAGGAACCTTTCTAGGACATCTAGATGAAAAATGACCAATCTTATTACATGAAAAAAAAATTAGGGGTAGTTATTATTCAAGCTTACATTTACCTCTCTTTTCTCTTCTTGTGATCAGAGCCATGATCTAATCTAACTTCTTTTTTTCTTCCTATATCTTTTTCCATCCATCAACAAACTCACCAAGATGTTCTCACAAATCATTTCTGATGTTGCTTTCTATAATTGATAAATTCCTTTTGTAATTATGCACAATCATCTTAAATGTTGGTTCAAGCTTAGGTAATGAATCTCCAAGTTATGCGGTCCCAGAGGTAGTTAATTTAGCAATCAACATCTCTATGTTAAAGTTCACAGTCAAAGGTATGATCTCCTTGATCTCTTTCACTTTAATCTTATACACAAGTGTCAAAGATCTAAGAATCTTTACAATCACTTCCTCTTCACTATATGTGCTTCTAGAATTTCTAATGTTAATAACAACCTTTATAACCCTCTATACATATTCTCTAACATTTTCATTATCTCTCATGCTCAAAGTCTCCATCTTTGTCTTTTGATTCTGCAACTTCACTTGTTTAGTAAATTTGTCTCCTTCATATAGTGCTTCCAACATTGACCAAAGTTTGTGTGCTGAATCTAAGTCCTTAACCTCAGTAAATTAACCTTCAGAGAGAGTACTAATCAATACTTCCCTTACAATAATCTTTTGGGAGAACAACTTCTTCTCCTCATCAATGGTATTCTCCAATTCATCTCCAGGCTTGATCTTCTATTCTTTCTTTGTTATCACCCAGTAGTCAATACCCAAACACAACAAATGTGTTCTCATCTTGTTCTTCCAACTATCAAAATTATCAGGATCAAACTTTGGACTTTCCTTCCTATAGAATACCATCTCCAAGATCACCTCAAGCTATTAAATTTCTCTTTGAGGACCAGAAGCTATGATACCAATTATTAGGAATAAAATTCTACCAATACAACTGAGAGGGGGGGTGAATAAGTTGTGAGACATAATATTAAACTTTATACTTTATAATCCAAAAAACTTAATCAGAATATCAACATAATGAATGCAACACCATAACACAATATGTTTTTGTCGAGGAAACCATGGTAAAGGTAAAACCTTGGTAGTAATTAAGGATAGACCCTATTAGGAGTCAAGAAAGAAATGGTAGGCTCACTACCCAGTCACACCGCCTAAAGAAGGTTAAATCCACCTTTAGGACTCACTGTCCGAAATATAAATATATATAAGATATACAATATAATGAACTATCAGCTAGCAAGTGTCTTTTCTTGATCAGTTCTAATGAAACTCCTCAATCACAACCTCTAATCTACATCTAATACACTTCACAAATACAAGCTCGCAGCTTATATACACACACCTTCTCCAAAAGAAACTCTTCTTTATACCCTATTACAATAATCAATTAGGTCACTCAATTAAGAATTCCCCAATGAAAAACTAATTAAATGGACCCTTTCTAAGATACACCTAGTACCTTACACAAGTATACAATAGTTAAAATACATCAAATATACTCTAGGATCTGAAATCCATGCTCGTCATCTTCACAACACGTTACACATCTCTAGTCATCTCCAAATAGGTCTCCGCAAGAACACTCACTTCAACTGATGTCACCACGATCATAGTGACTCAAAAATCACAAATAATATTCTCTAATATGTCTTCTATCATGCCTTAAGCTCATAGGTCACAAATCATGCTTGCATAAGAGTTATTTCAAAAATATAGAGACTAACTCTGACACTGTCCATTGTCATAGTCCAGTGACCAGTCTTCACTAAAAAAACTATAACTCACGCCATCTGCAATATTAAGCCAAGATACCTTAGAAATAAGGTTACAACTCATCCCATTACATATTCCTATCTTTGCATGCTCTGAATAATTGTACGGTATCTCTACACTTATGTCAATCATCCATATATCATTGTTAACCAGTCCATCTACCTTCATCTAAAACATATGTTGACAACAATGACAAAAAATGAGAGTCAACACATATTACATAACCAATTCCAATAGTTTGAACAAAGGTTTATGTAATAAACATATTAATAAATTAATAAAGCACCTTCCCATTAATAGGTCAATGAGTACTAAATATTATGTAATATTAATATTATGATTTTATCTTAAATAAATATTGTATCAAAGGTTGTATACCCATACAATTTTCTACCTATTTTTTCCTTATTATTTTAAGGAACATTTATTGATGAATTTACAAAGTGAAAAGTAGCACAATCATGTACAAGATTGTTGCAATACCTAGAATTACATCTCAAAATAATATGTTCTTTTTTAAAACTTTCTTTAAACTTTAGCATGCCCTCTCTCCTAAGTTAGGAAAATAACTATATGACATGTATAGTATATTGATATTACTTTCCTCTTAGAGTAAGAGCCTAAAAGAAGATAGGGACCTAATTAAACTCTTGTAAACATCACAACGTACACATGATTGGCATAGGCAAATTATCTTCACAATCAAGTTCATACTAAAGACATCCCCAATGAGCACTAGTCCCACATCCTTAGTGATATGTTAATAAATGGATTGAATAATTATACAATGTTAGGGACGTAGCCTAGCATTAAAATCCTATCATCAACACTAGTGTTCAATCTCCAAGATACTAGTAACTTTTTATAAGAAAATTATAGCCAAAGTGTCACCCAAAAAGTGACACTTTAGTAGAAATCTTGGGCTCCTTAGAAGTAATCTAAAAACTCTCCCTAATAGTGTTAGCTTGTGGTGACTGATCAGGAAAGTACTATCTAGGAAAGTACTGTACACTTTTCATTTTTGAGTTGACACATCAAACATTTCCCTAGGTTGACTTGTTAAACCTTTTCTTAGGTTGACTCGTCAAGTATTTTCGGGTTAACTTGTTAACTGACATAAGCCTTGTTATATTGGCTTAGGGTTAGGGATTTCACAATGTATGATTTTAGTACTTGTGGTGGAATCGAGCTGTAAGGGGATTACAAATTGTAGTTAGTTTTTAATCACTGGATAATAATAATATTGGACTCGCTATTGGTGGACGTAGCCCAGGGATTGGGTGAACTAGGTTAAATCTTTTTGTATTGTGTTCTCTTCTATGAGGTTTATTATTTTCTGATATTGGTTATATTTGCACATAATTGTTATTTATGTCTTGTTAATCCTAACAAAGTGGTATTAGAGCGAGGTTGTTTTCAATTATCCTCTGCAGGAAGATCTCACAGTTTAGTGGGAGTCTCACGGTTGAGTGGGAGAAATAGCAGATGAGGTTAGGCTGAAGATTGACAAGTTTAATGGGCAGAACTTTCAGTTATGGAAAATGAAAATGAAGGACTATCTCTATCAGAAGGATCTATGGCGGCCGTTGGAAGGAAAAGCCAAGAAACTGGAAAATGTTTCTGATGAGGATTGGACAATTCTTGATAGAAAGGCTCTTGGTAGTATTTGATTATGCCTGACATAATTGGTGGCATTCAATAGTACACAAGCAATCATGATAAAAGATTTGATGAAAACCCTAGCGAAGTTGTATGAAAAGGCCTCCACTTCAAATAAGGTATTTCTCATGAAGCGTCTGTTTAATATGAAAATGGTGGAAGGTGGGTCATTTTCTAATCATTTAAATGAGTTTAATATAGTTACCAGTCAATTAAATTCTATCAATATTATTTTTGATGAAGAAGTTAGGGCTCTCTTGATTTTGTGTTCTTTGCCTGAAAGTTGGAATGGCTTGGTAATGGCTGTTAGTAATTATGTTTCTAGTTCTAATACCCTAAAATATGATGATGTTATTGTTGTTATTTTGAGCAACGAAATTTGTAGGAAAAGCTCAGGTGGATCCACATCAGGTAGTGTCTTAAACGCAAAAAGTAGGGGTAGAACCAATGAGAGAGGAAACAACTCTGGAAATTGTGGGAAATGAAGAGGAAAATCAAAGGGAAAGAGGTCTGAATCCAAAGGGCCAAACGATTGTTGGTACTGTGGAAAACCAGGTCACAAGAAAAAATATTGCTGGTCTCGAAAGAATAAAGGAGACAAACAAGAAGGTAACAAGGAGGCAAATGTGGTAAGTAATAAACTCGAAGAGGATGCCTTGCTTCTTTCTTTAGAAAGTATTGATGATTCATGGGTTTTAGATTCTGGGGCTTCATTTCATGCTACACCCCATAGAGGTTACTTTCTTGATTATGTCCAAGGGGATTTTGGGGTAGTTTATTTGGGAGATAATGAACCCTGTCAGATAGTTGGAAAGGGGAAAATTAAGATTAATTTGTAGAATGGGAATCATTGGCTACTACAAGAGGTAAGACATGTTCCAAGGCTGAGTAGGAATTTAAGTTCAGTAGGACAACTGGGTGATGAGGGTTGCACAGTAACTTTTAATGATAGAAATTGGAAGGTTTCAAAGGGTTCCTTAGTAGTAGCAAAAGGTGTGAGAGTAGGCACCTTATATCTTTGTACAGGTCATACTATTCATTCTACTTTAATTGTTTCAAAAGATAATGAATGTTCAAGAACAATGGCTGCAGTTGACCAGGAAGAACATCAAACCGTTCCTGTAGATTCTGACACAACACTGTGGCATAATAGACTCAGGCACATAAGTGAAAAAGGTATGAAATTACTTCATTCGAAGAAAGTTTTACTTGGTCTAAAATGTGTCAATATGGATTTTTGTGAAAGTTGTGTTTATGGAAAAAAAAAAAAAGAGAGTTAGTTTTATGAAGAGTGGAAAGGAAAAGAAAAAATGAGAAATTAGAGCTTGTGCATACAGATGTATGGGGACCAGCTCAGGTATCTTCCCTTGGTGGCTCTATGTATTATGTTACATTTATAGATGATGCAACAAGAAAAGTATGGATTTATTTACTTAGACATAAATCTGAAGTATTTCAAACTTTCAAGAAATGGAAATGCTTGGTTGAGAATGAGATTGGTAAAAAGTTAAAATGTCTTTGATCTGATAATGGTGGTGAGTATTGCAACACATAATTTGAAGATTATTGTTCCTCTAATGGTATTCGTAGGTAGAAAATTATACCAAGGACTCCAAAATAAAATGGAGTGGTTGAACGCATGAACAAGACAATAATGGAGCATGCAAGGAGTATGAGGTTGCATGCTAGGCTGCCCAAAAATATGTGGGGAGAGGCTATAAACACTGATGTTTATTTAATTAATAGAGGCCCCTCTACTCCTTTGGATTGTGGTATTCCAAAGGAATCTTGGAGTGTAAGAAGGTGAGTTATTCTTTTCTCAAAACCTTCAGTTGTGAATCTTTTGCACTTATAGACTCTAAAAATAGAACCAAGCTAGAAGCTAAGTCAAAGAAATGTGTATTTTTTGGATATGGCATTGATGAATTTGGTTATAGGCTTTGTGATTTTGAAAATCATAAAATTGTAAGAAGCAGGGATGTCATATTCAATGAGAAAGTATTGTACAAAGATTTGTTGTAGTAGCATGAGAAGAAAGAAAATGATTATGTAGTACTGGATGATACTCCAAAAGATGATGTTCTAGTAGTTCCTTATGCTCCACAACAATAACGACAAAAAATACCAAACACCCCAGTGAATGTTAGATAGTCAACAAGGCTAAGTAGACCTCTAGAAAGATTTTCTCCATCTTTGTATTCTATTTTGTTAATAGATACTGGTGAACTTGAATGTTATAATGAAGTTGTGCAAGTGGATACAAAGATTCAGTGGGAGTCTATAATGATAGAGGAAATAGACTCCTTGCTAAAAAACCACACTTGAGATTTATGCAAGTTACCTATAGGTAAAAGGTCTTTATAGAATAAATGGGTCCATAGGTTGAAAGAAGAGGATGGAGGTAAGAAAAGATTTAAAGCCAAGTTAGTTGTAAAAGAATTTGCACAGAAAAAGGGCATTGATTTTGATGAGATATTTTCTCCAGTTGTTAAAATGACTTCTATTCGTACTATTTTAAGTATTGTGGCTGCTGAAGATTTGCATTTAGAGTAGCTTGATGTTAAAACAACTTTTCTTCATGGTGATTTGGATGAAGAAATATATATGGTACAACCACAAGGATTTGAGGTCAAGGGTAAGGAGAATCTGGTGTGTAGATTGCAGAAAAGTTTATATGGCTTGAAGCAAGCACCTCGGCAATGGTATATTAAATTTGACAATTTTATGAATGAGCATGGATACACTCGGTGTCATTCTGACCATTATGTTTATTTTAAGAGGTTGAATGATGACAGCTACATTATTTTATGTTTATATGTTGATGATATGCTTGTAGCTGGGTCTATCAATGATCTCATTAAGGGGTTAAAACAATAGGTAGCACATTCATTTTCTATGAAGGATTTTGGGGTAGCAAAACAAATCCTTGGTATAAAAATTTGCAGAGATAGGAAAAATAGGAAGCTATCTTTATCTCATGCTGATTATATTGAGAAGGTGTTGCAATGTTTCTCTATGGGGAATGCTAAAGCTGTCAGCACACCTTTGCCTGGTCATTTGAAATTGACTAAGGAGATGTGCCCTAAGACACCAGAAGAAGAGGCTAAAATGTCTAAGGTACCTTATGCTTTAGCTGTAGGAAGCCTAATATATGCTATGGTATGTACTAGGCCAGATATTGTACACACAGTGGGAGTCATTAGCCGATATATGAGTAACCCTGGAATTGAGCATTGAAATGCAGTCAAATGGATTCTCAGATATTTGAGAGGTACATCTAGTAAGTGTTTACACTTTGGGGGTTCTACTACTACTGTACAAGGCTATGTTGACTCAGATTTGGCAGTAGATATAGATAGTAGGTGGAGTACTATAAGTTATGTATTTATTGTTGGTGGGATAGCAGTGAGTTGGATTTCTCGACTGCAAAAGGTGGTTGTTTTATCCACTACAGAGGCAGAGTATGTTGCTGCTATAGAGGTAGCCAAGGAGATGATATGGCTTCAATTCTTCATGGATGAATTGGGACATCCATAGAGGGATAAATTTTTTCATATAGATAGCCAAAGTACCATTCATATTGCGAAGAATTCTTCTTTTCACTCAAAGACAAAACACATATAGTTGCGGTGCCATTTCATTTGGTCAG